>JANAVB010022999.1:18424687-18934687 GCA_029216955.1 Iris pallida | reverse complement strand
CCCTCTAAGGACGTAGTGATCTCTCTAGGTTGTTACTGAGCTTATAGGATAGCTAGGTGGATGATATGATTTCGGCTGCAGGATTCAGGTATTGCTTGTAGTATCACTTTATTATTTTCTTGTGCTTTCTATTTTCTTTTCTGTTATATCTCTCTCATTAGACTAGTTTTGCAAACTTATGTTATTCTCGATTTTGCTCAAACATGTGTATTATAGGGGATTGTCACGCCCCAGAACCAGAATACTGGAGAGCGGGGGACAGACACAGCCAGCTACGTACATTGAAGTATAATCTACCTCGATATACGGTCACGGCTGTCTAGATGCATGAGAGTTTATCTACAAACCAACAGTCTCTTATGGTCATGAACAAGCCTAGTGTCTCAATCTCAAGCAAGTAAGTAAATGTTACAAGATGTTAGATCATCAGACATACAAAGTAAGGCGTCCCAAACATCAAATATTCAGATGATCATGAAGCTAGTCATACAAAATGTGAAGACTAGCAAGAGTTTCAGCCATACATGATCAACCCTAGGATTTGTCAATCATATTACAGCCTGTAGGCAGACAGTAAGTAAAGTTGCAAACGAGCTAACACTTGCTCGGCAGCTAAACGTCTCAAAAGAATATTTTTACAAGGGAGTGGGAGAGCAAAATAAGAATCCACTCGTTGCCAGGGTTGTGCCTAGTAGTCACCATCTGGCTGGAAGACAGGAAGATCCTTGGGAGCTACTCTGAAATCTGGCCATACAAAACAGCTGGGTCAGACCCCAGAAAGAGCAAGTGCCACAAGGGAGGCTTCACTTTGTAGGAACGAAATCGTAAAGCAGAATACTCTAGAGGGGGGTGAATAGAGTAGGCAGCAGAATATTGCTAATTAAAAATCTTGTTAGCAGTTAGATCACAGATATAAAAATAATCACAAAGTAAATGACAGAAATTAAAAGTGATCAGAAGGCAAACGCAAACACCGAGATTTATACTGGTTTCCCTCTTGTGAGGACTAGTCCAGTCGGAAGAACTCTAGCTTCCAGTTGAATCCACTATTGGAAAATCCCGCAAGTTTTTGTACAAAGTCCTTGCAACTTCTACAGACGCGAGCTTTGATACGAAGAACTCGACCAACTTCAATTGTGAAGAGTTGTATCTTCTATCAAGCCTCTGATTACAATCGTTCTGAAACTTCTAGACCGTACCGCACTGGCAAATCGACTAGAGGATTGTAACTGGCTTGGGATTTGAAAATGAAAGCTTTTTAGAACTCTTTGGAAGAATGTAAGCTTAAGAAGAGAAGAGATTGAAAGTGAATTGGTGATTTGAAATGATCGAAATACTTCTCTATTTATAGTTTTTCCAAAGACAGAACTCTGACAGAATTCGGGCAGAATTCGGACAGAACTCTTTGTAACAAACCGCAACTGAAGGATGACCAAGTTCAAAATCCAACGTTCACTAACGTTCCAATTGGTCGAACTCTGGCCGAACTCGGACCGAGTTCTGCTAGGGTTCTGCCAGTTCATTTTTTGAGAAAAATCAATTTTGGCTTTTTGAAAAGTCCTTCAGAAGCTTTTTGTAAAAATAATATTTTTCAAAAACGTAGGTCATTTGTAAAAGAATAGGATAGTTTTGAAAAACGTTTTCGGATAGTCTATTTGTCAGTATGACTCGGTGTACAATGTATTCCTAGACTCAATAAAATAAAAAATTATATTGCTTAACAGGAAGTACATTTGGAGTGGCAAACGGCTTCAGTCTTGAACATCGTTGATATCCATTGTTGAGAAGTGTCCAAAACGTCGTAGGTAAACATCTGAATTGACTTGCATTTATATCGAGACAGAGTTTGATCAATTATTAAAATCAGGTTTGACCATGACCAATGGGCCAACAATCTCTCCCATTTTGATAATTGACAAACCTTGCCGATATAACATCTAAGCTTGGATCAATTCAAAAAATAGTAATCAAAAAGAAATTGTTCATAACCTGTATTCACGAAAATGTTAGATCTATTTCTCCTCCGTTGTCACTTAGCAAAATAATTACAAAAGAGAAAGCTCCCCCGCAATAAATGCATAAGTAACACACAGTGAAGAAACACAATAAAAAAATATATAAATATTTACTACAGGCATGGTATAAACAGTGAATATAGTAAGAGAAACAGATAGTCTATAGAACAACACAGGCATGTATTTGTCACAGGCAGTTTTAATATGAAGAGATAGATAGTGCTAGAATAAAACTGAAACAAATAAAGTGCTGAATAATAAACTAAGATGCCAAAACTGAGGCATAATCAAAACCATGTCTATGAAGAGTCACATATAAAATAAAAGTGCTGATAATAACTTGGAATGTAGGAGCATTTTCAAGTAAACAAAAGACATAAGTAACAGTCTCAATATCTAACATCTCAAAAATCATCATCCTCATCATTATCGTCATCAGCTGCAGTGCCAGCATGGCCAAAAGAACCAGCTCCAGAAGTACCAGCGCCAGAAGTACGAGGAGTGGCACCAGCGGTACGATACTAATCACAGGCGTTCCCTGGCTGGAACAGAGAGTGGACCGCCTCGTCATCAATGCGGTAGCCAAAAACAGAAGGGTCTCGAGGTAGAGAGCTAGCAGAATGACCCGTCTGCGCAAACCTCAGATCGGCGAAGGAGTTGGCAATCGCCTGGAACCGAGTCACATCACGGAACTCGTGTTCCCTAGAAGTCTCAACATAAAAGGACTGCAGATCTGATAAGTGCTGATGAATACCCTCAAATGTCATAGGATAAGAATGAGGAGGAACAGGTACTGTGGGAGTAGGTACAGGAGGAGCAGGTACAGTAGGTGGAGGAACAGTGGCAATGCTGCGACGAGAGAGTTTGAGGAACTTGGGCTCGGGGTCGACAGCACAAGTAGATAGGTCAATATCAAATCTCTGAAAGATGCGAGGAATAAGCATCGCATAAGATAGGTTGCGGTCTCTCCCGCGACATCTACCCATCATCTGGATGATAATCTTAGGGGCAGAAAAAGGAATCCTTTAAGATTATGATAAAGAGCAGAAAGCTCAAGTGCAGTGACATCATCTTTGGAAGTGGATTTTGGAAGTAAAGTGGAATAGATGATGCAATGTAATTCGTAGTTAAACAAGTTCAAGTTATTAGCCTTGAACTTTCTAGGAAGAGTGCGTGCGGGCGCACAAAGCTCATTCTTAAAACTAACGAGTGTCGTACCATCGGGGAAATCAAAATCAGTGATGTCATCGAGCGGGGCACCTTCGTTTGGGATACCAAGGATTTTCGCTAACGTTTCATCAGTGAATTCGATATCGATTCCTCCGACACGTGTCCTCGCGGTAAAAGTGTCTAACTCGAAATTACAATAGAATAATCTAATGGCATTAGTGGCAATAGAGAATTGTAAGGTAATAAAGTATTGTAACCCTAATGCCTCAAAATAAGGGCGGTGATCCGAAAAGACAGTCAATTTAATCGGCGATCCGGTGCAAATAGTACGCATGATAAAATCGGCATACCACAATAAAGCTTGATCGAAAGTTTTAAAGTAAAAATCGTCCGATGCACCGTCGTCCGATTGGACCGGAGAAAAGAGGCAATCCGTATGCGAATCTGAAGACGATGCCTCTTCACTGGCATTAGTTTTCTTCCTCTTGAAGGGATTGAACTTAGGCATTCTTTCCCAAAATTTCTAGAAACCCTAAGTATTGAAAAGTGGAGGAGAGAAGGAATTATACCTTCCAAGAATTGGATATGCTGATGAGGACAAAGTTCTCCGCACGAATCCAAAGTTTGGACGAGAATCTCCACGCGGATTGGAAGAACAAGGATGGAGAAAAACTAGGGTTTGGAGGCGCGGCAGCTGCTGTTTGATGTAGTTTGGAAGAATGAAGAAGATGGGGGCCTCGGGTTCTGGCTGATACATATATATACCCAGCCGAACTCTGGCCGAATTCGGACCGAACTCGGGCCAAATTCGCTAAGGGTTGCCTGGCTATATATATATATATATATATATCAAAAAAATAGAAATAGGGCCACATCTTTTTCATTAATTCGTTTCAAATGTTTAATTCAAAGTTTAGTAATTTTAAATCTCAAAGTAATATAATTAATATTATTTTATAAATTAATATTCTTTACTCAGCATATGTCTCAGATTAGCTGTAGGAGTATTGTCCCAGCTAACGGAGGTTCACCGGAGAACTCTTAAATACCGCTTCGCTTCGACCGTAGTCGTGGTGACAGACAGACTCTTTTAGGCTTGTCTCGAAAACAGTTATCGAGTATCGAATAAATAATTAATAAAATAAAATTAATTAATATTATTGATATCTAAAATTCCTAATTCTCGACGTAAATAATTGAAACGATCTTCCGCTAGAGATTTTGTGAGTATGTCAGCTAATTGATTCTGTGTGTCTATGTATACAAGGTCTATATCTCCATTTTGTTGATGATCTCTAAGAAAGTGATGTCGAATCTCGATGTTTAGTACGAGAGTGACATACTGGATTCTTAGTCAAATTAATAGAACTAGTATTGTCACAGAAAATGGGTATGTGTGTAAAATATAATCCATAGTCTTCTAAAGTTTGTTTCATCCACAAAATTTGTGCACAACAACGTCCTGCGACGATATACTCAGCCTCGGTTGTTGATAATGCAACAGAATTTTGCTTTTTACTAAACCAAGAGACTAGAGCTTTTCCTAGGAAATGACATGAGCCGCTAGTGCTTTTTCTATCTACTTTGCATCCGACAAAATCAGCATCAGAATAACCGGTTAGGTCAAATGATGTGGTTTTGGGATACCATAAGCCGACAGAAGAAGTACCTTTAAGGTATCGAAAGATACGCTTAACTGTGCACAGATGTGATTCCTTAGGATTAGCTTGAAAGCGTGCACATAAGCAAACACTAAACATAATGTCTGGTCGACTAGCAGTTAAATATAGTAAGCTACCGATCATACTTCGATACTTACGTATGTCGACGGACTTGCCTTGTTCATCAATATCAAGCTTGGTTGAAGTCTCCATTGGAGTGCTAAGTGGCTTTGCTGCTTCCATGTCGAACTTCTTTAATAGATCCTTTGTGTACTTTGCTTGATTTATGAATGTTCCATTGTTGGTTTGTTTGATTTGCAGTCCGAGAAAGAATTTCAGCTCTCCCATCATGTTCATCTCAAACTCATTCTGCATACACTTTGAAAATTCTTGATAAAGAGATTCATCAGTAGATCCAAAGATAATATCATCTACATAGACTTGAATCAAAAGAATATTATTATTCAAAGATTTTATAAACAAGGTAGTGTTAACCTTTTCCTTTGAAAAACCGTTATCAAGTAGAAAAGAGCTTAGACGATCGTACCAAGCATGAGGGGCTTATTTCAAACCGTATAAGGCTTTCTTCAACTTGAAAACATATTCAGGAAATTTGAAATCAGTAAAACCGGATGGTTGAGCTACATAAACCTCTTCTTTTATAAAACCATTTAAAAATGCGCTTTTGACATCCATTTGAAATAATTTAAAATTATGAAAACATGCAAATGCACATAACATGCGAATGGATTCTAATCTCGCAACTGGGGCATAAGTCTCATCGTAGTCGATACCCTCTTCTTGATTGTATCCTTGAGCTACGAGTCGAGCCTTATTACGAGTCACTAAACCATTCTCGTTCAGTTTATTTCGGAATACCCATCGGGTGCCAATGACCGGATGATCAATGGGCTTGGGAACAAGTTCCCAAACTTGATTCCGTTCGAATTGGTTTAATTCCTCTTACATAGCATCTAACTAAAAGTTATCACTACATGCTTCATCAATATTTTTGGGTTCAAACTGCGAGACAAAAGCAACACAAGGAGCTATATCTTTATTAGAGGAACGAGTACTTACACCCTTGGTAACCTCACCAATTACCAAGTCCTTTGGATGATTAGCCAAGAATCTTATCTCTTTTGGTGTAGTCTCAGGATTGCTAGTTCCGGCTTCTTTGCTTGGAGGATCATCTGATGCCTGATGTGATGGTTCTGCATCTTTGTGTAACGGTTTTGCAGTAGCTGTACTTGGTGCGATTATATCTTCATTGTCATTATCGTCTAAGTGTTGATTTAGCTCATCAAACTTGACGTTGATAGATTCTTCAATGATCATGGTTCTTTTGTTGAAGACTCTATATCCTTTGCTCTTTGGTGCATAACCTAAAAATATACCTTCATCGGCCTTTTCATCAAATTTACTCAAATTATCTTTAGTATTAAGAATAAAATATTTACAACCAAAGATTTTGAAATAAGAAACATTTGGTGTTCTATCAAACCATAATTCATAGGGAGACTTCTTCGATATAGGTCGAATTAGAACCCTATTGGGAATATAGCATGCTGTATTTACAACTTCAACCCATAAATATCTAGGTAGACTAAACTGATTTAACATTACTCTAGCTATTTCAGATAGAGTTCTGTTCTTACGTTCCACAACTCCATTTTGTTGCGGAGTCCTAGGGCAAGAGAATTCATGCAAATAACCGTGTGTGTCACAAAATTGCTTGAATTCTGCATTCTCAAATTTGCCGCCATGATCACTACGAATACGAGTAATCATGAACCCTTTTTCATTCTGTACTTTCTTACAAAATGTGACGAATTCTGATAATGCATCATTCTTGCGTGCAAGAAAATAAACCCATGTATATCTAGAGAAGTCATCTATAATGACAAATGCATATAACTTACCACCTAGACTGGCAATTCTATTTGGTCCAAATAAGTCCATATGCAACAGTTATAAAGGTCTAGTGGTACTTACAGTGTTCTTGGATTTGAATGCGGATTTGGTAGCTTTGTTCTTTTCACATTCACTACATATCGTATCCTTCTTGAAAGAAATGTCCGGTAAGCCGCGTACCAACTTCTTCGTAGATAATCTTGAAATTGTATCCATGTTTGCATGACCGAGTCTCATATGCCATAGTTGACTCTCAACGCTTTTGGCCATCAAACATCTACCTGCTGTGTTAGCATCTTCCAACAAATAGAATACATATATATTGTCTTCCCTAATACCTTCAAATATAGTACTACCAGTTGAACTATCAATTATAGTACATTTATCTTTTACGAAGTTAATACCATAACCGTGATCAGCTAAATGGCTTATGCTGAGCAGATTATGTTTTAACTCGGTAACAAGACAAACATCTTTAATCACTGGATTGGGAGCCTTACCAATGTCACCGATACCGATTATGTACCCTCTTAAATTATTACCGAAGGAGACGTATCCTTCTTTATTCCTTTTCGACAGTGTTGCGAATAATGAAGCGTCATCGGTCATGTTCCGTGAGCAACCGCTGTCGAGGATCCATTTGCTCCAAGCATGTGAAGGGTGTCCCACCTACAAAACAATTTGCAGATGAAACTCTTGGTACCCATTTCTTGTAGGGTCCTGACTGGTTAGTTTTTGGCATCCATGCATAAACATTTAAATCTACTAACTTTCTGATTCTACATGCCGAAGATATATGACCAATGAGGCCACAATAATGACATTTAGCATGTTGAGTGTCGAAAGTAGTGTGAGGTGCATGATTGGTAGGTTTTGGTTTTCTAGTATATAAGAATGCATGCCTATTAGTCTTCTTGGGCATAGTCTTGGTATGGTTTGGTCTGACAGTGTTGGGCGTGTTCCGATGATTCGGTAATTGACACGTGTTAGAATAGGAAGCAGCAACTTCAGGCCGTTTTTCTAAACTAATTTCCAACTTTTTGGAAGTGTCATATAATCTAGTATAGTCAGATGTGAGTGATTCTAATCTGACATGTGCACACTGGAGACTCTTTCTCTCCTTAGATAGGTATTCCTTTAACTGGATAATAGTTTGGCCTTTTTCTTCGAATAGCTTAACAGTCTCGTGTAACAACAATTTAATAGAAAAAATCTCACCAGACTCAGTTGAAGAGTCATTATTTCTAACCAGATCTAATTGGTTGGTAAGTCTTCCTATTTCACCTTTGTACTCTTTGAGTACCTTCTTAGAGGTTTCATATTTACTACGCAGTTTCCTGTAATCATCTAACAGTTCACTGAAAGCCTCTCCTAGTTGCTCAAAGGTAAAATTATCATACGGATCAAATAGAGGATTAGTAATTACCTGATCACAAGCCATCAAGCATACATTTGCAGCGTCATCTGATTGTTCATCTTCTGAGTCGCTGGCTTCACTTTCATGCCATATGCTTGTGTTGGCGTACTTTCTTGATGTAGATTTCTTCAGGTAGCCTTTGTCATATTTGATGTTTTTCTTTGATGATGATGCTGAGGGACAATCTTTCTTCATGTGTCATTTCTTCTTGCATCCGTAGCAAATAGGATCTTCCTCGTTGTTGTTGTTGTTGTCTTTGATGTCTTTTGTTCTCCTGTTAAATCTCATGAACTTCTTGAATTTTCTTACCAGAAGAGCTTGATCTTCAGAGTCGGAGTCGCTATCGTCAGAATCATCTTCGATGGTTCTTCTATGTTGAGCCTTGAGAGCGATTGTCTTCTCTGATTTCTCCTTTGGTGTAGCATCTTCAAAGTCTTAAAGTTCTAATTCGTGAGTGAGTAGCTTACCCATGAGTGTTTCTAGAGACATTGTTGAGAGGTCGTTCCCTTCAACGATTGCTGTAGCCTTTGAAATCCAATTCTTTGTAAGGGCTCGTAGAAGTTTGCGAATCTTCTCATGGTTACTGTAATCCTTGCCTAGTGAAGACAGAGGATTTACAATATCCAAGAATCTTGTAAACATCTGAGTGACTGATTCACTTGGCTTCATTTTGAACGCCTCGTACTCCTGAGTAAGTCTACTAATTTTTGACTCCTTGACTTGTGTTTTACTTCGAGAAGTTTCTATACTTCGTTTGATGTTGTGCAAGTAGACAACCTGTTGAATTCAATTCTGTCTAAAGTACAAAATAAAGCGTTAATAGCACGTGCGTTAAGACTGGCCTTTTTCTTTTCTTCCTCTGTATATTTATGATGGGGTTTTTCAACTAAAACACCATCAACATTAATACGAGGTGGCTTTTTATAGCCATCAATAACTATAGACCATAAGTCAAAATCAAGAGATTTCAGAAAGAAACTCATACGTGTTTTCCAATAAGTGTAGTTTGTGCCGTCAAACAGTGGAGGTCTGTTTGTGGCTTGGCCTTCACTTGTGAATTTCATAGTTGCCATGTGTAATACTGTGATCTATAAAAAATTGAATATAACTGCAATTTTACCTTGCTTTACCTGTATAATCCACTTTCGATATACCTCTAGATGGAGAGCCTGATCTGATACCAATAGTAGGAACGAAATCGTAAAGCAGAATACTCTAAAGGGGGAATGAATAGAGTAGGCAGCAGAATATTGCTAATTAAAAATCTTGTTAGCAGTTAGATCACAGATATAAATATAATCACAAAGTAAATGACAGAAATTAAAAGTGATCAGAAAGCAAATGCAAACACCAAGATTTATACTGGTTTCCCTCTTGTGAGGACTAGTCCAGTCGGAAGAACTCTAGCTTTCTGTTGAATCCACTATTGGAAAATCCTACAAGTTTTCATACGAAGTCCTTGCAACTTCTACAGACGCGAGCTTTGATACGAAGAACTCGATCAACTTCAATTGTGAAGAGTTGTATCTTCTATCAAGCCTCTGATTACAATCGCTCTGAAACTTCTAGACCGTACCGTACTGGCAAATCGACTAGAGGATTGTAACTGGCTTGGGATTTAAAAATGAAAGCTTTTTAGAACTCTTTGGAAGAATGTAAGCTTAAGAAGAGAAGAGATTGAAAGTGAATTGGTGATTTGAAATGATCGAAATACTTCTCTATTTATAGTTTTTTCAAAGACAGAACTCTGACAGAATTCGGGCAGAATTCGGACAAAACTCTTTGTAACAAATCGCGACTAAAGGATGACCAAGTTCAAAATCTAACGTTCACTAACGTTCCAATTGGCCGAACTCTGGCCGAACTCGGACCAAATTCTGCTAGGGTTCTGCCAGTTCATCTTTTGAGAAAAATCAATTTTTGGCTTTTTGAAAAGTCCTTCAGAAGATTTTTGTAAAAATGATGTTTTTCAAAAACGTAGGTCATTTGTAAAAGAATAGGATGGTTTTGAAAAACGTTTTCGGATAGTCTATTTGCCAGTACGACTCGGTGTACAATGTATTCCTAGACTCAATAAAATGAAAAATTACATTGCTTAATAGGAAGTACATTTGGAGTGGCAAACGGCTTCAGTCTTGAACATCGTTGATATCCATTGTTGAGCAGTGTCCAAAACGTCGTAGGTAAACATCTGAATTGACTTGCATTTATATTGAGAAAGAGTTTGATTAATTATTAAAATCAGGTTTGACCATGACCAATAGGCCAACACACTTAAGAACTAAAACCAGCATATTAGCACATGATACATAAAGGATAACGAAAGACATGAGTTAGAGAAAGCAGGGTGATAAACGATAAGATGACTAACGGACTATTCTGGTAACCAAATTACAACCCGTAAACCAAACAAGGACCGTGGTTGTAACCCTTCACCTGAACAGAACTTAGTCTCTAACCAATTATCGACAAGAGTAAACATAAACAGTAAAGGGCTGAAGTAATCATAGACTGGCATTGCTTAGATAAGACTAGACTGGACTCCATTCATCATTCACGGCCAAACAATGAGTACGGCTTGATACTTTAACTAACTAGGGTTATCACAAGCCTAGTTACTAGCAAGATGTATCGAGATGTTCCAACAGCCACAAGCCCTGCAGTCTTAATCCAGGTTATCCGGTCACAAGTTGAGAGAGTTGGATTAGGTGACTTAGAGGTGCAACACATGACAGTGTGCTGGAAATGTGCCCTACTCGACGGCAGGCAACAAGTCCAATTAAAGCGCCCAAATAACGGGACTGCCTGTAGCTGGGAAATCTCTTTATGAACTACTTGATCAATCTAGTTATTACCCTAGTCAGATTCAGTATGAATCCCTGACCGTGGTAATCAGGAATCCATGTCCTAGGCATGATGCGAGACGAGACATGTAGCATGTACAGGCACAACCAAGAGAATCAACTACGGCGTCAAGACAAGAGTTACTTAGCAAGTCCTGGTAACTGTCGCAACAACGTTCAAGATTATCATGTAATGTCAGGTTACTTATCATGTCAAGAGTGCGTCACGATGGACCACTATCAAGAATTATCATGTCAAGTTGCTTGTCAAGAGTGCACCACGACGGGTCACTATCAAGAGTTATCATGTCGTGTTCATGTTATCATGTTCGTGCCGGATTCAAGTTACTAGCTCAAGACTATCAAGTGTCAATTCAGGTCGCCGCAATTTAGGTCAAGTATATACAACATGCAAAGAAGATCGAGAACACCCATATGGAAATGAAACCATAAGTCACAAATGAACCCTGATTAAAGTGAGACAAGAAGATTCTTGAAGCCGAGACAAAGATCTACAACTTTCATGTTCTGAGTTTTTTTTGAGATTCTAGCTACAAAACAGCTTAAACGGACAAAAATAACAAAATAATGCAATTCCGGTGTATGCAAATTCCTGCGCATCCGCGCATCAGAATTCCTGCGCATCAGTACATCCGCGCATCAGAATTCTTGCGCATCCGCGCGTCAGAATTCCTACGCATCCGCGTATCAGCACGTCCGTGCATCAGAATTCCTGCGGATCCGCGCGTCAGCACATTCGTGCATCAGAATTCCTGCGGATCCGCGTATCAGAATTCCTGCGCATCCGCGCGTCAGAACTCACGTTGCGTCTTCAGTACATGCGCGTAGGAAGACTACGCGCATGACACGCTTGGAGTCAAAAAATGCGTTGCCGGGACTTCACGGCGCATGGCCTCCCGGGCGCATGGGGGTCATCGTCTCCAACAGCAAGTTCAGCCATGAAAGTTCTGAAAACTTGCCATGGCCATAACTTCCTCATCCGAAGTCGAAATCAAGCGAAACAAAAGCCAAAACTGTATGAAATTGAATTCTCTACAACATAGAACTATTAGTTTTTGGAAATACCAAGTTTTTAGAGATTAAAACCAAGAAAAATAAGAAAAACTTTAAGTCTAGATATACAAGAATCTATCCATGGAAACTAAAAACTCCAAGTTCTAAAGAGGCTTAGAATCAAGTAAAGAAGAAAATGGAACAATAAAACTTGAGATCCATCATGAAAAAAGTTGTACTTGCCTAGGCTTGGTAGGTGGGAGGAGTAAATGAATAAGATGAAGAAGTAAATGCAAATAATGGAGGAGAGAGAAGAAGTTGACTTATATAGCAACCCCTCCCATCTCAACCCAAAATAAACCAAACCAAGCCAAGCCAAGTCATGTTGAACCAAGTTGAACCAATTAAGTCAAAATTAAACCATGGCTAAGCTAAGCAGGATAAATCAAAATACGGACCACCTGACAATTGTCAGAAATTCGTATACGTATCCTGAAAAATACGTATAACGGGAAACGGGAGTGACAACTCTACCCACCTTAAAAGAATTCCGTCCTCGAAATTTAATCAAGAGGCTAGAGGTGTCGGGGTAAGCTACACTAATATGGCAATCTACGACTAGCAGTCAACCAAGCAATTATTCACGCAAGCAAGAAAGTAAAAGCATAAGGCAGAAGGAAGACATTATACCTTATCAGTCAAACAAGTGTGGATATCGCGAGCGGATATCATCCTCACGCTCCCACATTGACTCACCTAAAGAGTGATGACCCCAAGCAACACGGACTAACTTAATAGTCTTGTTCTTGAGTATCTTCTTCCTTCGGTCGAATATGGATACGTGCCTTTCCTCATACGAAAGGTTGGTACCAACAACTAATTCTGAATAATCAAGGATATGGCTCAGATCCGGAATATACCGTCGCAATTGGGATACATAGAATACGTCATGTACCTCACGTAACGACGGTGGGAGAGCGAGACGATAGGACACATCACCTACTCGCTCGAGAATATCAAACGGTCCTATATACCTAGGACTAAGCTTTTCTCGTACGCCAAATTGAATGACGCCACGGGTAGGCGAGATCCTAAGGAATACATGGTCGCCGATAGAAAATTCAAGCGAACGCCGATGAGAATCGGCCCAATGGCGCTGACGGTCTTGTGCAACTCGAAGATGATCTCTGACTTGTCTGACCACCTCGATTGTCTGCGTAATCATATCTGGACCAAGCATCTGTCTCTCGCCGACATCATCCCAAGCTAAAGATGATCTGTACTTCCTGCCATATAGTACTTCAAAGGGTGCCATCTGGATACTGGCGTAGAAACTGTTGTTATAGGAGAACTCCACGAGATGCAGGTGATCTTCCTACGAACTACCGAAGTCGAGTATACAAGATCGTAACATATCTTCAAGAGTTTGTATCGTGCATTATGACTGACCATCTGTCTGCGGATGATAAGCTGAACTGAACTTGAGACGAGTCCCCAAGCTCTCTTGAAGACTCCGCCAAAAGTGCGATGTGAATCTTGAATCTCTGTCGGATACAATACTGACTGGTACTCTATGCAACCTGACTATCTGCCTGAGGTACTTCTCTGCTAGCTGATCCGTCGACTGACCAATCCGAAAAGGGAAAAAATGAGCTACCTTCGTGAGACGATCAACGATAACCCAGATAACATCTCTCCCAATTGGAGATTTAGGTAACCCAGTTACAAAATCCTTGGTAATGTACTCTCATTTCTATTCTGGGATCGGTAAAGGTTGAAGAAGTCCAGCTGGCCTCTGATGTTCAGCTTTAACTTGTTAGCAAACTAAACAACGAGAGACAAACCGGGCTATCTCCCTCTTCATGCCATTCTACCAGAAATGCTGACGGATGTTTCGATACATCTTCGTACCGCCGGGATGAATTGAATACTGAGAACTGTGAGCCTCTACCATGATCTCCTGTCTGATATCACCACTAGGTACACAAAGATGCCTTCCATGTCGGAGTGTACCGTCTTCGTGAATGCATAACTCTGGTCTTCGTCCTGCTTCACACTCTTCTCTAAGCTGCTGAAGCTTAGAATCTATTGATTGCGCCATCTTGATCTTCTCAACTATGCTGGACTGAACTTGCATGCTGGCCATCAATGCCACACTGGTAGGAAGAACTACTTCTATTCCCATCTTCTGAAGATCTGCTAATAACTCTGGCTGTGCTGTTAAAAAATAAGCTCCTGCTCTTCTGCTCAATGCATCTGCAACTACATTGGCCTTTCCAGGATGATATGCAGGTTGATGTCATAATCCACCAGTAACTCTAGCCATCTTCTCTGATGCATATTGAGATCCTTCTGGGTAAACACATACTTAAGACTCTTGTGGTCAGTAAAAAATTTCACCCGATCTCCATACAAATAATGCCTCCACAACTTGAGTACGAAAACCACCGCTGCTAATTCCAAGTCAGGGGTTGGATAATTCCTCTCATAATTACGAAGCTGACATGACATATAAGCTACTACCTTACCATGCTGCATCAAGACGCATCCCAATCCTCTGCCGGAAGCATCACAATAAACTGAAAATCCTCTAGTCTCATCTGGAAGCGTGAGAATGGGAGCCGTCATCAATCTCTGCTTCAACTTCTCAAATGAACTCTGACACTCTGCTGTCCAAGCAAACTGCACATCCTTGCGGGTCAACTGCGTCAATGGTGCTGAAATTCGAGCAAAGTCTGACACAAATTGCCGGTAATAGCCGGCCAATCCCAGGAAACTCCGAACTTCTGCGACGGTGCTAGGTACTGGCCATGTTTCTATGGCCACTATCTTTTGGGGTCCACTTCCACTCCACCTCTGGTGATGATGTGACCTAAGTACGAAATACGATCAAGCCAAAATTCGTTCTTACTGAACTTCGCGTACAATTGTTGCTCTCTGAGAATTTGAAGAACTACACGAAGATGCTGCTCATGCTCTGTCTTATTCTTGCTATAGACTAAGATGTCGTCTATAAACACTATCACAAACTGATCCAAATAGGGCATGAAGATACGATTCATGAGGTCCATGAATACGGCTGGCACATTGGTCGCTCCAAATGGCATAACAAGGAACTCCCAATGCCCATATCTAGATCTGAATGTTGTCTTCGGGATGTCCTGTTCTCTGACTCTGATCTGATGGTACCCTGACCGCAAGTCAATCTTCGAGAATACTGCTGCCCCACTGAGCTGATCAAATAAATCATCTATCCTTGGTAAAGGATATCTGTTCTTGATTGTTACAGAATTTAAGATACGATAATCAACACATAATCTTGACGTACCATCCTTCTTTTTCACAAGAAGCATCGGGGCTCCCCAAGGCGATCCACTAGCACGAATGAATCCCTTGGTTCTGAGTTCTTCAATCATCTTGTACAGGATCTCCAACTCTGATGGTGCCATTCTGTAGACTCTCTCTGACACTGGTGCAGTCCCTGGAATCAAGTCGATAGTGAACTCTATCTCTCTCTCCGGTGACATACCTGGAAGCTCTTCGGAAAACACATCAGGAAACTCTTTTACTACTCTGGAAAATTGAACTGCTTCTGCTACGGCCATCCGCAATACTGGTGGAGAAGGTTCTACTTCGCCCCTAGAGAATGAAAACTCTGCCTCACCGGGAATACCAAAAATAATCCTGCCAATATGGCAGTCTATTCTTGCGTATTGCTCCTTCAACCAATCCATTCCTAGGACCACATCATAGTCGGCCATCGGAAATTCTATCAATCTAGCAGAAAACTCTCTACCGCTAACCACGATTCGACACGAGGAATAAACTCTATCTACCCCTACAAGACCGTTACCAGTAAGTATATTGAGCCTTACTGCTAATGACTCGGGCTCCAGTCCTATCCGTGTTGCGAATCGTGCAGACATAAATGAATGCAATGCACCCGAATCAAATAATACTGATGCTGGAAAAGAGTTGACGAGAATGGTACCTGCCACCACCTTACCTGAAGCTAACTCTTCTGCTACGGTCAGAGCCATAGCCTGACCTTGTCCTCTTGGTGCTGGTCCCCTCTGCTGGTGACCTCTCTGCCTGTTCTGAATCTGAATCTGGGCATACTGCTGAGCCTGAGGCGGCAATAGCCTCGGAGGCTGGTACTGCTGCTGTACTAGTGCTGGTCCCCTAACCGATGAACTGGTTAGGTTTGATGATGACGAACTGGCTCTATTCGGACATGACCCTATCTTGTGATCCGGTGTCCCACAAGCCAAGCACAATCCCTGTGCTCTACGACACTCTGATACTACGTGCCCTGGCTTCCCACAATGAGTGCAGCCCATTGCGGAAGACTGCTTCTGCTTCTGTTGCTGAGGATACGCCGGCGTCGAATGTTGAACCGACGAAACTGTGGTCGCCCTCCTAGGAGCTCCAATAGTTAAAGCCCTAGCTGTCGGGACTGGTGTTGATGACTGGGACATCTGTCCATGAGACCTCTTCCGTCCTCCGCTTCTATCTACAATCCTCTGCGAAGTATACTCATGCATCTTCGCTGCTCGCAAGACGGCATCAAACGTCTGGTGCTCAAACTGCTCCACTGATATGATAATCTCTAGGTGGAGCCCCTGTTGGAATCGCTGGGCTCGATCCAATTCGGTTGCCAACAAGGTGGAAGCAAACCGGCTAAGTCTAGAAAACTCGGCCGCATATCCATCGACCGTCCTTCCCATCTGCTTAAGATTGGTGAATCTCGTTTGCAGATCATACCGAGCTACTGTATCGAAGTACTTGGTCTAGAACTTGTTGCTGAATACCGCCCATGAGACAGGCGTCGGTAATCCAACTGCTAGCATCGCCTACCAGCTGCGGGCTAAGTCTAATAACTGCAGGCGCACAACGGCCACCTTCTCATTCTCAGGAATCCTAGCTGCTTCCAGGATAACCTCTGTGTCCTGAAGCCATGCATCAGCAGCAATAGCATATTCACTGCCGTCAAAGAAAGGAGGGTTCAGACGCTTGAAGCTGTTGGCCGTATTCTTTCCTTGGTAACCAACTCTGCCCATGGCATCTTGTACTGTCTGGTGCAGGGCATCGCCCCGACGATTTTGAGATGCAAGCAATTCTCTGATGAGACCCACTAGGGTTCCATTATCAGGTTCTGCAGGCTGGACTGGCTGAACTGGGGGCTCTGGATCCCCGGAATGCATGACTCGGGAGGCCGCTCCAGAGTGCTGGACTTGGTCTTCAGGTTGCTGCTGGTCCACTGGAGGTGCTCCACCTTGCTGATCGGTAAGACCAGGAACAATGTCGCTGAAGAAACGACATGGAAAATAATAAGGAAGGACCATGATAGATCGAGGATATAAACATGTGATCAGGTCAAGATTTCGGAAGGATTAGAAGACACGAGTAGAGATCAAGGGTGAGTGCTGATTGAGACATCTATTCAACGAAACTCTCACACATCTTGATTTACAAGACCTGCATGGGCCACCACTTAAACCGTGTCACGCCCCAGAACCAGAATACTGTAGAGCGGGGGACAGACACAACCAACTACGTACATTGAAGTATAATCTACCTCGATATACGGTCACGGCTGTCTATATGCATGAGGGTTTATCTACAAACCAACAGTCTCTTATGGTCATGAACAAGTCTAGTGTCTCAATCTCAAGCACGTAAGTAAATGTTACAAGATGTTAGATCATCAGACATACAAAGTAAGGCGTCCCAAACATCACATATTCAGATGATCATGAAGCTAGTCATACAAAATGTGAAGACTAGCAAGAGTTTCAGTCATACATGATCAACCCTAGGATTTGTCAATCATGTTACAGCCCGTAGGCAGACAGTAAGTAAAGTTGCAAACGAGCTAACACTTGCTCGGCGGCTAAACGCCTCAAAAGAATATTTTTACAAGGGAGTGGGAGATCAAAATAAGAACCCACTCGTTGCCAGGGTTGCGCCTAGTAGTCACCATCTGGCTGGAAGACAGGAAGATCCTCGGGAGCTACTCCGAAATCTGGCCATACAAAACCAGCTGGGTCAGACCCCAGAAAGAGCAAGTGTCACAAGGGAGGCTTCACTTAAGAACTAAAACCAGCATATTAGCACATGATACATAAAGGATAACGAAAGACATGAGTTAGAGAAAGCAGGGTGATAAACGATAAGATGACTAACGGACTATTCCGGTAACCAAGTTACAACCCGTAAACCAAACAAGGACCGGGGTTGTAACCCTTCACCTGAACAGAACTTAGTCTCTAACCAATTATCGACAAGAGTAAACATAAACAGTAAAGTGCTGAAGTAATCATAGACTGGCATTGCTTAGATAAGACTAGACTGGACTCCATTCATCATTCACGGCCAAACAATGAGTACGGCTTGATACTTTAACTAACTAGGGTTATCACAAGCCTAGTTACTAGCAAGATGCATCGAGATGTTCCAACAGCCACAAGCCCTGCAGTCTTAATCCAGGTTATCCGGTCACAAGTTGAGAGAGTTGGATTATGTGACTTAGAGGTGCAACATATGACAGTGTGCTAGAAATGTGCCCTACTCGACGGCAGGCTACAAGTCCAATTAAAGCGCCCAGATAACGGGACTGCCTGTAGCTGGAAAATCTCTTTATGAACTACTTGATCAATCTAGTTATTACCCTAGTCAGATTCAGTATGAATCCCTGACCGTGGTAATCAGGAATCCATGTCCTAGGCATGATGCGAGACGAGACATGTAGCTTGTACAGGCACAACCAAGAGAATCAACTACGGTGTCAAACAAGAGTTACCTAGCAAGTCCTGGTAGCTGTCGCAACAACGTTCAAGATTATCATGTCATATCAGGTTACTTATCATGTCAAGAGTGCGTCACGACGGACCACTATCAAGAATTATCATGTCAAGTTTCTTGTCAAGAGTGCACCACGACGGGTCACTATCAAGAGTTATCATGTCGTGTTCATGTTATCATGTTCGTGCCGGATTCAAGTTACTAGCTCAAGACTATCAAGTGTCAATTCGGGTCGCCGCAATTTAGGTCAAGTATATACAACATGCAAAGAAGATCGAGAACACCCATATGGAAATGAAACCATAAGTCACATATGAACCCTGATTAAAGTGAGACAAGAAGATTCTTGAAGCCGAGACAAAGATCTACAACTTTCATGTTCTGAGTTTTTTTTTGAGATTCTAGCTACAAAACAACTTAAACGGGAAAAAATAGCAAAATAATTCAATTTTGGCTCATACAAATTCCTGCGCATCTGTGCATCAGAATTTCTGTGCATCAGCACATCCGCGCATCAGAATTCTTGTACATCCGTGCGTTAGAATTCCTGCGCATCCGCGCATCAGCACGTCCGCGCATCAGAATTCTTGCGGATCCGCACATCAGCACATCCGCGCATCAGAATTCTTGCGCATCCGTGCGTCAGCACATCCGCGCATCAGAATTTTTGCGGATCCGTGCGTCAGCACATCCGCGCATCAGAATCCGCGTATCAGAATTCCTGCGGATCTACGCATCAGCACATCCGCGCATCAGAATTCCTGCGCATCCGCGCGTCAGAACTCATGCTGCGTCTTCAGTACATGCGCGTAGGAAGACTACGCGCATGACACGCTCGGAGTCAAAGAATGCGTTGCCGGGGCTTCACGGCGCATGGCCTCCCGGGCGCATGGGGGTCATCGTCCCCAACAGCAAGTTCAGCCATGAAAGTTCTGAAAACTTGCCATGGCCATAACTTCCTCATCCGAAGTCGAAATCAAGCGAAACAAAAGCCAAAACTGTATGAAATTGAATTCTATACAACATAGAACCATTAGTTTTTGGAAATACCAAGTTTTTAGAGATTAAAACCAAGAAAAATAAGAAAAACTTTAAGTCTAGATATACAAGAATCTATCCATGGAAACTAAAAACTATAAGTTCTAAAGAGGCTTAGAATCAAGTAAAGAAGAAAATGGAACAATAAAACTTGAGATCCATCATGAAGCAAGTTGTACTTGCCTAGGCTTGGTAGGTAGGAGGAGTAAATGAAGAAGATGAAGAAGTAAATGCAAATAATGGAGGAGAGAGAAGAAGTTGACTTATATAGCAACCCCTCCCATCTCAACCCAAAATAAACCAAACCAAGCCAAGCCAAGTCATGTTGAACCAAGTTGAACCAATTAAGTCAAAATTAAACTAAGGCTAAGCTAAGCAAGATAAGTCAAAATACGGACCACCTGACAATTGTCATAAATTCGTATACGTATCCTGAAAAATACGTATAACGGGAAACGGGAGTGACAGGGACTGACTATATTACATGATGTTCATTCTTGTTTTATTTTCCTATATATGGATTGAGACATAGTTGAGACAGAGTAGATTTATTTTACTTTTACAGCGTACTACGATTAGGATAAGTCCATTAAATTGGGTTACTTATTCTATATGTACAGCTAGCATGCTCATGCCTGGGGTTCCTATGTATTTTAGAACTGGGGCATGACACCATAATTTACTTCCTTGCCTTGTATTTTTTTATCACTTACGTATATCATTAGTTGTTTTTGTATATTTCCACACATGACTTCGATAGTGTCATTTACTTGAGCGACTTGACTTGATTTCATCATTTGGAATTGACCTTGACTTGATTTGAGTACATGTAATTGTATTGACTTGACTTGACCCTCGACCGATACTAAAATTGACTACTTGACCACTTTCGACTCGGGAGTCCCCCCCCTAAGGGCACGATAGATACTTACTATAGTTAGGGAGCACCACGCAGGACTACTATCTATAGGATCGGGAGCGCCACGCAGGACTTCGGTCATTCGACTTATTTGTAGCCACATCTAGTATTATGCTTATCTATGGCATGCCATTGTCTTAGTATTCTTGTGCCTTAGTTATTTTTTCGTGTCTATTTTTTGTCTATCTTACATGTTTATTTACTTTGCAGTAGGCTTGTATATTATCTATCTTGCTACGTCCCTTCTGAGGACCATGTGATCTCTCCAGGTTATTGCTGAGATCTGATATAGGCATAGTGAGAGCTACATCTTCGGGATCTTCAGGTACATTAGTGATGCCTTCTATTTTGTTCTTCCTTAGTTATATCTTTCATAGTTAATAGTGTAGATATTTTTGTGGATATTATTATGATTATATAGACACATGTTCCGATTTATACAGCTTATACGTATTTGATTCAGACTAGAGTCTGGTTAAATACGTAGTTGGCATGTTTACGTATCCTAGTCCTACTTATTTTAGGACATGGGCATGACACTACCTGTTGATGGGTACATATCCGATAGAACATATTTGGTCCATACAAAGTAATAAATTGGTTGATTCTTTATTAATTAGATAATCATGGACATGATAATTTATCTGAGTTTCATTTGTACTCTTTTATGTTTTTGAGCTATATTGTGATTTTCATCATAATTGTTTTAAGTTGACTTTATTTCTTTTCATGATGACTTTTTTCTCAAATGATAACATATATTGGTCTATCATATTTAAATACGAAATCTTTCTATAAAGGTTAATGTATGTCATCTTTTGATTATATATATTCTTAATTAGAATATTTTTTTTTGATTATTCATCTTCAATGTCTATTAATTGGATCTCTCTTCTTGACTAAAGATGATATTATTTGTTTTCGTGACGATTTTATAGTCTTATATGCATCAAGCAAGGGGGAGAAATCCATAATCGATTTACCCCTAGATCTTGTTGTTATCTATTTTATGCTATAAGTGCTTTGGAACTAGATACTCATATTTTGAGGGGGAGCAAATAAATGATTTCAATTCATTTATACACTTGTATATGTCGTATATCTAGTTCATCATGGACCCATTTTCTTTATTTTTATATATTATTGATTGATGTCATTAAATTCTTATTTTATGGAAGGTTTATGAGAGTGCATGCGATTGTCTTTATTATCTTGTCTCTCTCTTTCATATGGGTTTAAATAGTTCGTCTTGTCAATATTAACTTTTTTATCTTATCTTGATGACTATTGAGCTTCCATTGATTTGGCCTTCCTTGTATGCTTAATTGATTTGGCTTTCCATGTTGAGGACTTATCCAAAATTCATGATCTATATCAATAATGGTAATACTTTGATGGGAGCATTCAAGTCGACAATTTCCTTCTCAAGCATGTTTCTCCTTTACCTTCATATTTATCTAAAGGATATTCATATAGTATGCTAAGGTAATTGAGTTCAAATGCATGAACTTGGGTAAGTGAATAGATTTTGCAAATAATAAGATTGTCTTATATCAATTGTTCTATCTTCGTTGATCATTATTATTATTTTTTGTTCACTAATTTTTTTGGACAATTGGAACTATCAATTGTTCTTTGATCAATGTTCAAGTTTGAATATTTCAATGTCTCAATTGGTACCTATTTTTGTAATTATCTAATCCTCATGGCTTTTGATTAAAATCTTTTATTTAATTATTCTCTTCCAAAACTATAGTAACATTTCATATCATATTATGTTATGGGTTTCTTTCTTTGATTTCTAGTTGGTAAACTACTTACTCCTTGTTTTAAAAAAAAATTAGTTTTACCAACCATATTGTGTTTTGACAAGCTATCTTCTATTTGGTATTCTACATTGGGTATGTAGTTTTCTAAACGCCTTTACACACTTCTTTCATTGTTTTTATTAGTATATCCTGATCATTATTGTCCATGCCTTCCTCATGCTCTGATTTATTTATTTACTTAAGATTGAACTCATCTTATCTCTTAGTATGTGGGAGATTATTTTTTATCATGTCAAAGGGGGAGA
Source organism: Iris pallida (assembly GCA_029216955.1). Lineage (NCBI taxonomy): Eukaryota > Viridiplantae > Streptophyta > Magnoliopsida > Asparagales > Iridaceae > Iris > Iris pallida. The sequence continues at coordinate 18,911,818 of JANAVB010022999.1, read as the reverse complement.
AGTAAGTTTAAGTATGTGTTCATATGTTCATAAGTAATTTAAGTAACATGTTGTTAGTGATTCATGCTTATGTCTGCTTATACATTAGTGATACATGCATCTATTGTGTCCATACAAAACTTAATCGATTTGCTACAATAAAAAAGGGAAAGATTATTAGCCCAATGATTACATCATATTTTTGGATATGATAAATCACTTAAATTTAGCATTATATTATCACTAATCTTCATGCAATCACTATAGCATCTTTACTTATACTTATACCTTCAGTGATATGTGTTTATTGTATGAGCTTCTATCATATCTATCTTAAATTTAACCGAGTTGCCACAATAAAAAATGGAGAGATTGTTAGGCCAATGATCTAACTATGTTTTTTTATTGTGGTTATTCGATTAAGTTTAACATTATGATATTACTAATATTCATGTTGTCACTAGTATTTATGCTTAAACTTAGAATAGTCCTAACATGCATTAAATTTATCATACTTACTACAATGTATATTGATTTATTCGTCTAACATGTATTTGTAGAAAGGTAATAAGTAATATCAACATGGACATATGGAATGAAGAAATCATGATAGATCAACGACGACGGTATCCTACAAGATTTCTCTGAACCGTCCGACGACATCTCTGGAGGCACGCACTTGCGGGTTCTGCAGCCCTGTCAGCAGACGGAGTTCGAGGGACTATGCCAAAACACACAATTTTCGACAGACCAAAACTGTCAAAAATCACGATAAACAACAGTTTTCATCTGTCAGAACATCCGTCGTTAATAGTGTCCCCCAAAATATAAACGATAGTTTTGGACTGTCATTTTCAAGCTGAAAAAAATGACAGTTATTGTCTGTCAAATAAAAACAACAGACTAAAACTGTCAAATAATTTGAGAATTGGTCGGCCATTGTTTTTTTCTTTTCAATAGTTAAGGTATGTCATTTTTATGAAAACATAATTTTTTTTAAAAACCTCAATTAATCGATATTAAAATTATATAAGAAAATTCATCCTCTATATAAAAATGAAATAATCTAAAAATAGAATTTCATATAAACATCAACAATCATTAACAATAAAAGAAACTTAATGAAAATGTGTAGACTTTACATGGCAATATTCCATCGAAATCAAAATGAAACCCCAATGTTGCTAGCTTACAATGACTTAGTTCTCATGATGAACAAAAAAAGAGAATGTTACTGCTAGCTTACAATCTCAAGTGTAGTAGGGAAAAAAACCTCACAAACTGAAGTGAATATTTTGGCCAATTAATCATTTTCCCAATAGTAATATCTTCAAACTTTTCGTCTCTCTCAAACATCTCATTGCTGTCAAAATTCATCGACAATGAAATTATAAGTTTAACATTAACATTTCCAAAAAGTAAAAAAGAAAGAACTACAACAAAAATACCTTTTTATGATGGCTAGAAGGTATTATAGATGAATATGTCTTGAAGAATCAAGTTCCTTCTCCTATTACGAGTTCTATGTCCCAAAGAATCAAGTTAGCCAATTTGAGGTTAAATAACCATCCAAAATAAGTGATTTCAAAAGAATATGCATCCTTCAAGAATATTTAGATTGTCAACTAACATTTTGTTATATGGTAAAAAAATAGAATATGCATCCTTCAAAAAATTTAAAGATGTCAAATAGACATAACCATTTTTTTTGGAGAAATAGAAGCCCAAGAAGTATATTGGCTATCCTCAAAAAAAAAAAATATATATATAAAATATATATATATATATATATATATATATATATATATATATATATAAAATATATATATATATATATATAAAAAATATATATATATATATATATATATATAAAAAAAAAAAAAAAAATATATATATATATATATATATATATATATATATATATATATATATATATATATATATATTTTTAAGCAAGTATATTAGCTTGTTATGCACTGAATATTTGGACGACGACACACTTTTATAAGGTGTAAATATATTGGGTATCCTCAAGAAAAAAAATCTTGAAAGAGTCCATGCAAGCATTAGATACTATTGGCTTTAGCTGAGTTTTAAAAACCATGATATTTCAGGTGTCTACCTTAACCTCAATAATTAGGATGTTGCTACTAGGTTACAATAATTGCACAATCATCCACTTATCATGAAGTACTGACACACATAAATCAGGAAGGTAATGGTAGACAAAGCACATAATAAGTAACTAATAAAAGTAAAAACAAGCTGATGTTCTCAAAAACAAATTTCAGGTTGCACTTTTAGAGCATTCCTGCACTCCAACTCAAATCAATTATTACACCTGTTCATATGCATATCGTGTCCATATTTTGAGACCTAGGTGACTACTTATCCTACCTATCTGAAAATGTCACTATCCCGTATCCATATTGTTTCCTTATCCATATTCATGTCCGTATTTGTGCAACATAGTTAAGACTTTCACACTTATAGAAGTATTCTTGAGACTATAAAATGTCATGTACTGAAGTGAAAAGAAAGCAACCTCACAGTAATGGTGCTGTAACCACTGAAAGAACTGCAAATGCTTGAAGAGATTTGTGATAGCACGAATGATTGTCAAAAGATTTTCTGCCTGTGGAGGATTTCCTGTAGCTTTCCTAAATGCCTCCAGTAGTACATATGTTATATGCAAATTACACTGGTTATGCTAATGTTTTTAAATAATTCATAAGTTATAAAGGTGTCACAGGTACCACCATTTGTACTTCATGTAAAAATTGTTAATAGTCAAATTTTGACTAACATAATACTAACATTACCTCAACTTGTACCTACTACAAAACGATATACTAAATATCAACAATGGTAGGACATAACTAACCATTTTCTCCCTCAGTGTACTTCACTAGATGACTAGCTCCATCAGGATGCATAATTGCCATTCTTAACAAGTCTAATCATGCATGACAAAAAGCAGTAATTATGTTAGAAAAGTAAGATACATAATACAGGTCATGAATGATATCTAATACATAAACACATGAAAGACACAAAAGTTGCTTAACAGCAATCAAAATAAGAAAATATATACTCATGCAATATCACAACAGGTATGCCAAACACAGCTCATGAGTATGCACGAAAATATAGACAAAGGAAAGCAGAATCTCCAAATGACAAACAAGTAATTTCCTATAACAATGATTCACATTATGAGCAGGAACTTTAAACACTTCAGCAACTCGGGACGTTCTGAAGATAAAAAAAAATATTTCGACAGAGAAACAAGAATAAGTTTTAAATACAAAGATGAAGTTATTCTAACAAAAGGTAATAGCTGAGAAGATATGAGTACAGATACACCTTCTAACAAGAATAAGTCCCTTTTTCAGGTTATGATATTCGAAAAGTACAATTTGAAAGAAAAAGATTATAACTGAAAAAAATTAGAAATAGCCAGTGTTAGTTCTCTCCACCACTGATACTAGTGCAAAACAACAGCTTGACACATGTTGGTGAGTTCATCATGTTAGGGAAATAGCATACACAACTCATTTTCAAAACCAAACCTGCCATTGACCTCACATGAATGCTTTGATGTCCAAGATTATAGTTGTCTCTTTCAATAGTTCATACATGATCATGTTTTATATAAAGAGGATAGAGCGGAACCAAAGGATCAACCCAGGAGATCCACAATTGTGCTATTCTTGGAGTCCATGTTTGCTAATCCGAATATTATCATGGCTAGGCTTGAACAAAAAGAATTAGAACATGCAAAGTGGATGATATGATCTGAACATCCTTGTTCTCTGTTTCCTTCTTGCTTTCAGTGTGAAGATTGGTCAAGATATATGTACAGTTCAACTACAGAAACTCAAATAGGAACTCAAAATAAGAACTTACAATATAGTTGACACATGGACGAATTTTTCTACTAGGTCCTTGATTTTTTAAGAACTTGCAATCAATGGATGAGATGCATATAATCCAACGGTTTGTAATTGGTGAGCTTGAAAAAATATGAACTCTTGATATATGTAAGTCTAATTGCACACAAATATTTGTGAGGCAGTACCAAGTATCAAAGTGCAAGAAGTGTGTAAATTTAAGAATGTTTGCAAATTAGCCTTATTATTCGGTATGAATGTGATAAATTTGCAAATAATTATGTAGTACTTGTATGGTGACAAAAGAAAAGGATAAATGTTTGCTCACTTGATCTACTACAAAGAGAACATCTACAAATGTACAGCCTTCAGGATATAATGCCTTGTAAATGGCAAGCCTGATAGAAAGAACAACACGAGATTAACAAGCAATTTAAATTACTCGGCACAGTGTCTCAAATAAATTGTATTGTGCAAGTCGGCCCCTTTAGTAAAACTTGATGAAAAATTTACTTAGCACGAGGAACCATTCCACTTGCCCGGCCATAGTAGAAGCCATCCACAACAACATGAACGCCCCAATTTCCAGTAGCAATAGAAGCCACATGACTGCTGCAGATAATCACTAATGTCAACATAGTTGATCTACTAATCTAACCAAAATAGAAAGGACTAACACATGCTATGCATACATAAACCATGTCCAACCTCATCAAAGGGTGACAAGTCTGAAACATCCATAACACGAGCTGCTGCAGCGTAAGCAACAAAGTATTTAGCCGATATGATCTTCTCATTGCACGAAGCTGTAGGAAACCGTGGGCTGACATCACATTCTTTCTCTTTTGAACAATATGGAAACCTAAACGTAAATTTCGAATTCGAATATTATACGAGACCCTAAAACTAAATAATCCTTTTTTCTTTACTTTTTTATTGGCTAACATATGCTATTCTCTGGACTTTCTGTTTAAATTGCCTACTTTCGACTCGAAAGAAACTTCTAATTTCAACTTCAAAAAAAAAAAAAAAAAAAAAAAATCATTTTGTGCCTACATATTGTATGTGTCTAATTTAAAATTACAACTTATATCTATTGAAAAGGTTGAAAAAGTTCCGTGAGTTGGTGCAAAATTTCAAAATGCACCAGATAACTCATGGAGGTCTAGTATAGTTTCTCCTTAATGTTCCCAAATCTACTGATTCATCTCATGCACATGACTTGTATGCTTAGCTGAATCAATATTGGACCCTAAAACTTTCCAATGGACTAGAAAGAATTTCTAAACTAAAACTTGAGAGCAAAACTTAGCTGATGTATTATGTATAAGTTCAGTTCATACCCTTCAAAATCCAAATTCTCATATTCTTTACGTACTGCAGCTCCTTGGTAAAATGCCACTGGTTCACCTTCTATCAAGACGAGATATATCCCCTTCTCCTCTTCCGAGCCCCCTGCATGTACTACAGATTGAAGAAGAAAAGTTAGTAGGAGAAAGTAGAGATACAAAGGAAAATATTGCAAGTACTCTCATACATCCATTTATTGATGATGTTCCCCTATTACCAAGTTATGGCGGAATTAAAAGAATCGCACTAATGTAACATAATAAAAGCCCGCAGGCTCTACATTTGGTTGAGACTGGTTAAGCAAATAAATTGGAAACAGAGAATATTTGCAGGCTCTCTCTGTAACTAGGCCATCCAGATGTTCGAAAAGATAACCCGAGAATGTCATTCTTCAGCAGCAGTGCTGGCAGCACTTCGATCCACAGACAAATCAACTCCTGCAACATGAGCCAAAACTAATATAAAGTACTGAATGAAAGTAGTTACATATCCCTTCGCATGTTTTACCTTCCCTTTGCTCAGTAATGCTCAAATATTGTGTCTGTATGAAAGAAAATTCTATACTATGTTGTGATCAAATCCTAACAATGTGGTATAGTTATCTTTATGAGCTACAAATATTACTGAGAGCATGTGCCAGTTTCAAGAACTATATCAAGCTTATCTCTTGCACTTGTAGTTCATTTCATAGATTACTACTTTTCATTCTTAGAAGGGTTAAATTTTCTTCAAGACAATCTTCGCAATTAATTCTCATATCAGTCGCAAATAACCTCTACAGTCTACTCAGCATCAGTGCTTTACTAGAATTATCATGGTTTCGGAACCAACATGATTTTTCGAAAGTCAGTGATGATTATTATTTCTAAAGCAGAAGATCATGTGTAACATTCGGATCAGTCTCCATTTACTTAATTATCACATGATAAACTCAAATGAGATATAGATTGCTAGTTTGTTTATATCCAAGAGATAAGAAGATTACCTTTCCAGTTATCTTGTTGTACATAGAGAGCACATCATGTACTGTTGACTCAAAATGTGTTGTTGGATCATAACTCTGCAAGAAAATCATGATCTGAAGTTCAGATTTGAGGTGTATGGTGCAAGAGTAACATTAACTATACGAATAAACAAATACTTGCTTTGTATGTATAAAAGGTAAAATGTATTTGCCTTTTGGAGTTACGTTGTGAGAGTAGAGCAACAGAACACATACGTGCCATCAAAATTATGGTCAGAATTATACTGATGTAGTTGTGTTTAATTCATTAACAGAGTGCTTCTAAAGTTTGATTTGGAAAATATATAGCTGATATTGACACATTACTAATTTTCATTCCTACACAAGAAAACAGAGTATAGAAGCTTTGCAAAACCCTACATGTCTGATTTGCGAACCACATACAAATGCAAGCAATAAGCAGGTTAGGGTAGATAAACTTACATGTATGATTTGCATCCCAGTTGCTTTTGTGTTCAATTTATTAACAGAGTGATTCATAACATGTTTGATAATAATTATGAACCAACTATAGAGCATTATTCCCAATTATTCCCAAATCAGGAAGGCTTCTATAAAGGAAATAACATGTTTGATAACAACTATGAACAAGGCAACAAATTCCAGCGGGTAATAGAGTTTGCTCCTTCTAGAGCATGAGGTATGTGTATTGTGTGAGAAAAATGTATCAGCAATGATAGATATGCTTCAAAATCCGAATGATGTCTTGTTCAAAACTTCAAATGTTGCAAAAACTAGTAATGCAATATGAAATTTCAGAATGAAAAATGTCGAAGTGATTCCTCATCTTGCAAAAGGCGCTACTCACTATCATCTGAAGCAAATCATGCAAAATCAGCAAGTTATTAGGCTCCCCAACAAAGGATTTATTTTCAGAACACCATGCGCATTAAAAAAAGACAAGGTGTTTCTTCTGGAAAAAAAAGTACTGATGTTTTCTAATACGCTCATGACTATTTCCAAAGAGGCTGGCACTATCATCCATGCGTGGTGAGACCGTTTATGGTGCTCACAATTTGTGAAGTGGGGATCCCTTCGTTGGGAACGGATACAGAACTAGCAGAATAAAATGCACAACTTCCTTTATTAAACCCATACAACAAATTAACCTAGGTTCTAAAGATTCAGCTCTTGGCCATGATTACACATTTCAAGACCATCCCAAATAATTTTCAATATTTTCCTTCATTAAACCCATAGATGATGACTTCCCATGAATGCAATCAATGCAAGTCAGACTTAAGCAATACAAAGTAATTGTCAAACACAAGTCTTGAAAATGTAGGATATCATGTATCACTTAATCATGTTCTGCCATCAATACTATATATTTGAGGTAGCATAATGCAATATCTAACACATACAGCTTGATAATATGGCAGAGAAATGTGGGGCGAGCGTGTGCCAGCCAGGAAGCAACCTTCCAGTTGTAGGGTAAATGCAATGGGCATAAATATAGTATGGAGAAATTTACACCAATAACAGAATAAAGTCTTGTTGTCGATAACCATGGTATTTATCATATTTGAATACAATTACTTAAAGATGAGGGATGTTAATGCCAATGGAAGGTATAGAGTGAGAAACTTAGAGTAGAAAAGGAGTTGTCAATGTTCGTTTCGTTGTACATGTGTGCTCTGAAATTAGAGCATCTTGCTTTGCCAATGGTGTATGCGCCTGTGTAGATAACAAAATAAGGGTTTAATTTGACTTTAGGTTTAAAAATATTAGGAAATTATAGCATTTGGATTACGAAAATGTCCATCTTATAGTTTAGGCCCTGAGAGAATGATTTACCCGTATTGACCATTCAAAATCTATTAATAATATTTTAAGGTTAATTAGATTTAGGGGTGCTTTTACTTCTTGAGCTCTCATTCAATTTATTTACTAATAGTTTTTGAACGATCAAAAGTCTAATTAAACCTTCTTTACCCATAAAACATATTTTGATCAAATATAATTGATTTAGATTAGAGCTTCATAAGTCAATCAAATTTTATGGTTAATATGGTGAGCAATTAATGTTGTCCTTGAGATTGGACTGGCAGAAGAGAATAAGAGTAAGGTTTGGATTTGAATTTTCATGGGAATCACTAGTAGCAGATCCAAATCTAAATCATACCAGGAAGTGAAACCAGGTTATTGGTAGAGAGACCATGTGCCACGAACTTGGAATGAGGTTGCAAAGGCTCGACGTCGGTGGGGGAATATTGTTGTTGGCTGCACTTTGGCTTGTAGTCCTTGCATCCCTCCTCCCAGCTCAATTCCATCTAGGACCGACAAGCTGCACCAAAGCATCAATATATATTTACTCCAAAGTAATGATATGATCATGCCTTTATACAACATGACTGAATGATTTGAATGCATTATGACAACAAACTCGGTTCGGCATTTCCTCAAATACCACGGCTTCACCGGCAAAACGATCGCCACCCTAATCACTAACTACCCCTTGTCTTTTGTGAACCCCACCAGACCATAGAACCCAACCTCTGTGCCATCCACGACATGGGCTTCGACGACCCTGACCATCTGTGGCGGTGTCTGCAGCCCTGGTCATCTCAATCAGATTGGCGGTGACCCACCACATCCACCACACATCATTGCCATCGCAGTCACCGCCATAGACACCATCGCAGACACCGCCGCTCTTCTCTAACCCAAACCCATGTACATGGGAGAAGAAAAGAGTGAAAGTTTGATAGGAAAAGGTTTTTAGAAGAAGAAAAATACCTGAGGGCATCGAGCGGGAGAGACACGATTTGGGTAAAAATTAGATTTTTGTATAAGAACACTTTATCAGAACTAGCCAGGATTAGGGCTAGTCCATGTTTGAAAAAAAATTACTCGGACTATCCAATTTTTCTACTCATGGGACTGTCCCAACCCCACACCCCAAAACCCAAATTTCACTCTCATTTGTAAATTTCACTCTCTCTTTCAAAATCCTAGTTTTTTTCTTCTTCTTCTTCTCTCCATCTTCTTCTTCTTCTCCACCATTTTCATTCTCACATCTCCATCAAAACCTAGTTTTCTTCTCATCTTATTCTTCTTCTCCACCATTTCCATCATATCATCATTTCCATCAAAATCCTAATTTTCTTCTCATTCCCAATTTCGATGACACCCAAAAAATTAAATAAACCCTAAAATGCATGAAAATAAACCTTAAATACTTCTTTCCTCACAAAGAATGCATGAAAATAACCCTAAAATGCATATTTCACTCTATTATCAAGATTGAAATAAACCCTAACATATATTTTTTTATTCGAAAATTTTGACTTTAGAACTGCCAGAAATTGTGGCAGTCCTGAAAGGAACTTGCTGTACAACAAGTCACTTTCACGACTGTCACAATTCCTGGCAGTCCTCAATACTTCTAGAACTGCCAGAAATTGTGGCAATCCTGTTGTACAGCAAGTCCTTTTCAGGACTGCCATAATTTCTGGCATTACTCAATACTTCTAGGACTGCCAAAAATTGTGGCAGTCCTGATATAAACTTGCTCAACAAATCGATTTTTTTCTAGAATTAGGACTTCAGCCATAATTTCTTCTATTAATGAAGAAAAATTGATTAATTTATAAATAGATTAATAGATTTGATAACCCAATTTTTTCTACAACTAGGGTTTCATCCAAAAACTAGGGTTTGAAGAGAAAAAAATATATGAAAAATTAGAAGAGAGTAAAAAAAAAAAAACTAGGGTTTGGAGAAAGATATTATTCTTGTTTTTTTTCTTTTTCTTGTTCTTGTTTTTGTTCTTCTTCTTCTTGTTCTTCTTTCTTCTTTCTTCTTTTTTTCTTTCTTCTTGTGAAGAAGGAGGAGAGAGTAAATTTTTCAGTGGCAAACTTGTAAATAAAAGTTAAGAATGGGCTAGCCCTGAACAAGTTTTGATATGCCCTTATAAAAAATCAAAAATTAGGGAGCCAAAGTTTTTAATGGACTAGGAGCCAAGAATTTCAACGAAATTTTGATTTAAATAATAGTTTTAATCTGTCAAATCCAAACCTACTGTTTTGTGAAATAGATTTTGATGTTAAACAACGGTTTCAATCCGTCAAAAATGTAACAACAGTTTTAATACGTCATTTTTGGAAAATCTAACTGTCGCAAATTGTCCATTTTGGTGTAGCGTCCGCATGGGGGTTCAGGAGCAAAGCTCCTGAAAGGTATTCAAATTTTATAATCTGGGTATCTTTGGACAGCTGTTGTTAAGGAGATAAAGTCATCTCAGTACAAAGGAAGAAGCCAAGCCATGCCATCATCATTTCAAGACTCTGAAGAAGTCTGCACCTGTTATAGTCTATCTAGAGTCTGTAATAAGTCTTAGAAATAATTGTTAAAAGAAATAGATGACAAAATATCGAAAGCTAGTGTAGAAAATAATTCAGGATCATTTTCGGCTTAAAATCGTCATACCGACAGTATATTGTAGTATATCGACGGTATACTATATTGTAATATACCAACTGAATATTGATTTTATATAAAATCTGCTTCGGTCGTTTGGATTGGAAAACCGACGGTATAATGTAGTATACCAACAGTATACCGATTTTATATAAACTTTGCTCTCTATCGTCTGGATCAGCATACTGGCGGTACATTGTAGCATACTGACGGTATACCGGTTCCAACTGACATTCCAATGATCAGATTCAAGAGCATTAAATTATCCCAACGGTCATATTTTTAGCCGTTGTAGAAATAGACCGGTATACCTACGATATATTATAGTAAACCGACGGTATATGGTTCACGGACTGAAAGTTGCATATTTTCTCTTTATATAAATAGTCTTGAACGCCTTCGTTCAAGGCTGATGCTTTGAGCCTAAACATTTCCTATCTACCAAAGCTTATCCACAAACAACTCTACAAAAACTTTCACTTGCCTATCCATAAATTGTGTTAGAGTATTCTTGAGTTATAAAAGTTCAATCTCCATCTTGTTGCAAGAAGATCAAAACCTTCTTGTGAAAAGGGTGAAGTCAAAGAGCCTTTAGATCAAAGATCTTGTATTGAAGTTGGAAGTCTTCGAATCAAAGTTCTCGTGTAAGAAGTTAGGGAGCCTACGGATCAAAGCTCATGTTGTACTATTTGTGATAATAGTGGACTAAAGTCGGAGAGAGTTCCGGAACTGGAGTGTCTCGCGGAGGATACTAGAATGTACATCGGATGTTGGTATTTTTATTGTTTCTTCTCATGCACTCTTAATCTTTAAAATTTTCCGTTAGCAATCTTATTATGCTTGATTAGTAAGCTTGACCATGTTCACCCCCCTCTAGGGTGCTTTCACTAATTATATGTTTTAGTATGATTTTTTATAAGGGCACATCAAAACTTGATCAGGGCTAGCCCATTCTTAACTTTCATTTATTTACAAGTTTGCCACTGAAAAATTTACTAAGGACTACCCAATTCCTAGATATAAAAGATAACTCTTTAAAAAAAATTTTGCTCTCTCCTCCTTCTTCACAAGAAGAAAGAAAAAAGAAAAAAGAAAAAAAAAAAAAGAACGAAGAAGAAGAAGAACAAGAAGAACAAGAACAAGAACAAGAAAAAACAAGAATAATATCTTTCTCCAAACCCTAGTTTAATTTTTTTGCTCTCTTCTAATTTCTCATTTTTTTTTCTCTCCAAACCCTAGTTTATGGATGAAACTCTAGTTGTAGAAGAAATTGGGTTATCAAATCTATCAAATCTATTAATCTATTTATCAATTAATCAATTTTTCTTTATTAATAGAAAAAATTATGAATGAAATCCTAATTCAAGAAAAAATTGATTTGTTGAGCAAATTTATATCAGGACTGCCACAATTTCTGACAGTCCTAGAAGTATTGAGGACTGTCAGGAATTGTGGCAGTCCTGAAAGGGACTTGCTGTACAACAGGACTGTCACAATTTCTAGCAATCCTAGAAGTATTGATGAATGCCCGGAATTGTGGCAGTCCTGAAAGTGACTTGCTGTATAGCAAGTTCCTTTCAGGACTGCCATAATTCCTGCAGTCCTAAAGTCAAAATTTTCGAATAAAAAAACATATGTTAGGGTTTATTTCAATCTTGATAATAGAGTGAAATATGCATTTAGGGTTTACTTCCATGCATTCTTTGTGAGGAAAAAAGTATTTAAGGTTTATTTTCATGCATTTTAGGGTTTATTTAATTTTTTGGGTGTCATCGAAATTGGGAATGAGAAGAAAATTAAGATTTTGATGGAGATGGTGATGATGGAAATGGTGGAGAAGAAGAATAAGAGGAGAAGAAAACGAGGGTTTTGATGGAGAAGTGAGAATGGAAATGGTGGAGAAGAAGAAGAAGAAGAAGAAGAAGAAAAAGAAGAAGAAAGGTAGGGTTTTGGAAGAGAGAGAGTAAAATTTACAAATGAGAGTGAAATTTGGGGTTTGGGGTGTGGGGTTGGGACAGCCCCATGAGTAGGAAAATTGGATAGCCCGAGTAATTTCCCTCAAACATGGGCTAGGCCCAATCCTGGCTAGCCCTGATCAACTTTTGATGTGCCCTTATAAAAATCTTTAGTATTGAGAGAAAATATTATGTTATTATGTCAACTTTGCATGTCAATTATGTTTAATAATCCAAACAATAAAGTTTACATGCTATAAAGTTTCTTCTTTCCATACAACTCTTCATGTCCCAATGGTAATAAATTCTTTTGTCCTTAAAATTTTTCAAATGTTTTTATTCTCAATAGAAAATAAACAAAAGGAATAAAATCCAAACTCCAAATCCCTTGGCATTGTAAAAAGAAAGTACATACATGAATAGTTACCTGGAAAAGATGGTAGCTGACATTACGATATTCTAGTTAAAATATGTGCAAATCACATGCATGTAGACTAGTCTTATCTTATTTTATCTTATATATAATACGAAAAGTGCTTCACCGTAGAACTTTCATGTTCCAAAAATGTCTTTTTCCAACCTTATATATATATATATATATATATATATATATATATATATATATATATATATATATATATATATATATATATATTTCCAACCTTATATATATATATATATATATATATATATATATATATATATATATATATATATATAAGGTTGGAAATATATATATATATATATATATATATATATATATATATATATATATATATATATATATATATTGAAGTAATAGGTAATTGTGGCGAACTCGCCTCCACTGAGGCTCAAACTCTGTCACGCCCCAGAACCAGAATACTGGAGAGCGGGGGACAGACACAGCCAGCTACGTACATTGAAGTGAATCCCACCTCGCAATACGGTCACGGCTGTCTAGATGCATGAGGGTTTACTACAAGCCATTAGTCTCTTAGGGTCAAGAACAAGCCTAGTGTCTCAATCTCAAGCAAGCAAGTAAATATAACAAGATGGCAGATCATCAGACATACAAAGTAAGGTGTCCCAAACATTACATATTCAGATGATCATGAAGCTAGTCATACAAAATGTGAAGACTAGCAAGAGTTTAAGTCATACATAATCAACCCTAGGATTTGTCAATCATGTTACAGCCCTTAGGCAGACAGGATATAAATTCAACACGAGCTAACACTTGCTTGGCGGCTAAACGCCTCAAAAGAAGAATTTATAATATAGTGGGAGAGCAAAATAAAACCCACTCGTTGCCAGGGTTGCATCTAGTGTTCACCATCTGGCTGGAAGGCTGGAAGATCCTCGGGAGCTACTCCGAAATCTGGCCATACAAAACCGGCTGGGTCAGACCCCAAAAAGAGCAAGTGCCACAAGGGAGACTTCACTTAAGAACTAAAACCAGCATATTAGCATAAGCATATTAGCACATAAAGACATAATTGATAATGAAAGACATGGGTTAAAGAAATCAGGATGATAAACGATAAGATAACTAAGGAACTATTCTGGTAACCAAGTTACAACCCATAAACCAAACAAGGACCGAGGTTGTAACCCTTCACCTGAACCGAGCTTAGTCTTCACTCATTTATCGACAAGAGTAAAGCATAACAGTAATATGCTAAAGTAATCCTGAACTGGCACTGTCTAGACAAGACTAGACTAGACCCCATCCCTCAATCACGGTCGAGCAACAAGTATGGCTTGATACTTTTAACTAACTAGGATTATCACAAGCCTAGTTACTAACAAGATGCATTGAGATGTTCCAACAGCCACAAGCCCTGCAGACTTAATCCAGGTTATCCAGTTGCAAGTTGAGAGAGTTGGATTAGGTGACTTGGGGGTGCAACACATGACAGTGTGCTGTAAATGTGCCCTACTCGACGGCAGGCTACAAGTCCAATTAAAGCGTCCAGATAACGGGATTGCATGTAGCTGGGAAATGTCTTCATGAACTACTTGATCAATCTAGTCATTACCCTAGTCGGATTCAGTATGAATCCCTGACCGTGGTAATCAGGAATCCATGTCCTAGACATGATGCAAGACGAGACATGTAGCTTGTACAAGCGCAACCAAGAGAATCAACCATGGTGTCAAGACAAGAGTTACTTAGCAAGTCCAGGTAGCTGTCGCAACAGCGTTCAAGATTATCATGCCATGTCAGGTTACTTATCATGTCAAGAGTGCGTCACAACGGACCACTATCAAGAATTTTATGTCAAGGTTGCTTGTCAAGAGTGCACCACGACAGGCCACTATCGTATTCTATCCCTACATTATCATGAATAAGAGAAACTTGCATAATATAGCTAGTAACATATTCTTGAAGCCAAGAAAATGATCTACAACTTTCATGTTGGAAGTTGAGAGAAGTTCTGGCCACAATTCAGCCAAATAGGATATAAAACAACCAAAAACAGCCAAAATAGGCACTATGCGGCCAGGTACTATGCATCTATGCGGACTGGCACTATGTGGCCAAGCACTATGCAGCTATGCGGACTGGCACTATGCGGCCATGCGGACTGGTACTATGCAGCCATGCGGACTGGCACTATGCGGCACTATGCAACCATGCGGACAGGCACTATGCGGCACTATGCAGCCATGCAAACTGGCACTATGAAGCCATGCAGACAGGTACTATACAGCCATGCGGACAGACACTATACGGTACTATGCAGCTATGCTGACAGGCACTATGCGATACTATACAGCCATACGGACTGGCACTATGCTGTACTATGCAGCCATGCGGACATGTACTATACGTCACTATGTAGCCATACGGACAGGCACTATACGGTACTATGCAGCCATGCGAACAGGAACTATACAGCCATGCAGACTGGCACTATTCATCGTCCCTGCCAGAACCAGGACAGATGAACCTAGAAGATGTCCAAACTTATTTTGGCCATAATTTTCTTAAAACAAGTCGAAATCTAACTTTTCAAAGGTCAAAATTGTATAGAATCAAATTTTCTACCACATGGAACACTTAGTTTTCGAAAACAAGTAAGTTTGATAGATCAAAACCCAAAAAATCGAAAATGACACAAACTTAGATCTACAAGAAAATATCCACCAAATTGAAAAATGCCAAGTTCTAAAGTGTCATAGAATCATGTAAGAAAGACAATGGAACAAATAGAATTAGGTTCCTCTATGAAGCAATTTGCACTTGCCTAGGGTTTTTCGGTAGGTGAAGAGAGTTATGAGGAAGAAGAAGAAGTAATGAAGAGTAAATGAAGAGAGAGAAAGTAGTTGGGGGTTTATAAAGAGAGGGGATAGTTCAACATATTGAACCAACCATCAAAATAAACCAAACCAAGCCATCCAAAGCAAGTCAAGTTGGACCAACCCAACCCAAGGTCAACCTTAGTCAAGATACATCAAAGCAAGCCATAAAGAAATACGAAAATACAGTAAATAATATACGGGTCAAAATCTGTATACGTACACTAGAAATACGTATAACGGAAAACGGGAGTGACAACTCTACCCACCTTAAAAGAATTTTGTCCTCGGAATTTAATCAAGAGGCTAGAGATGTCGGGGCAAGCCATACTAAAGCACAAGCAATCTCCGACTAGCAACAAATCAAGCAATCGTTCATGCAAGCGAGGAATTTAAAAGCATAAGGCATAAGGAAGACATTATAACTTATGAGTCAAACATGTGTGAATATCGCGAGCGGATATCATCCTCACGCTCCTACGTTGACTCACCTAAAGAGTGGTGACCCCAAGCAACACGGACTAAACTAATAGTCTTGTTCTTGAGTACCTTCTCTCTTCGGTCCAATATGGATACGGGCCTTTTCTCATACAAAAGGTTGGTACCAACAACCAATTTCGAATGATCAAGGATATGGCTCAGATCCGGGATATACCATCGCAATTAGGATACATGGAACACGTCATGTACCTCACGTAATGACGGCAAAAGAGCGAGACGATAGGACACATCACCTACTCGTTCGAAAATGTCAAACGACCCTATATACCTAGGACTAAGCTTTCCCCGTACGCCGAATCGAATGACGCCATGGGTAGACGAGATCCTAAGGAATACATGGTCGCCGATAGAAAACTCAAAAGGGCGCCGATGAGAATCGGCCCAATGGCGCTGACGATCTTGCGCAACTCGAAGATGATCTCTGACTTGTCTGACCACCTCGATAGTCTGTGTAACCATCTCTGGACCAAGCATCTGTCTCTCGTCGACATCATTCCATGCTAACAGGGATCTGCACTTTCTGTCATACAAGACCTAAAAGGGTGCCATCTGGATACTGGCCTGGAAACTATTATTATATAAGAACTCCACTAGGTGCAGGTGATCTTTCTACGAACCACCAAAGTCAAGCGTACAAGATTGCAACATATCTTCAAGGGTCTAGATCGTGCGCTCCGACTGACCATCTGTCTGCGGATGATATGCTGAACCGAACTTGAGATGAGTCCCCAAACTCTCTTGAAGACTCCGCCAAAAGTGTGATGTGAATCTTGAATCTCTATCTGATATGATACTAACTGGCACTCCATGCAATCTGACAATCTTTCTGAGGTACATATCTGCTAGCTGATCCGTCGACTGACCAATTCTGAAAGGAAAAAAATGAGCTACCTTCGTGAGACGATCATTGATAACCCATATAGCATCCCTGCCAGTCGGGGATTTAGGTAATCCAGTTACAAAGTCCATGGTTATATGCTCCCACTTCCATTCTGGGATCGGTAACGGTTGAAGAAGTCCAGCTGGTCTCTGATGTTCAGCTTTAACTTGTTGGCAAACTACACATCGGAAGATAAACCGGGCTATCTCCCTCTTCATGCCATTCCACCAGAAATACTGACAGATGTCTCGGTACATATTTGTGCCACCGGGATGAATTGAATACTGAAAACTGTGAGCCTCTGCCATGATCTCCTGTCTGATATCACCACTGGGTATAAAAAGATGCCTTCCATGACGGAGTGTACCATCTCCGTGAATGCATAACTCGGGTCTTCGCCCTGCTTCACATTCTGTCCTAAGTCGCTGTAGCTTAGAATCTGCTGATTGTGCCATCTTGATCCTCTCAACTATGCTGGACTAAACTTACATACTGGCCATCAATGCCACATTGGTAGGGAGAACTATCTCTATCCCCATCTTCTGAAGATCGGATAACAATTCTAGTTGTGCTGTTAGGAAATAAACTCCAGCTTTTCTGCTCAATGCATCCGCTACTACGTTCACTACCAAAATACAGGCAAATAGCGACTAAAAATTAGCGACGGCGCAATCAGTCGCTAATTAGCGACCGACAAGCGACTTACGGGCGACGAATTTTTTTACTTAAATTTTTTATAAGTTTAGCGACGGATCAACGACCATTTAGCGACGGAATATGTCAACCGACTGATTAGCGACAGATATATACGTCGCTAAGCTACTGTAAATGTCGAAACGGAAGGATTAATTTTTATTCTAAATTTTTTCATAAAGGTAGCGACTAACGAGCGACTACTTAGTGGATTGGCATACATTTAACTTGGCATCGTCGATTTGAATGAATTTGAGGCAAAGGAAATTCGTTTGCTGGACAGAGTAGAAGGAAGGGCCGAATCACCCACCGAGTTCTTTGATCGTGCCGACTGTCGAAGCGCTTTGTAACATTCAAGATTTAGTTACGCGAGCTCCTACAATGGCACCAATACTTTGTTAGGATTCCTTCTTTTTTCTTTGCTTCGAAATTTGTAGATTGCATCCAAAAAAACGACGCGAAAGCACTTCATCAAAACCCAGCGGTAAAAGCTCCAAGAAAACCATACAGTGGTCCGGTCCCGTCGAAGGAACTCTTATATAGAGCTCACTCGCCGAGACACATCCCGCTGCATCTAGGACTTATTCCAACAGAAGTCGTTCCATTAGTTGGATCGATTCTCGTAACATCCATCCAAATCGATTTGATCGATGCCGCAAGGTGTTATCGTTTACCAAGCTCAGCGATCGAGTCAGATGGCCATCTAAGTTTCCGACCGATCTGACTCGACGCTAGCATATTATGAAGTCCGTCCCCTATCGAAGCAGGACACTACATAATATACCACTAAGAAAAAGTTTTGTCCCGAAACTTAAGAACAAGGGTCTGACCTTAAATTAGGCAAACAACGAAGGGTACTTCTCCTTCATCTCCCTCTCCATTTTCCATGTTGACTCTTCAACCGAATGATTCCGTCAAAGTATGCGGACCAAAGACATCGACCGATTTCGTAACACCTTCTCCTTACGGTCTAAAATTTGAATAGGCTCCTCCGAGTAAGACAAGTCAGTACGTAGCTCCAACTGATCGAAGCTAACCACATGATTTGGATCGTACACGTATTTTTGAAGTTGTGAAACATAGAAAACATCGTGCACATCAGCCAAGGCAGGAGGTAGTGCAATCCGATAAGCAACCGTTGCAACTCGCTCGATGATCTCGAAGGGGCCTACAAATCTTGGGCTCAACTTACCTTTAATGCCGAACCGCATCACACCACGCATGGGCGTTACTTTCAGAAATATATGGTCCCCGACCAAGAATTCTAGGGGTCGTCGACGAAGATCTGCATAGCTTTTTTGTCGACTTTGCGCGATACGGAGCCTATCTCGAATCAAGCGGACCTTTTCGACGGCCTGCTCCACCAGTTCCGGTCCAAGCACTTGTCGCTCTTCGACTTCGTCCCAACATATTGGCGAATGACACTTCCTCTCGTAGAGCGCTTCATATGGAGCCATTTGAATGCTCGACTGATAACTGTGGTTATACGTAAACTCTGCAAGCGACAAATGCGTATCCCAACTAGTCTTTAGGTCGATCGCACACAGACGCAACATATATTCTAAGATTTGATTTACCCTCTCCGTCTGACCGTCTGTTTGGGAATGGTACGCAGAACTAAAGTTTAGTTTGGTCCCCATCGCCGCTTGTAGGCTCGTCCAAAAATGCGATAGGAATCGCCCGTCTCTATCCAAAATTATTGAGACCGGTACCCCGTACAGTCGAACAATCTCGTCGATGTAGATTTGCGCTAACCGATCGACGCTTCATCCTACTTTAATTGCGATAAAGTGAGCTGATTTGGTTAACCTATCAATAATAACCCAAATCGTATAATTCTTCCGCGGCGTCTTCGAAAATCCCACAATAAAATCTATCGAGATGTTGTCCTACTTCCACTCGGGAATGGCGAGGTTCTGCAGCTCTCCGCCTGGCCTTTGGTGTTCCTCCTTCACTTGCTGACACGCCATGCACTGTGACACGAATATAGCTACGTCTTTCTTCATGCCGTGCCACCAAAAGTTTGTGCGCAAGTCCTTGTACATCTTGGTGCTTCCAGGATGTAACGAGTACTTTACATAATGTGCCTCTGTCAGAATTTTTTTCTGAGTTCGACAGTTTCAGGAATGTAGAGCCTTCCCTTTAGTTGCATCGCCCCGTCTCCGTCTTCCGCAAAGTCAGTCGCCCTTCATGTTGGAATCAGCTCGCAGATCTTCTTCAGGAATGAATCATCCTTCTGTGCGGTCTTTATTTTGCTAAGCAGGCTCGATCCTAACTTCAACTGAGCTAGGTGCAGGTGTCGATACTCAATTTCGAGGTCGATACCCATCGCTTCAAGGTCTCGCCGTATCTCCTTATTTATGGCTAGTGTTTCCATAAACATTCTACTAAGCGCGTCGGCTACCATGTTTCCCTTGCCCTGCGTATACTCGATCGTTAGCTCGTAATCTTTTATGAGTTCGAGCCAACGTCGCTGCCGTAGGTTGAGTTCTCGTTGCGTAAACAAGTATTTTAGGATTTTATGATCAGTGTAGATTCTGTAAGCCACACCATAGAGATAGTGCCGCCAGAGTTTCAATGCAAACACGATCGCCGCCAATTCTAGGTCGTGTGTCGGGTAGTTTTTCTCGTGCTGCTTCAACTGCCGTGAAGCGTAGGAGATGACTTTATCTCTCTGCATAAGTACGCACTCGAGGCTAGTTCTCGATGCATCGCTGAATATCTGAAAGCCTTCTGGACCGTCTGGAAGTGCAAGGATTGGAGCTGAAACGAGCCGTTGCTTCAACTCTTGAAAGCTGGATTCGCAGTCGTTACTCCATTCAAATACTACTCCCTTCTGTGTGAGACGAGTCAGAGGCGACGCTAGTTTTGAAAAGCTTCGCACGAATCTTCGGTAGTAGCCCGCTAAGTCCAGGAAACTCCGAATGTCGCTAGCCGTGGTAGGTCGTTTCCAATCTACCACCGCTTTAATCTTTTTTGGGTCCACCGCGATACCTTCGACAGAGATTACATATCCGAGGAATGTCACGCTACTCATCCAGAACTCGTATTTACTCTGTTTGGCATATAGTTTGTTTTCACGCAGAGTCTGCAATACCGTCTTTAAGTGTTCTGCATGCTCTTCTCGATTCTTTGAGTAGATAAGGATATCGTCGATGAACACGACTACAAATTTATCGATTTGAGGTCGGAAGACTCGGTTCATCAGATCCATGAAAGCGGCTGGGGCATTCGTCAAACCGAATGACATGACTAGGAATTCGTAATGTCCATATCGAGTGTGGAAGGCAGACTTCGATACGTCGTCGGACTTGATCTTCAACTGATGATAGCCTGAACGAAGATCGATTTTTGAAAATATTGACGCGCCTTGCAGTTGGTCAAACAAGTCATCGATTCGTGGCAAAGGATACTTGTTCCGTACGGTCACCTTGTTGAGTTCCCGATAGTCGATGCATAGCCGCATCGATCCATCCTTCTTCTTCACGAACAATACGGGAGCTTCCCACGGAGAGACACTAGGGCGAATAAATCTGCGGTCTAGCAACTCTTGTAATTGCACCTTCAGCTCCTTCAGTTATGCTGGAGCCATTCGGTAAGGCACCTTTAATATCGGCCGTGTATCCGAAAAGGTGTCGATGCTGAATTCTATTTCTCGATCCGGCGGCATTCCGGGCATCTTGTCAGAAAAAACGTCGAGAAAATCTGCCACAACATCAGTCTGCATTGTGTTTATATTATCCTTCCGCATGTCTCGAACTGATGCCAAGTATCCCGTACAGCCGGAACGTAACATACGCCTCGCCGAGATTGTCGATACCATCATTGCCGTATTCGAGACCGTACCGCACGAATATGAGAACTCTGTCTCGCCAGGAAGATGAAACACCACTCTCTTCTCCGTGCACTCGATCGTTGCATGACAAGTGCCCAACCAATCCATGCCCAGGATTATGTCGTACTCTTTGATGTGTAGTACGATGGCATCCAAGGATAGATTTCTTCCTACGATGCAAATATGACCATCCCTACAAATAAAGTTTACAGGCATATCGACTCCCGACGGAGTACTAATACAAATGTCTATATCTAGTGATTGCATGGTTATTTTATTTTTTTCGCATAATCAGCAGATATAAAGCTATGCGTCGCACCCGAAACGAATAGTACTCGAGCAGGTATATTTTTATAGAGTAATATACATGTTACAACAGTATCGGACGCGAACGCCTCATCCCGAGTTAATGCATAAACTCGGCCTTGAGATCCATGGCGTTAATTCTGTGGGTTGACGGGCACCACATTTGTACTTTGCAGTGTAGGCGCTTTATACGGATTTGGAATATTTCTCGGAGGGTGTTGATTTGGCTTTACCGCCTGACAGAGTTGACTGAAGTGACCTAGCTCGCCACACTTGAAGAATGTTCTCAATTTACAATCGGGTGCGCAGTGCCCACGCTTGCCGTATCTATTACAATTTACTGCAGAAAAGTGGCCTTGATTCTCAGATGTGTTCGGACGCTTTTGTACTCCCGATCCTCCAGCGTCATTAGGATGCTTGTTGAAATTGTTGCGGACGACAGGCACGGCCCTTTGTGACATACGGTCAAAAATCTGCTCGCTATCAAGTGCGGCTTCGTAGGATTCACAATAAGTTTGGCATCGCTGATTCATGACGTCCCTACGCAATTCGTCGTTGAGGCCTTGTTGAAAATGCTCATACCATTCTTCTTTGTTGGACAGGAAGACACGGACAAATTTTACAAGTTTTGAGAAGCTTGCATCATAATCTTCAACAGTCATGTTCCCTTGCCTCAACATTATGAACTCATCCCTCTTCTGTCGACGGATGGCACGAGGAACGAACTGCTCAAGGAAGGCTGCCTTGAACATTTCCTAGGAAATTTTGGTGTTGGGATCGGTTTCATAGATTTCCTGTTTCTTCGCCGCCCACCAGTCGTGTGCTCTCAGTTGTAGTTGTAGCGCCGCACAGGCCACCCTCTGGGACCCTTCGATGTACAGAAGATTGAATAAGTCCTCCATTTCTGCGAGCCATCCCACTATCACATCGGGCTCTACTCGGCCGTTGAACTTCGGCGGGTTCATCTTGCGGAACTCCTTTACTTTTAACATGGAAGAAGAGTTTATTATTTGCGGTTGGACTTCTTCCTCGACTTCGTCTTGAACATCTTGCCTCCCTTCGGATACCACGACCGTTGCCTTGGTATTGCCGTTCATCTTGCTTACGATCTGCGTTAGGTCATTCATTTGCTTCTGCTACACATCAAATTGGGCCTTGATTTGCATTTGAAGCTGTTGCTGCTGCAGTTCCATCAACTGTAGCATTTTCTCCATGGTCATCTCGCTAGGGCCAGTGCTCTTTGAGCTCGACGTACTATCCACGGTTTGGGTTGTTGTGCCGGAATTGTTCTTTTTCTTAGTTATTTCTACAAAACAGAGTAAACCCGTTAGTATTTTTCAAAAATATCTACGAGCTTACTTGTATGGAACTTTTATTTCACACAGCATGTCGACAAGCATTCAATCGAGCCATCGCAATGGACATTCCAACAATGAAACATCTTTTAAAAATTCAAGAAAACATAACTGAGCTTTGATACTAATTTGTCACGTCCCAAGTCGGCAACCGTTCGTCCTCGGTGTTATTTTGCCGATTTGATCGTCCTTGCTAAGGCGTGATGTCGTACGAGTTGGAATTGCACTCGTACAAGACAAGAATGTTACGTTGATTTTTATATTAATACGCCAAGTTAAAACTTCACAAATCACATCAGAATATAAGATACAGTATAGGAAGATAGAAATTTGCTTTTCATTCATAGCTTGCAACGAAGTGCAAGTCGTAATTACATTGGATGCCATTACGACTACATTGATTAAAAATAGAAAGAAATACACTCGACAAGCTGCCTGAACTAACACTTGCCGTTCCATACATTCACCCCTTTATACATAAGCCGTCGATTGAATTGACTTTAAAATACTTCAGCATAGGAAGAGCTTCAAAACGCCTCTCAGTACTACAGCTTCAGTTTAGAGCGCCCGTCGCACCTGGGGAAATTGGGGGAGGGGATTAGCACACTTGCTAAGTGGACGAGACGAACCAACTCATCTAAACCGTAATTGTTAAGATAGGCATGCTTTAGAGTTGTCTTTCTATTTAGAACTAAATGAATTCAGTTCATATCGATAGCTATCTTTGAGTAATAAAGCATACAGTAAAGAATAGTAATTTATCACATTTCTTACCACAGTCGTGCTCGTCCCTGCATAAAATAGAGATAGTAATTATACCTACATAAGACAATAGATGAGCATGCTACTATCTTACATGTGGTCATTGATGTTACGCACCACTAGGGACTTAATCGAAATTGGCATGCGACGCTACCCTTTCAGCCTAGGTTGCAAGCCTTACTAAAGGTCCCGCATGCCTCACGCCAAAGCACGATAAATTATTTCCCCTAGGACAAATCGGTTCCGATGCCCCGGATACCGTTTCGAGGAAAACGAACTTGTGCACAAGCTGTCCATGACCATGCCTATGCGTGAACAGTTTAATATATGCAAACAGTTTTGTATAGCGCGGACAGTATCGAACGACATTATCATTTCTCCCAACTCATGCAACGATTTATTTTCCCCAAAGTCGTACTTTCGATTTAGCGTCCCGTGGGCACCAAATTGTCCAAGGCATCCTAACCCATGATCAACATTTTATATTATTTTACAGCACGTAAAATAGTCTATCTTTTTACTATAACCTTAAACTTTTCCATTTTATGTGAGAAACTTATATTTTTCAGAGTAGATTACTCTAAATCGATACATTTTTCCCGAGTTCTTGACCTTAGTAGATTGGCATGCATTTAACTTGGTATCGTCGATTTGAATGAATTTGAGGCAAAGGAAATTCGTTTGCGGGACAGAGTAGAAGGAAGGACCGAATCACCCATAGAGTTCTTTGATCATGCCGACCGTCGAAGCGCTTCGCAACGTTCAAGCTTTAGTTACGCGAGCTCCTACAATGCCACCAACACTTTGTTAGGATTCCGTCTTTTTTCTTTGCTTCAAAATTTGTAGATTGCATCCAGAAAAACGACGCAAAAGTACTTCATCAAAGCCCAGCGCCAAAAGCTCTAAGAAAATCATACATCGGTCCGGTCCCGTCGAAGGGACTCTTATATAGAGCTCACTCGCTGAGACGTAGTCCGCTGCATCTAGGAATTATTCCAACAGAAGCCGTTCCATTAGTTGGATCGATTCTCGTAACATCCGTCCAAATCAATTTGATCGATGCCGCAAGGTGTTATCGTTTACCAAACTCAGCGATCGAGTCAGATGGCCATCTAAGTTTCCGACCGATCTGACTCGGCGCTAGCTTATTATGAAGTCCGTCGCCTATCGAAGCGGGGCACTACAGGGCTAGCCAAACCATATAATATACATATACACTTAGCACTTTGATTATGCACCGGTCTCCCGTAAGGCCACCGTGCTAAAACATATAACACATAGCACGTAGGAGTCGGATATAGTCATCCACTATAGGCGGATAAAACTGTATCCGTGGCTGCCAACCTGACACATCAGGACTGGACCTGGGGTGGCTAGTATGGCACGATCTCGGGATTCTGTTCCCTCCCAATGCTTCTATCGATTTAAGTTGCTTAGCTTAACCCTATCTTGATATTGGAATTATATGTCGTGGTCACATGGTCATCCTCCTATATGTCGTATCATAGTATGTATACCCTAAGTATGAATCCATATCGGCTCAATCTAGATCCATGCTTAGTGTAATGCATCAAACAACAATCATTATACCACGACACTATTACTGACCAATTACCATGACTGTGCAGGAAGGTACACATGTATTGACGTATAACACGAATGATCACATAGCACGTAGAGTCACACCTCAGTGTACTCAATAAATAGCACTGCAATGCATACTAATATTGTATCTCAATACACACTTAGAACAGATACCAGCACGTATACAGGTAATCAGGCTAGGAACAAGGTCAAGTCAGGAAGTCACACGGACCCCTCGTGACATAAAAGTCATATACGAATGCTGGTTAAAGTGAGACATGAAGATCCTTGAAGCCAAGACAAAGATCTACAACTTTCATGTTGGGAGTTGGGAGAAATTCTGGCCACAAATCAACCAAATAGGGCATAAAACAGCCAAAATAGGCACTATACGGCACTATTCATCCATGCGACACTATGCAAGCCTGCGACACTATGCAAGCCATGCGACACTATTCATCTATATGGCACTATTCATCCATGCGACACTATTCATTCCTGCGGTACTATTCATCCATGTGGTACTATTCATTCCTGCGGCACTATTCATTCCTACGGTACTATGCAAGCCTGCGGCACTATGCAAGCCATGCGGCACTATTTATTCCTGTGGCACTATGCAAGCCATGCAATACTATTCATCCATGTAGCACTATTCATCCATGCAGCACTATTCATTCCTGCGGCACTATTCATCATCCATGCCAGAACCAGGACAGATGAACTAAAAAATGTCCAAAAATTATTTTGGCTATAACTTCCTCAAAACAAGTCGAAATCTAACTTTTCAAAGGTCAAAATTGGGTAGAATCAAATTTCCTACAACATAGGACCATTAGTGTTCGAAAACAACCAAGTTTGATAGATCAAAACTATAAAAATCCATAGAACCCTAGTTTTAGAAACTTAGATCTACACAAAAGTAGCTATTAAAATCAAAAACTCTAAGAACTAAACTTGTAGAGGATGATGAGAAGAACAATATAGACAAATCATATCAAAGAAAAATTAGGAAATAAAAAATACAAGAATCTCTCCATTTGGTGTAAGATGTACTTGCCTAAATTGTTGGTTGGAGGAAAAGAAATGAAATGAAAAGTGAATGAGGAGAGAGAGTGAGGAAGAGAATATATATAGGGGTTGGGATGACTCAAAGAAACCCTAAGCATGCTCTTAACCATATGACTAATGACATGTTAAATGCTACATGATACAACTAATTAAATTAATTAAATAAAATTCTAACCACAACATGGTTCAGATATCTTATCATCGAAGTAGTAAACCACGCCTACAACCAAACAAGGACAAGGGGTGGCACACTATTCTGCGACAAGATACTGTTCTATGCCATGGCCCGGTGCAAATACAGGATACATGCAATAAAGACACAGGTGCCAGATACTATATACAGAAAAATCAAAAATTTACGTATTCCGGGAACGGAGAGTGACATCTCTGCCCTCCTTCGAAAAATTCCGTCCTCGGAATTTCGATAAGGCTAGTCCAGCGCTCTCAGATCACAAAAAACACTCATGACATATAGCAAGCACAATTATCAAATAACACATGGCATATGAACAGATTACGAAAGAAAGAACAATTAAGTAAAAGCACAAACAATAATCATACCCTAGAAAAAAAGTGATCGGAGACATACGAATGAAATATGCCTTCCAAGTCAGTTAGGTAGGAATTCGTTCTCGAGGTCCTACACTGACTCCCAAAGTGGACAAGGGTCAACGCTTGAGATAAGCCGGTACCAATGACTTAATCAGGAACGAGACTCTGTCCAGGACGTACTCTCATAATCAAGACACATGATAAATATTACGTATCACATGATACGAGAGCAGATGAGTGAGACGAGAAAGTCGCCTTCACTCTTCGAATATAGAACCCAAGGAATTACAATAAATAATACTCAAAACTTACTCACAATCTGACCACCTTCGGCCAACCTCTGCTATAATACTCCAAATTATATTTGTCTTTGCCCCTGCTGGACTCTCTGCTACTGCCTTCCTTGGCCCTGCTGTTGTGGCCTCTGCTGTTGTCACCTCCATTTTTTGTTATATGTATTTTCAGTATACGTGTACGGAATTCCGACCCACAATCAGACTTGTCTAGCTAATCTTGCATGACTTAGTTTATTTTGGGTTATTTTGACTTGGGTTTGGTTTGGGTTGACTTGTTTTGGTTTAGGGTGGTTCATCATGAACCCAACCCCCTACCTACCACCATCTCCATTTAAACCCACCAAATCTTTCTCTCTCTTCATTACTTTCTCATTTACTCCTTCTTCTTCCTCATAACTCTCTCCACCTACCAAGAGAGAGGCTTAGGCAAGTGCAACTTGCTTCATGGAGGAACTCCATTTTTGTTGTTCTATTGTCTTCCTTACGAGATTCTAAGACAGTTTAGTACTTAGCATTTTCGATTTCTATGATTTATTTCTTGTAGATCTAAGTTGTTGTATTTTCGGATTTTTTGGGTTTTGATCTATCAAACCTTATTATTTTCAAGTTTTGGTCGTTCCATCTTGTAGAGAACTTCATTCTACCCCATTTTGATCCATGGAAGTCCCATTTTGGCTTAGATTGAAGTTTCATGGAAGTTTGGAGTTCTGGACAAGTTCTACGCCCACGTTTATACGTGCTCGTGTAATATCAAGTTCTAGCCCATGTTTATACGTGCCTGCATAATATTAAACCCTACGTCCACGTTTATTCGTGTTAGCATGAATCTGTTTTACGTGTAAAGCAAGCCTTTCCTACCTTGGCGTAAAAGCAAACTTCACGCGTACTCTTTTACGCGTACTCCATTTACGCGTACAACTTCACGCGTACTCTTTTACGCGTACTCCATTTACGCGTACAAACTTCATGCGTACTCCATTTACGTGTACAAACTTCATGCGTACTCTTTTACGCGTACTCCATTTACGTGTACAAACTTCATGCGTACTTCATTTACGCGTGTACTCATTTACGCATACTTTATTTACACATGCTCCTTTATGCGTACCTCCTTTACGCGTACGCCCCCTTGGCGTACTCCTTTGGCATACTCCCCTGCCCGGAGGCTTCTTAGCACTAGCGTATCTTACCCCCTTGCCCGGCGCAGTGTGACCCTAGCATCCATTGCCCTAGAACCCCCTTTATTGGGCGCGTGGCACCCCTTATTATATCCTTACGCCTTTTGACATGAACTCGATATAATCATGATATGTTAGCATTGTAATTATAATATGTACACGGCATGATTTTGTGACAACTCATGATGGTGGTCCGTCATGGCACACTCCCAACAAGTAACAAGTACAAGTAACATGACTTGATGGTGACCCGTTGTGGTGCACTTCTGATAAGTAATCCTGACATGAACTCATGAATACCGTTGCGACGATCATCTTGACCTGCTAAGTAATTTTGACATGAACTCTGGAATGCTGTTGTGACAGCCATCTTGACTTGCTAAGTACTCTTGTCTTGACACCGTGGGTGCTTGCTTGAAACTTGTTTGTACAAGCTACTAGTCTAGTCTCGTCTTGCATCATGTTTAGGACATGAGTCCCTGGTTACCACGGTCAGGGATTCATACTGAATCTGACTAAGGTTAATAACTCGATTGATCAAGTAGTTCATATAGAGAGATGTATGCAGTTACAGGCGATCCCGTTATCCCGGCCACACCTGAAGGACTTGTAGCCTGCCGTCGAGTAGGGCACATTTCCAGTCCACTGTCATGTGGGACACTTCATAAAACAAGTACAAGGTACATTGTTATGTGTTGCACTCTAAGCCATCTAATAATTCTGGATAACTTTGATAATCAACCTCGCCTGGATAACCTGGATAGCTGCAGGGCCTGTGACTGCTGGAACATCTTATTGCATCTTGCTAGTAACCAGGCTTGTGATAACCCTCGTTAGTTAAAGTATCAAGCCGTACTCATTTCTTAGCCGTGATTGATTGGATGGAGTCCAGCCCAGTCTAGTCTTGTCCTGATCCTGTACAAGATTGCTATATGACCTAATTACTTGTGCTTTATTTTATCGATAAATGGTGGAAAACCAAGTTCCGTTCAGATGAAGGGTTACTGTAGCTGCCCTTCCCAGAAAATTTGGAATATTTTATTATTAATTATTTTATTGGAATGGTGATTTTTGGATTTTATAAATAATTATTTAGTTAATTATTATGGTAGATGATTTTATCCATGATGGAGTTTTGGAGTACACGGTGACTAGAAATCATGGCACGGATAGTGCCATGGCGTGCTTTGACTAGTGTATTAGCCCTGGTAGGGAGGGGCGAGCCATAGCGAAGTCCGAATTAGAAAAACACGGCCAAGTTGCGAATTAACCCTTACCGAAGATTTATTTATTTATTAATTATATTATTGAGTTTAGGAAAACCAGTTGTACCATTTTAGCTCAGACTGGACCGGAACTGAGCCAAAGCCCTGTAGTTATGCGGTACGTCCAATGACATTCGTGTCGATGTAATTTGGTATGAGGGCGTTGTATTTCGTTTTAGTGATTTAATGAATATTGCTAAGTATTCGTATTTAAATATTATAAATATTATTATTAGAGATATTCAGTAACTTTTGTATAAAATAGGTCCTCGTATATTTTGGGATTTTTAGACTGTACATAGCGGTTTACATACACCATTATTGATTTATGGAATTTTATTATTATTATCATCATTATTGAGGATATTAGAATATAATATTTTATATTTAGTGGTTATATTATTTTTAAAAAATAAATGCTCATAATTATAGGCCCTATTCTAAGAATAAATAATATGGGGATTTGTATTTCTATAAAAAAATAATTATTTATTTTTAATGGAGATTTATTATATAAGCATTATATGAGTACATATATATATATATATATATATATATATATATATATATATATATATATATATATATATATATATATATATATATATATATATATATATATATATATATATATATATATACACGAATAGTTATATATGTATAATGAATAGTTATTAAAAAAA
The DNA here is from genome assembly GCA_029216955.1 of Iris pallida. Taxonomy (NCBI): domain Eukaryota; kingdom Viridiplantae; phylum Streptophyta; class Magnoliopsida; order Asparagales; family Iridaceae; genus Iris; species Iris pallida. The sequence continues at coordinate 18,880,949 of JANAVB010022999.1, read as the reverse complement.
GGAGGCAAAGAAAGAATGGGGACCAGCAGCACTAGCCGGCCCAAACCATTCACAAAACACTCCCAGGCCAGCCATAAACCCGCGCATATAGCCCCAGCTAACCCGAGCGTTCTCAGCTTAGCCGAAGGCCCGACTCGAACATATTTCGCGCGTATAAAACCAGGGGATCGAGTGATCGCAAAACCCCAAAACCCTAACCCTGGACCGCCGTGCCGCCCTCCTTTCCTGGGCGCACCCCCCAGAGTTCGCTGGCCACCATCGTAGGCCGGGAACCGCCGCCGACCTACACGCGCGCAGCTTGGAGCCGAGGACGACAGCAGCAGCAGCTGACTTTCTCCCCGACTTCACAGGTATGAAACTTTTCCCTCGTTCGAAGATTTTTTGAGCTGTAAAGTCATAAGTTTAGACCACCTAACCCTCTCTGAATCCCAACTAATAGAGTTGGATATCGCTGATCAACGAGCCCAGAAAATCGACTCAAAGTCGATAAAAAACCTGTTCGGAAACAGGACATATAACACTCCAATCGTCCATATTTGAAGATCGATTCCGATCGATCTATTGCCGTATTAGAAATTCTAATTAAACAAATTCTTAGACAACCTATAGGGCTTCATAACCCTTTTCGTAGAGTTGGATTTAGTCGACTGATCGTCGAGAAATCAGATTCCCAAAACCAAGAAAAATCCGTTTAAAAATTAATAAAATTCTCTCGATACGACGTGCGTCCTGCCAATCCGGGCGACGTGGTCGCGGACCGAAAGCATCGAAAGGTGCATAATGGCTTCGTGGACGTGTGGGCTTTAACGAAATTCAAATTGGTCGCGTGTGCGCGACGAATTTGATGCGTGTCCGTCAAAATTCACCGTATCGACCTCTGTGTAAATTTTTTAATTACTTTGTGCACGTTCGTCAGATCGAGACGAAACTTATGGCAACATGACCGTATCATTTTTTTGGTCTTGTATGCCAAGTTTGGTCTAATTCTGAGACTGTTGATTGGATCGCCGTTTCGCGGGCCCCACGATCCAACTCAACGGGTAATTTTGTGCACAGCCCGTCGGAATCCAACTCTGGACATACGGTTGGGTTCCTATCGAAAAACTGGATCCATAGACATATAGTTTGACGATTTTAGAGATCGTTGACTCTGGCACGCTTTTCGATACAAAGCGGGTCCAACGGCGGATACCGTTTTGGTCTAAAATTACCATTTTGCCCTTGTGTCCAGAATTGGACTTAAGGACAGACAATTCTAGCTCATTTGACTATTCTGAGAACATTGGTGATGTTTATCTCAGCTTTCGGGGACTGTTGTACGAGTTTTGACTTTTGTGGCACACTGAGTGGTTGGATTACCGGTTTCACCAGCAAAGGACCACAGGCGAGTACAGTTTATTGTTTGTTTTTAGTATTGATCTTTACTATACATCAGTGTTTAGTCGATAGATATGTGATTTCAGTTTTCTGTTGATTTTGTTCCTTGTTGTGTCAGGAGGTGAAGTACCAACGATGTGTGATCTGACATGAGACCGTGTAGACCGTGTTTATTATTGCATTTATTTCTTGTAGACAGTGTAACTTTAGACCGTGTAGACCATGATTATTATTACATTTAAAACTGTGTAGTTCGTGATTATTATTTTGTAGACAGTGTTTCTTTATTGTAATATTTTATGTAGACCGTGTAACTGTAGACCGTGTAACTTTAGACCGTGTAGACCGTGTCGCATAATAGTCCCGAGACCAATCACATATCAAAGGTACTTCAGTCGGTCAGTCAGTGAGTATTTTATTGTATTTCATTTTCTGTTTGGTTTTATTATGTTTTTCTTCATTTATTTTATGAATCATACGTCTAAAGGCTAACCCCTGTTATATAGTCATTTTCATATACTGGAACTGCATTCAGTGAATTGTACTCATTCCATTCCTGACTGGAAACCAATATTTTTTAGGTTAGCTGTGGATTCACTTAGCATGGGAGATACGGGGGTACTTGCAGACAAAGCCTAGAGACTAGCTAGATAGATGAGTTGTAGTCATTCCAATATTTGTACAAGTTTATATTTTTCTGCAAATGTAAAACTTGTGATCATTGTAAATTAAAGTAATTATGTGAATGAGCATTATTTGTGATTTTGATCGTCATGGCCGTGACAACGTTCTACCGTCGACTCTGCGGCGTAGGCTGGCTTGGACACGTCTCGTATCCGTTTTAAAAAAATGGGTACGGGTCGTGACAAGTTTTTGTGGTGGCCCATGCAGGTCTGTTTTTGCAAATCATGCGAATTCGTGATAGTACTTAAGTTAGTTGTACTATTGCGAGCCTGCGACTAGGAAATGCTCATTCACGAATTAGAGATTAATTTAATTTAAGAGAGTGACTAGGACAAGGAGTCCCTTATACAAATTTACCGATGGGTAGTCTAGGCCATGCAATGTTGATGAGGGTTATGGATTTTGATATTTTGTTATATCTCCATAAGTACACTATTTTCTCTTGATATGGCGATATGATCCAATGTGGATAGGTTATTCACTTGATGAGACAGGGCTTCATAGAAATGATAATCTAACCTAGATGAATTATTTAATTACTTCTCTTTGCATCTTAGATATCATCCTCATGTCTTAGCCCGAATTGTCTGTTTAGTTCCTATTTTTGCCCTAAGAATTATTTTTATAAAATTTTGATTATGTTACCCATATACGAACCTCGAGTTAGTTTCGATTCAAGTTTTTCCTCCATGGTTTGAATACACATAGAATAGGTACTAGAATGGTTGTATTTCTTTGTCTTCAGTTATTCCCTCCATGTTCAATCTTTTATTTTAAAGATTGTGACTGATAGGACAAATATTTATGCCTTATTACATAGTCGACTTGCTTGAATCTCTAGAAGCTCATGAGTTTTTACATATATAGTTAAAAGAATATTAGTTAACTCATAATGACAGGACAGCAGCGCACTGTCGCCATTTAATTGAATTATGGAGACCATGGATTCACTGCAGCCAGCAGCGCACTGGCGAGACACGACCCCTAGAATTGAAATTAGTTTAAGAAAATATAGGTTATAGAACATTCATGAAACTATGGCTAGTGGTCCTCCTTGATCGTAGTTACCCTGGTGTCGAGATAAGGTAGAGTATTTGATAGCATATCACCCCTGAATCACGGAACCAAGAGTTTACCACCACCTGGGTATACGGACAAGGCATAACTCTCGGTGAAATGACTTCAGACGTGATTACAAGCTTAGGATACTGTGGAGGTTAGGACAATGCCGTGTATGTCCAACAAGACCCGAAGCCAATATTAGTAGAAGTTTTGTAAGATGGGTAGCACGTCTCCCGATCTAGCATTCCGTGGTCCTTGTGACATATTGATGAGATATTGATTGACGCTAATAGGTTTACCCAGAATATAGAATTTAAGGGTTCATAACCCATTAGTCGACCAAGGCATTATGGATGAAAAGATAGTAGGATGACCGTGTAAGTAAGAACACCAGGTAAAGTTTGATTCTCACAAAACTTGAACTACCTGTAACTTCTTTCAGAAATCTCGCATACTTGTATTTTGACTATCTTAACCAATGCTGCTATTACAGCCTAGTTTTGCAAGCTCACTCTGTTCTCGAGCTTGATTCAAGATATATGTTTAGTGGGGACGCCTACTAACATATTGTCTAATCAGAATCAGTGTATTATGGTCTGATCAACCATGATGCATTTGGTTCACACTTCATTTAATTACCCTACGTAGATTGAGATGTAGATGTCTCTAGGATCTCATCTGCGACTGCATTGACAATTCCTCTTGAATTATACATTCGCCTTTGAATCACAAAATTGTGTTCAGTAACATCTCCCTTGAACTCTTTGTTGTTTTTGTCTTTCACTGATTCAGAAAGATGAAAGCTCGTGATGGTAGAAAGATACAGAGTATCCCCATGGCTATGATAGTGGTATACACAAGTGTAGCTACCATCGGTCAGCCATGTGGTTGAGTTATTCGTTCTTCTCTCGACCCTCAAACTACTATTGGAACCCTCTAGTCATCTGAATTTGAGAATGATTAGGATTTTACCCTTAGTCAAAATGCCAACCTAGGAGACTATCTACCCTCAAGGAACCAAATGGCATGAGTCTCTAATTATTTGCTTGAAGCTTGCTTTAACTAGAACCCTTGTCACAATAGTCTAGCAGGTTTGACCCCAATAGAAATTTACGACTCAGTTGTTAGAAATCTTTTCATATGATGTGCCTTAGAGTTGGTTACCCCATCGATAACTCTTGTATACGGTGGACGAGTAGGTCATTCTATTTTATCGACCGTATGTAATTGTACACACTCATGTTCCATTTATTGAGAAACGATCCTTGAGTTGACCTATATCTACGGTATTCCGTTATGCCGTGCCTTAATCTTTATTAACAGGAGTCGGGGTACAACATCCTGATTTTAAAATTTTTCTAACCTCAATATTCCTAAAACCACGTCCTAGCCTCTAAGATGAGTAGATTGTAAGCCTTCTAAGATTTGGGATATACGAGGACTTTCGATTGATTAGAATGATTTTTATTAGAATGATAATTAGTACCCCGTGGACTCCCACCTTCTATTTAGATCATTTTGTGTCCCCGGCCGTGTCATTAATATTCGGAGCACGAGACCAGCTGTTACCTTCCAACAAATTTCGCATGCAAGATCTAGACGAGTCCACCTTCATCTAGGTATATCATGTTCTACTCAAACCCGTCCCCTTGTACCCTATTTTTATGGTACGACTTTCAGGTATAAAGGACTAGCTATAACCCTTACCATGATACCTGTAAACTTCCCGACTATAATTAAGAGACTCAACCTTGGATCTAACCTTTCGACCCAATATATGGTTGTGATCTACTCGAAGCCCACTACGCACATGTCACTAGTGTGCCACGCAAATGTGTCTTCTCGTGCTACGTAAACACAAAAGTCACTGAAGGCGCAGTTTTGGGCTTTAAGGACCTAGCTAACCAACCTGACTGACAACTAGCTCAACCACTTGGGTGAAAAACTTTTCTAGGTTATCCTAACCAAGTAGGAATAGTTTTACCATTGGGATCTTGTCTAGTCCATATAGATTGAAATACAAGGTCCATCCAACCAATGATTGATGTCCAATCAGGGAACCCATTAAGACCCAGTAAAACCCATCCATGCATACCACCATATTTGGTCTATAAAACCAAACTTTTTGAAATAGGACCCTATACCTATTACGTAGATCCTCCTCTTGGAATGTGAAGTCATTCGTAACCCTTATTCCATCTACTTAAAAATTGCGATACGATCTTGTATTGCAATTATATCCCTTGTTTGTGTGTTTAAATAACCACGAAAAAGACCACAATCTTGATTTCTCAAATTATGTTCTATTATGGAACCTTGTTTAGATTAAATCTCGAGAACGGAACTTATGTATTGTACGGATTGCAAGCCCCTCTAGGAAAGAAGGGTTCTTCAAATTATCAAGTGACTGGACTAGAGTAGCCCACTCTAGCAAATAAGTCAGTGGTTCATAGACTTCCTTTCTATCTGCGTCGTTGGATACTCTCTACCGCTCTGGAAACTTCATATTCGCTCTCGATTATTTTTCCTTACCTTCCTGTCCTTCCCATTGTAGAGTGACGAATGATCACGCTTATTAGAATTTAGCAATATTTCTTAGCTACTGGTGTAAATTTGTTGCTTGTTAGATTTTGGGTTGTTTGATAGATAGAGAAGGATTATAGAGGCCATAAGCAGTAGATATCTATTTGTAGAAATTTTAGCAAGTAGTTGGAGTTATAAAATTTTAGCGACATAGCTTTGAGGGAGTAGTGTGCCCAAAGGTGGGTAGAAGTCCTCGGAGTTCGTAGTTACAAAATGGCTAGGAGGAGGATATGAACTGTTTTTGAGGAATTAAAATTTGAAGAGATTAAGGTAATGGTAGATTTCCTTTTTGAATTTAAGGAATAGTTATGAATTAGAATTTTGAGGACAAAATTATTTTTAAGGTGGGTAGATTTGTAGCTGCCCTTCCCAGAAAATTTAGAATATTGGAATGGTAATTTTTAGATTTTATAAATAATTATTTAGTTAATTATTACGGTAGATGATTTTAGCCATGATGGAGTTTTGGAGTACACGGTGACTAGAAATCGTGGCACGGATAGTGCAATGGTGTGCTTTGACTAGTATATTAGCCCTGGTAGGGAGGGCCGAGCCATAGCGAAGTCCTAATTAGAAAAACCCGGCCAAGTTACGAATTAACCCTTACTGAAGATTTATTTATTTATTAATTATATTATTGAGTTTAGGGAAACCAGTTGTACCATTTTAGCTCAGACTGGACCGGAACTGAGCCCAAGCCCTGTAGTTATGCGGTACGTCCAATGACATTCGTATCGATGTAATTTGGTATGAGGGCGTTGTATTCCGTTTTAGTGATTTAATGAATATTGCTAAGTATTTATATTTAAATATTATTATTAGGGATATTCAGTGACTTTTGTATAAAATAGGTCCTCGTATATTTTGGAGTTTTTAGACTGTACATAGCGGTTTACATACACCATTATTGATTTATGAAATTTTATTATTATTAACATTATTGTTATTATCATCATTATTGAGGATATTCGTATATAATATTTTATATTTAGTGGTTATATTATTTTTAAAAAATAAATGCTCATAATTATAGGCCCTATTCTAAGAATAAATAATATAGGGATTTGTATTTCTATTAAAAAATAATTATTTATTTTTAATAGAGATTTATTATATAAGATTATATGAGTACATATATATATATATGTGTGTGTGTGTGTGTGTGTGTGTGTGTGTGTGTGTGTACGAATAGTTATATATGTATAATGAATAGTTATTAAAAAAAAAGAGGCAAAGAAAGAATGGGGACCAGCAGCACTAGCCGGCCCAAACCATTCACAAAACACTCCCAGGCCAGCCATAAAACCGCGCATATAGCCCCAGCCAACCCGAGCGTTCTCAGCTCAGCCGAAGGCCCGACCCGAACATATTTCGCGCGGATAAAACCAGGGGATCGAGTGATCGCAAAACCCCAAAACCCTAACCCTGGACCGCCATGCCACCCTCCTTCCCTGGGCGCACCCTCCAGAGGTTGCTGGCTACCAAAGTAGGCTGGGAACCGCCGCCGACCTACGCGCGCGCGGCCTGGAGCCGAGGACGACAGCAGCAGCAGCCTGACTTTCTCCCTGACTTCACAGGTACGAATCTTTCCCCTCGCTCGAAAATTTTTCGAGCCGTAAAGTCCTACGTTTAGACCACCTAACCCTCTCTGAATCCCAACTAATAGTGTTGGATATCGCTGATCAACGAGCCCAGAAAATCGACTCAAAGTCGATGAAAAACCTGTTCGGAAACAGGACATATAACAGTCCAATCGTCCATATTTGAAGATCGATTTCGATCGATCTAATGCCATATTAGAAATTCTAATTGAACAAATTCTTAGACAACCTATAGGGCTTTATAACCCTTTTCGTAGAGTTGGATTTAGTCGACTGATCGTCGAGAAATCAGATTCCTAAAACCAAGAAAAACCCGTTTAAAAATTAATAAAATTCTCTCAATACGATGTGCGTCCCGCCAATCCGGGCGACGTAGTCGCAGACCAAAAGCATCGAAAGGTGCGTAACGGCTTCGTGGATGTGTGGGCTTTAACGAAATTCAAATTGGTCGCGTGTGTGCGACGAATTTGATGCGTATCCGTCGAAATTCACCGTATCGGCCTTTGTGCAAATTTCTCAATTACTTTGTGCAGGTTCGTCAGATCGAGACAAAACTTGCGCCAACATGATCGTATCATTTTTTTGGTCCTGTATGCCAAGTTTGGTCTAATTCTGAGACAGTTGATTGGATCGCCGTTTCGTAGGCCCCACGATCCAACTCAACGGATGATTTTGTGCACAGCCCGCCGAAATCTAACTCTGAACATACGGTTGGGTTCGTATCAGAAAACCGGATCCGTAGACATGTAGTTTGATGACTTTAGAGACCGTTGACTCTGGCATGCTTTTCGGTGCAAAGCGGGTCCAACGGCGGATACCGTTTTGGCCTGAAATTACCGTTTTGCCCTTGTGTCCAGAATTGGACTTAAGGACATGCAATTCTAGCTAATTTGACTATTCTAAGAACATTGGTGATGTTCATCTTAGCTTACGGGGACTGTTGTACGAGTTTTGACTTTTGTGGCACACTGAGTGGTTTGGATTACCGGTTTCACCAGCAAAGGACCACAGGCGAGTACAGTTTATTGTTTGTTTTCAGTATTGATCTTTACTATACATCAGTGTTTAGTCGATAGATATATGATTTTAGTTTTCTGTTGATTTTGTTCCTTGTTGTGTCGGGAGGTGAAGTACCAATGATGTATGATCTGACCTTAGACCGTGTAGACCGTGTTTATTATTGTATTTATTTCTTATAGACAGTGTAACTTTAGACTGTGTAGACCGTGATTATTATTGCATTTAAAACTGTGTAGTTCATGATTATTATTTTGTAGACAGTGTTTCTTTATTGTAATATTTTCTGTATATCGTGTAACTGTAGACCGTGTAACTGTAGACCGTGTAACTTTAGACCGTGTAGACCGTGTCGCATAATTGTTCCAAGACCGATCACATATCAAAGGTACTTCAGTCGGTCAGTCAGTGAGTATTTTATTGTATTTCATTTTCTGTTTGGTTTTATTATGTTTTTCTTCATTTATTTTATGAATCATATGTCTAAAGGCTAACCCCTGTTATATAGTCATTTTCATATATTGGAACTGCATTCAGTAAATTGTACTCGTTCCATTCCTGACTGGAAACCAATATTTTTCAGGTTAGCCGTGGATTCACTTAGCATGGGAGATACGGAGGTACTTGCAGACAAAGCCTAGAGACTAGCTAGATAGATGAGTTGTAGTCATTCCAATATTTGTACAAGTTTATATTTTTCTGCAAATATAAAACTTGTGATCATTGTAAATTAAAGTAATTATGTGAATGAGCATTATTTGTGATTTTGATCGTCATGGCCGTGACAACGTTCTACCGCCGACTCTGCGGCGTAGGCTGGCTTGGACACGTCTCGTAACCGTTTTAAAAAAATGGGTGCGGGTCGTGACAGTTACAACCCCGGTCCTTGTTTGGTTTAAGGATTATAACTTGGTTATCTGAATAGTCCCGTGATTATCTTATCATATATCATCATGATTTTCCATATTTCTAGTCTTTTATTATATAATTATGTTTTTGTGCTAATTGCTGGTTTTAGTTCTTAAGTGAAGCCTCCCTTGTGGCACTTGCTCTTTCTGGGGTCTGACCCAGTTGGTTTTGTATGACCAGATTTTGGAGCAGCTCCCGAGGATCTTCCAGCCTTCCAGCCAGATGGTGACCACTAGAAGAAACCCTGGCAACGAGTGGGTTTTATTTTTCTTTCCTACTCTATTGTAAAATTATTCTTTTGAGGCGTTTAGCCACCGAGCAAGTGTTAGCTCGTTTGCATCTTTACTTACTGTCTGCCTACGGACTGTAACATGATTGACAAATCCTAGTGTTGATCATGTATGACTTAAAACTCTTGCTAGTCTTCGTTTTTTATATGACTAGCTTCATGATCATCTGAATATGTAATGTATGGGACGCCTTACCTTGTATGTCTGATAATCTACCATCTTGTTACATTTACTTGCTTGCTTGAGATTAAGACACTAGACTTGTTCATGGCCTTAAGAGACTATTGGTTTGTAGTTAAACCCTCATGTATCTAGACAGCCGTGACCGTATATCGAGGTTAAACTCACTTTAATATACATAGCTGGCTGTGTCTGTCCCCCAATCTCCAGTATTCTGGTTCTGGGGCGTGACAGCTGTCCAACCTGATGCGGTCATACCTGATGTTGTGCTTGTCGGTACATCTGAACTTGCGTCAGTAATGGGCGCTAGGCTAGTGGCCTCACTGCTAGTGCTGGCCCTTGATACAGTGCTACCTCTGGAGCTGGAAACACCGAAAACTGTTGAGTTGGCCCTCCTGGCCTCTATATCTGTAGGCACGTAGCTATACGATGGTCTGAACCTCTACACCTCAAGCACTGCCTATTCGCTGAATGACACACTTCCCGAGTTTGCTCTCCCTTACCACAATAAGTGTAACCCACTGGTGCCTCCTGACGTTGCTGGTGTCTTGGTTGCTGTTGTTGAACTGGTGCTGTCACAACTGTTGTGATCGAAGCTGCATCACGAATACGGACGCCAGGCGCTGGTGCTGACGTCCGAGGTATTGCCCCTCCTTCTTTCGTACTCTGCGTATGAGACCTCTTCTGGCCTACAGTCCTTACTGATAACCTTTGAATAGTAAGCTCGTACCTCCGGGCCGCCATCAATACTGTATCGAATGTCTGGTAGTCGTGCCCCTCGACCAGCTGTATAATCTCTAAGTGAAGTCCCTGCTGGAACCTCATAGCCTTCTCTGGCTCTGTCGCCACCATCGTCGGAGCAAACCTACTCAATCTGCAGAACTCCGCTGCATAACCATCCACCGTCCTACCAGCCTGCTTGAGGCTGATAAATCTTTGCTGAAGCTCATACCGAGCTACCACGCCAAAGTACTTGGCCTTGAATCTGGTACTGAAGCTATCCCAAGGAACATGACACCTCATTCCAACCTCTTCTGATGCCCACCAGTCGTGGGCGAGATCCTGAAGTAACAGTCTGACTTGGTCAACCTTTCCTTCTGCTGGAACCTTTGCTGCTGTCAATATGGCCTCAATATCCTGAAGCCAAGCATCCGCTGTAATGGCATCCTCCGTGCCATCAAAGTATCTCAGGTTAAGTCGATAAAACCTCCCCGACGCTGCCGAGTTATTCCTGATGCTCCTCTCAAGAGCTAGCTGTAACCCCTGATTCAGTAATACATTATGTTCTTATTTCCGGGTCTGTTGTTGCTGTTGGGCTGCCATCTGGTGTTGCTGGGTCTCCAATAAACCTCTGATAATCTGTAACAATGTCGGTACGTCTAGTGCTATCGGTACTACCGACATCACTGGAGGTACGAGAACCTCTGGCCTTTGCGGCTCAACTGGCTCTTGCTCGATAATGTTCTCGATGTGAATCTGTCCAGGTAGAGGGGCTACCCCTTGCTGATCTTCAACTGGTCCCTGCTCTACTGGATTCTCTCCCATGCCGGCTCCTCCAATAGCCGAGAATGATGTGCCCCTAAAGGAAAGGATACAAGATATCAAAAGACAGGACGGGAAGGAATCGAGGATGATAATCATATTAGCAATCAAGGTGGAAGAAAGAGAAGACGAATCTGGTGATCAAGGGAAACATATTTTGATTGAGACTCCTATAATTGCAACACCCCACAAGTCTGAAAAATAGACCTGCAAGGGCCACCAATAAAACCTTGTCAGCCCCAGTACCGGAATACTGAGACGGACTAGGCCAGCTACTCCATATGAGGTATATAAATGTCATACGGCGATCGTGGCCGTCAAGCGACTAGAGGGTGCATGCTACAATCAAGTCTCCTATGGTCCCACAGAGCATCTATGTCTCAATAAATCAAAACAAGAAGTAGTAAATAATGATCATATAAGACAAAGCAGTAAGGCGTCCTCGATGCTTTATCAAAATGATTCATGAGACTAGCTATACAAAATGATAAGCTACTACCGAGAGTCAATAGTACATAACCGTAGTCAGCTGCAGTCAGATTTAATTATAATTATGTAAGGAACTGAATATCCAGAACTGCCGGCTAAACAGGTACCGGTGGCTAAACACTAAGTACAAAATAGAAGATATCAGAGCAATGAAGAAGAAACCCACTCATGGTCCCTGACGCCCATACTCCTGGTGTGCACCATTGTTCGGGTAGGAGGCTGGATACTCTGGCGCTGCTACAAGATCTGGCCAAATAAAACCAGTGGGGTCAGGCCCCGAATAATAAGTACCACAAAGGAGCACAAAAGAGTGAGATAAAATCCAAGCATAATAATAAGACCTGATTCATGAGTTATAGGCTTATACCATATCATCGAGACAATATGACACCCTTACAACCAAACAAGGACAAACGGTGCCAATATCATGCCGAGATAATATATATCCTATAACTATGGGTAGGTGAAGGGCTTCTGATCGCGACTTCTGTCCATAGCCTGTCGCAGCACAATAGCCCAACCCAACAACCAAACAAGGACATGGGTTGGACCACGCACCATGATAGTCCATGTTCCTCAGTTGCTAACAGAAGATAACATATCACAAACAACTTGGATTACAAGCGGCCAAACAATCCTACGACTTTCTATGATTTGCCTGGGTTATCCCAGTAATGCAAATTATAGGAATTCTCAGATCATGTCAACCCAACAGGGCTAGCCAAACCATATAATATACATATACACTTAGCACTTTGATTATGCATCGGTCCCCCGTAAGGCACCGTGCTAAAATATATAACACATAGCACGTAGGACTTATCCTAGCCGACGGTGCAGTACCCTGGATTGGTGGGCTGTATGCAAAACCAAAGCAAAAAATACATATAATGTTGGGGATGTAGCCTACCAAGAGGAAGAGGTGGTTAAGCCTCAACCAACATATATAAGTTTGGCTGGTGTTGAGGAAGAGGATTTAGAAGATATAGAGGTTACGGTAGATGACATTATGGAGGTTAACGTTGATGAAGGATTAGAAGATGTTGAGGAAGAAGTATTGGAAGATGAAGATGAAGATCATAGTAATAGTAAAAATGAAGAAGCAGAAGAAGACACTTCGGAATCAAGCGATGATTCAAAAGACTCTTGGGAAGATGAATCAGACTAGTACGTACGTTTTAATTTAATATATGAGTTCCATTAGTATAATGACATGATAGTAGTTTTTATTTTTAACACATCATCACTTATTATTTCTTTCAGATTTTTCTATGGCGCCGAGAGGTCGACGTTTACGTTTGCAGCTTGGATCTTCATTAAGTCCGCTGAGGGGTCTTCATCATGCCCTCCGCCGAGAGGTTTCTATCACGCCCGACGACCTAGATTTACTGTACCAGTACTTTCTTGTATTAAAATATTTTGGATATGTGTATTAATATTTTTTATATTAAAATATTATTCGTATGTGTGTATGAAGCTAATTTTGGATATGTGTGTATGTGTTGTATTAAAACATTTGGGATACGTGTGCATGAAATTGAGAATTTACAGAAAACACAAATACTGATACGTGTGCCTACTGTAAAACTGTCGACAGGGATAAGGACTGATGGAAACACGAATACTGATATTGTATTTGGAAACTGTTTATATGACTGTATATTGTGTGTGTAACTGTCGACAGGAATGTGGAGTACAGGAAACACAAATAATGACATACAATGTTGTATTTAGCGACGGAATGACGACGGAACAGTGACAGAAAACCTGGAATATTGTAGGCTAGCGACGGAACAACGACGATTTTTTTTGCCGCTACATGCTTGGAAAATTTACTTTGCAGGCTACCGACAGAATAGCGACTGTAGTTTCCGTCGCTAAGGTTCTAGAAAATATTATATTCCAGTATAGCGACTGAATAGCGACGTAAGTTTTACTTACTATTCCGTCGCTATGTTCCTGTCCGACACCAAAAGCGTATCGGAAACATCTTAGTGACGTAATTTTTTGTCACTAGCCCGTCGCTACTCTCATGCTGAATTACGCCACTGCGACGTCGGTAGTTCGTCGGTAACTATAGCGACAGAGTTTTCGTCGCTATTACGTCACATTTTCTAATAAATAGCGTGTCGCTAAATGCGTCACTAATCAGTCGCTATTTCTGACAAACTAGCGACTGATTTAAATTAGTGACACGTGATTTTCCAACAAACCATTTTCGTCGCTGATATGTCGCTATTTGGCTTTAACGACGGAAAAATGACTTTTAGTGACGGAACCCGCCGTCGCTAAAAGCCTTTTTTTGTAGTGGTTGACCTTTCCGGGATGATACTACAGGTTGATGTCATAATCCACAAGTAGCTCTAGCTATCTCCTCTGACGCATGTTGAGATCCTTCTGGGTAAATACATACTTCAGACTCTTGTGGTCGGTGAAAATCTCTACCCGATCTCCATATAAATAATGCCTCCAAAGCTTCAATACAAAAACTATCGCTGCTAACTCCAAGTCATGGGTAGAATAATTTCTCTCATGGTCACGAAGCTGGCGTGACGCGTAAGCGACTACCTTACCATGCTGTATCAAGACGTATCACAATCCTCTATCGGAAGCGTCACAATAAACTAAAAATCCTCCAGTCCCATCTAGAAGAGTGAGAATGGGGGCTGTCATCAATCTCTGCTTCAACTTTTCAAATGAACTCTGACACTCTGCTGTCCAAGCAAACTGCACATCCTTAAGGGTCAATCGCGTCATGGGTGATAAAATTCGAGCAAAATCTGATACGAACCGTCGGTAATATCCTGCCAATCCTAGGAAACTGCAAACCTCTGCGACGGTACTAGCTACTGGCAGTGATTCTATAGCCACTATCTTCTGGGGGTCCACTTTCACTCTACCTCTGGTGATGATGTGACCCAAGTACGATATACGGTCAAGCCAAAACTCGCACTTACTGAACTTCGCGTACAACTGGTGCTCTCTGAGAATCTAAAGGACAACTCGAAGATGTTGCTCATTCTCCGCTTCACTCTTGTTATAGACCAAGATGTCTATAAATACTATCACAAACTGATCCAAATAAGGCATGAAGATACGAACGGCTGGTGCATTGTTCGCTCCAAATGGCATAACAAGGAACTCCCAATGCCCATATCTTGATCTGAATGCTGTCTTCTGGATGTCTTGCTCTCTAACTCTGATCTGATGGTACCCTGATCGCAAGTCAATCTTCGAGAATACTGCCGCTCCCCTGAGCTGATCAAATAAGTCATCTATCCTTGGTAGAGGATATCTGTTCTTGATTGTTACAGAGTTCAAGGTACGATAATCAATACAAAATCTTGATGTACCATCCTTCTTTTTCACAAGAAGTATCGGGGCTCCCCAAGGTGATCCACTAGCATGAATGAATCCTTTGGTTCTGAGTTCTTCAATCATCTTGTACAAGATCTCTAACTCTGAAGACGCCTTAGTGTAGACTCTCTCTGACACCGGTGCCATCCCTGGAAGCAAATCAATGGTGAACTCTATCTTTCTCTCCAGGGGCATGTGTAAACCCCCTAAATTTTTACTACAATTTTTTTTGTAATTTGGTATTAAATTCTTTTTTTGTATTTGCTCGTCGAGTACGAATATGTGCGAGGCACATATTTAGAAAACATTTTTTTATTTATAAATTTTATTTATGTACAGAAAATATAGTTATTTTGATATGATATAGTTAAATATTTTTTTTCTCGAAAGTATAAAATTTCGTCGCACTAGTGACAAAATTTTGTTTATTTATTTATACCTATTTCAAAGTAAATATATTTCGTATTAGTCGCATGCGAAGTACGTGAAAGTTGATTCATGTAGAAATTTACCATTTTTGAAATTTATTTTATCTACCTTAATTTTCCTACAAAGGCATTTTTGAAGTATTATTCATAATTGTAGAAATTTTAATTATTTATTATACAAAGAGTAATTCCAAGTAATTTCTATCAATATTTAAAAATACATAGTATGATTTTCGAAATTATTATTTATTATTATTTTAAAAATTTCATTAAATGTTTAATTGGTTAGGATAGTCTAAATTACGATTTGATTTATTGAATATATTTGATTTATAGATATGATATATCTATATATAGATTCAGATTGGATCGGATTTTGATTTGATTGGTATTAAATTGATTTGAAATAAATTATAATTTATCTACGGGGGTTTTAAATTAATCCTAATCTTTATCTATCAAGAATTCCTCAACCCTATAAATAGGGGAGCCTCCAAATTATTTTCCTCCTCAATTCTTCCACAAGATTATCCACAAATGTGTTGTGTATCGTGTCCATGTTCTCCCCGTCCAATTCTTATTCCATATTTACATATACATTTATCCTTCCATATCGGACACATCCCGACACAATCAAATTCCTAATCCTAACCTAACCACCTCTCTGCTTCCCTGCTCTCACCTCCTCGACCTCCATGGACCACCGCCGTATCTACGGTATCGCCACCCGTCGATCCCGACGCACCAACAACCAGCCCTAACACTCCCTCCTCCCAATCAAACCGCTACCACCACCAGAACCAGACCCCGACCACCCATGCCAAACTGACACCACCCTCACCAACCCCTCGTCGTCGTCTCCAGCCAGGTCACACCACCATAACCCCGCCAAAATCCTATCTCAACACCAGCACCCACGTCACGCCGTTTCTTCGACATCCTGGCCGAGCCCCAGATTCACCACCCATCGGCCCGACCCCTGTCCAAGTGCCATATCGCCACCGCGACCGGCTGTCGCCACCACAGCCTCTTCCCCAACCATCACCAACATTGCCACCTCTGCTCCCTCCTTCCGATCATCGCGTACACCAACGCGACGATCCTCCCCGGCGAGTCCCGATACTACCGAACACCTCCCAGCCATCGCCACCACCACGGCACGCCCAACGCCACCACCGACGTAACCACCACCACCACCGTCCCCAAAATAAAAAAACCACAAGAACAAAACCATCGCCACCACACACGCACCACCGCCACGGCCACCGGCCGGAAACCCCCAATCCACTACCAAGAGAGAAGAAATAGGGAACCCTAACCTGAGCTCCCGCCACCACCATTCGTCAAGCAGCCCTGGCCCAGATCCACTGCCGGCGACCTTCCACGAGCTCCCACGCACCGCCCCGATCTCGACAGCGCCGACGAGCCGTGCCCATTCCGCGGTTGAGCACCCCTAGCTGCCACCTCGACCGACGCCCTCCGGTGAACCCCTCCGTAGCCGACCACCTCTGTGAACTTCAGCTATCGCGTCCGGCCCCACTGTGCCGGAGCAATGCGCTCACCCCATAGCTACGCTCCCGCCTCTCTGCGCATCGGGCCGAGCGCCGGCTTCCCGATCGTGGCACCGGACCACTTCCTAGCGTAGCCGTCGTAGTCTTCCTCCAGCCGCCCGTGCTGCCTAGCCCCGGCGCCGGTGACTCTACCCCGATCTCCCGCTCCCTCCTTCCATCTCTTCTCTTTCCCTTTCCTTCTCACCCTTTCTCTCCTCCTTCCAATAATAGGAGCAGCAACCTACTTCTATTGCTATGTTTTTGTGATTTTTTGTTGTTGTTTTGTTTATTATTTTTTTTAATCTGTTGTTGTTTTATTATTATTATTATTACTATTACTATTACTATTACTATTATTATTAAAGATATTTGTATGTATGTAGGTATGTATTTATGTAGGTACATTAGTAAATTAATTTTTTTGTAAAAATATATCGATTACTCTGGTTACTGTTATGTTGTTGTCATTATTATTATTACTACTTTATTTTTATTATTTATTATTTTGTATTATTATTATTTTGGTTGCTAATGGCAATAGATATATTAAAATTTTGGTTGTTATTTTTAAAGTATATAGTAAATATTCCTAAATTATATTGGTAGCAAAAATATAGCATTGGAATTTCAAATTTAGGATTTGGCTTTTATATATATTATTGTAGTATTTTTAGACCATTTTTTTACCCAAAATTTTATTATGAGTGTTAGCCCTAAAATAATTTATTAGGATTTCAAAACATATTACATTCTTCAAAGTATTTATCTAAAAACGATATTTTAAATAGTATAAATATTTTACTAAAATAATATAAGTATTTTCTCCTCCAAATCTTCTCGACTATCCGTTTTTTGATAATGACAAAACATATTCTCTATCCTCTTCCAAAATTCTATACTTTCTCCTGTCGACCCTAACTAACCTGACCGTTCTGGACCCGATGGAACAGCCCGTGCATCATTGGAGGTTGTTTAGCGTAGTTATAACACCAAAGTCAATTTTGTGCCACATCAATTTTGTGCCACATTGATCATTCTGAATTTTGTTACTGTTTGGAAGATCGGAATACCGATGGTATACCGTAGTATACCAAAGGTATGCCGATTTTTACACCGAAAACTTTCTGTCTTTAGGCCGAAATACCACCGGTATGCCGTCGTATACCGCCGGTATGCCGTTTTAGGCTGTTTTTGTCTGTTTTTGTCCGTTTCTGTCCGTTTTTGTCCGTTTTTGATATTTTCTTTGACTATAATGATTTCTTAACATGATAAGATGATCTTGCATAGTTAGAGAATTATTGTACACCCTATATACACTTGATACTAGCGCATATTCAATCATTTTTCTATGAAATGTACTTAGCTTTAATTATTCTTTCCCACATACCATGATATGTCTTTTTGATATATTCTTTCTTACAAGCTATGATAATTGTTGCCATGTCTTCTTTGCTTACCTGATAGTGGCCCGTCGTGGCGCACCCTTCTTACATATCTTCTTTGCTTACATGATAGTGGCTCGTCGTGGCGCACTCTTCTTACATGTCTTCTTTGTTTACATGATAGTGGCCCGTCGTGGTGCACTCTTCATACATGTCTTCTTTGCTTACTAGATAGTGGCCCGTCGTGGCGCACTCATGATACATGTCCTTCTTTGCTTACATGATAGTGGCCTGTCATGGCGCACTCCCTATAGTGGCTCGTCGTAGCGCACTCCTAGCTTCCAGTTTATTATATTTTCTTGTTATGTCTTGTTATAGTACACATTCTTGCTTTTGTCCAGTCTCGCATGTCTCATGTCTAGGATGGATTCTGCGGAATGCCACACCCGGAATCCAACAAGAAAATGTTAAGAACTAAACAACTAGTTTGATTACTTAGATTATTGAGGATTTTCCGGTTACTTGTTGCCCCTTTGGTCTTGGTCTTATATATATTCATGGGATTTGGAGCTATCTGTCATGATGAGCACACTTCCAACGCACCGTCGAGTGTTGTACCGGGTACATTTGTCTCCTGGGCGATGTACCCATTATTATATGTCTTAGGGTACATTTGTCTCCCGGGCGATGTACCCACTATTATAGGATACATTTGTCTCCCGGACGATGTATCCACTATATACCATTGCATCCTTAGCTTGGATCATTCAGGTAGCAGCAGGCGGGTAACTGGACTTGGATTTCTCAAACTTGTATTTGTTAGTAATTAGATTTGTGATAACCCTAGTTAGCTAATGTATAAAGCCGTACTCATTGCTTGGCCGTGTTGGTTGTATGGAGTCCAGTCTAGTCTAGTTTGTCTAGGCAGTATCTGGATTTATTTATTTTAGTACATCATTGTTATGCTTTACTTTTGCCGGTAAATGATTAGAGATTAAGTCCTGTTCAGGAGAAGGGTTACAACCACGGTCCTTTTTTGGTTTACGAGTTGTAACTTCGGTTTCGGAATAGTTCCTAAGTCATCTTATCATTTGTCGTTCTATATAGTTACCTAACATGCTTACATATCTCAGTTACCTAACATGCTCACATGCTCTAGTTACCTAACATGCTCATATGTTCCAGTTACCCTACATGCTCACATGTTCCAGTTATCTTACATGTTCTAGTTATCTAACATGCTCACATATCCCGGCTACTTAACATGCTCACATGTCTAGTTTATCTTTCATGTTCACATGCTTCCTTGTCCTTACAAGTACACAGTTTATATTATGTCACATGTCCATTACTTTATGCTACACGTTGCCTTACTTATTGTCTTTTCTATTATCGGGATAAGTGCATTGGTAGCGCACGAGTCTCGATTTGCTTTTACTTATTTCTGTCTCTATCCGTTGCTATGATTTGTATGCTGGTTTTAGTTCATAGTTTGGCTTCCTTTGTGGTACTTGCTATTGGGGGTCTGACCCTACTGGTTTTGTTTGGCCAGTTCTGATAGAGGAGCCAGGAGGATCTTCTGTACCTTCCACTCGTTGGTGATTACCCGGAGCACCAGAGTACCTTAGTGGATTTTCTATTTCATTCTCCCACTAGTTATGTACATTATTCTTTTGTGGCGTTTAGCCTCCGAGCACGTGTTTAGCTCGTATTTTGGACTTGACATTTAGCCTACGGGCCTAAACATGATTTGCGTATTCTAGACTATAGCTAGAGCTTATCATGTATGACTATTACTCTTGCTAGTCTTCACTTTGTATTACTAGCTTCATGATCATCCATGTATATATAGTTTGGGATACTTTACTATTTTATGTCTGATGATCATACTTCTTGTACTTTGTATATTTGCCTATGATTGAGATACCTAGGATTCTTGACCTAGGATTGTCTGTTGGATTGTAGTAGTAACCCCCATGTCTATACAGCTTATACGTTATTTCGGAGTACTGGAGTACTTTGGTATACGTAGCTGGCCTGGTTTGTCCCTACTTGCCAGTATTCTGGTTCTGGGGCGTAACATAGGTTTTAGTGGTGGCCCATGCAGGTCTGATTTATCAAATATGTGGGGGTTACTGATGTTTAGATATATCAGACACAATTCTGCTTTATTGATATCCTTCGTGTTATTCTATATCTTTGATCCTTTGACCTGATATCTGCCTTGATCGTTGATCTTTTCTGTTCTCTCAATTTGATCCTTATGTCCTTTAACTTTCAGGGGCACTGTTCTTAATCCTTCCAATCATCTTGTTTGGGTTCTGGCGATGGTAGGTCAGCGATCTTCTGTTAGGCCAGTTCTGGAGGATCGGTGTCACGACCCGCACCCGCTTTTCGGACGCGAGCTCGTGAGCAAGCCAGCTACGTATCGAGCGGACTCCAGCCGACTCGAGTACATATAAGCTGTCAAGGTCATGGGTATCATGTCTAATCTAAATTATATCTCAATCCACAGGAATCATATAAAACAAGAATGAACAAGTATGGGTCATGGTCTGCAGCCCGTTAGTATATTGTCCGATTAGACTCCAAGAATGATATGAGTCTATAAATAAGCAGAGTATATCATGGTACTAAATATAAAGCACAAGAAGATAATAAAGAAATAACACAAACAAATACCTGTATCATGTATCGCAATCCTCTACCATCACGCTCTGCTAACTAACTCCATACAATCGCTAAACCTGAAGAGATCATCAGGTCCTCAGAGGACTAGCAAGATACATAAAACATGCCTATCTAACAGTTAATCATGCAATAATATAACCAGGGTATAAACAGGAACTAGACATGAGACTAATAAGTGGCTACTGACAGGTAACTATGAACACGGATACGGGATCAACTATGCATAAATGAACCGCTGGAAGAACAAGAGATCAATGGAATACCAAACCCTCACCCCGATGGTGGACTCACAGGTTTGAACTAATCACTAACCCTCGCCCCGATTGTGGACTCGCAGGTCAGTTTCAAGACAAGTCACCCTCACCCCGTGTGTGGACTCGCAGGTGCAAACGGACAACCCTTGCCCCGTATGTGGACTCGCAGGTTGTAGGAAAGACAAGGAATAGCAGTTCACTCACACATACTTACAGACACGACCCAGTCAAGATGCAGGTGAAGACACGGTATAACTCAGTCATGACACAGGTAAGGACAACTCTAGCATGATCTATGACTTAAACAAGCCGGGTATAACTACACTATCAAATCATGAAACACTGATATGCAAACAAGACAATAAACTAGTAAATATGGTATCCCATAAATCTATAGCAACTAAGGTAACTCAAGATAACATACTAAGACAGGTGTACTATAAGCATGAAAGTAAACTGTAGAGGGAGGCAAGGTATACTTGCCTGGAGGTTGCACGCAGATCCAATAACAATCTAGTCCACTGCTAAGCCACACAGTCCAAGTCATCACAACTGTCTCCGAAAGCTGAAACAAATATTACCAACGTTTTCAGAATAGTCAAATTAGCTAGAATTGCCTGTCCTTAAGTCCAATTCTGGACACAGGGGCAAAACGATAATTTTGGGCAAAAACGATGTCCGCCGTTGGACCCGCTTTGCACCGAAAATTGTGCCAGAGTCAATGGTCTCTAAAGTCGTCAAACTACATGTCTATGGATCCAGTTTTTCGATATGAACCCAATCGTATGTCCAGAGTTGGATTTCGGCGGGCCGTGCACAAAATTGCCCGTTGAGTGGGACCGTGGGGCCCGCAAAATGACATTCTGATTCCACTGTCTCAGAATCGGACCAAACTTGGCATACAGGACCAGAAAAATGATACGGTCCTGTTGGCATAAGTTTCGTCTCAATCTGACGAGCGTGCACAAAGTAATTGGAAAATTTGTAAAGTGCATGATACGGTGAATTTCGACGGATACGCATCAAATTCGTCGCGCACACGCGACCAATTTGAATTCCGTCAAAGCCCACACGACCACGAAGCTGTTATGCAAATTTTGATGCCTTCGGTTCGCGACCACGTCGCCCGGAGTGGCGTGATGCACGTCGTGTGGATGAATTTTGTGTTTTAAGAAACAGATTTTTGGAAAACTTTAACCTAATTTTAAACAGAAAATAAGCAACTAGAATTAACTCTAAAAGTAAGGTTTCAATCTCGGTTAGGTTGTCTAAAACTTTGTTCAAGTGGTTTCCCAAAATTCGCGATATCCTGATCGCAAATCGACCGCCAACTTGGCGTTTCGGGACAATTTCTAACTTCTAAAAATCGACTTTTTTCTCGATTTTGGAACTCGATTTTCGTTGCGTACGTTGCGAAATAAAGTTTTCTACTTGAAGGGTGTAACGTCCCAGTCCCAAAATACGTAGGACCAAGTACGTAGACATGCCAGCTGTATACATACGAAATACATGGACCTCGTATGTATACATAAGCTGTAAATGTAGTAATCCAAGACAACTAAATCTCATCCACAAAGGTAAATAATGATATAAAGCAACTTTGAGTTTGTCATGTACACAATAGTTGGGCGGAGACAAAGTCCACTACCAACCAAATTAAATATAGAAAAAAATATACAAGGAAAGAGTTTAGCAAGCGAGAACAAGTGACAAATCCAAGAGTAATCATCACGACGGAGTAGAGCGCAAGTCATGGCCTTAGCTAGAGCACCTGCAAGAAATCACGAAAACACACACCTGGGGAAAAACCAGGTCCTCAGAGGGACGTAACAAGACACATAATATCATGCCATAAACTGAATAGTACGAGCTCAATAGAAATATACATGCGTAAAGGGTCCTAACCATTCTATGTGATATACGCCTTGAGAAGACAACGTTCTACGCAGGAGCTTATAGTGTTCAGCATAGATGGAGAGAGAGTAATAGTAGGTAGCGCTCATAAGAGGCACTATCAACTATGGGCAGAAAGTAGCTCTCATACGAGAACTATCGGCCCCGGGACAGTAAGTAGCGCTCATCCGAGACACTATCGGCCCAAATCTATATGTGTACTGAACAGGTAGCCCCTACGCTAATAACTGTCTTCCCCCTCCCAATGATACTATACATGCGTCGCCTCCACGATATTGTTTAATCCTTAATAATTGCCAAGTCTTCTACCAAAAATCTATTAGCAGTTACATCCTAATGTACGGCCTTTACGCACCGATGTACGGTCGATACGCAAGTCCGAAGCTATATGCGACTCGCCGCTCACACACAACCCGTGGCACATCGTGACAGTTCATGAGATGCACTTAAACATACGGTGGTCCCTTAACTCTAAGTCAATTGCACAAAATATAGTAATTTGTATCTATATATAATTTAAAAGAAACAACTAAAGAAAAGCATGCATGTTATTGAGCAGGAAATTTAAACAGTAGTGGCAAGGTGTCTTGCCTGGTAGTATGCCTGGTATGACGCCGGGTATGGTACAATGATCCAATAAGTCCTGTTTGTCCAATAGCCAGGGTCGATGCAACATGGTCCGAATTTGCGAGAAAATATGACTGGATGATTAGACATTGACATGAAAGAGAAATTTGCGGAGAACTACCTTATGCTATTTTAGAAAGAATCTATAATATGGAAACTAGATTTGTTTAGTTAAAAATAATTTTAGATAAGTACTTTGAAAAATATAAAAAATTATTTTTAAAATTTCAACTTAATTTTTGTCAAATAGGTTTGGTAGGCCCAAAAACTATATTTTTAATTACAATATATTTTTAGGGATATTTACTACATATATTTAACAATAATAATTTTTAACAAAACTACTGATAATAATATCCATAATAATAATAATAAAATTAATAATAACTAGTAATAATGATAATAATAATAATGATATATAAAACTAATGATAATAATAATAATAATGATATATAAAACTAATGATAATAATAATATTAATATTAATAATAATAATGATAATATAAATAAAAAAAAAATTTATAATAGTAACAACAGTACTGAAACTAATAATAAAACTAATTAATGATAATAATGATAATAATAATGATAATAATAATAATAATAATAAAAGTATAATGAATCAGCAGTCTGTTCTCTCAAAAAAAAATAAAAAGAAAGAAAAGAGAGAGAGTCGAGAGTAAGAACAGGGGGGGAAGCGGTGAAAAGGGGTTTCGGTGGCCCCTTACCGGAGGGCGGTCGGCGGTGAGTAGCGATCGGGCTGGGTGTAGAGGCGGAGCCCACCGGCGGCGGATGGGAGCTCCTTTGCGGTGGCGCTGGGCGCACTCGTCGACGCGCGGATCTGTGGCGGCGCGGCGAGGTCCACTGGAAGGGGCGGCTCAGCGGGGTTTCGCCGAGGCGACGGACGAGAGGAGGAGCTCGTCGGCCGGAGTGGGGCGCTTGAGGCTCGACGCTCAGAGGAGGATGAAGATGGAGTCCCACCGGCTGGGTCGTCCCGGAGATTTGATGGAGGCGGCGCCAGGAGGTCGGTTCCGGCGGTGAATAGAGGGTGGAGGAGATCGACGCGGGGGAGTGGTGGTCTGCGCGGGAACAAGGGTTCGCCAGCGACAATGATAATGGCGGTGGAGCACTGGGGAGCTCCGGCACAGGAGGAGTGTGGCGGTGAGAGAGGCGCGGTGGCACGGTTCTCCGGTGAAGGCATGCTCGGTGGTAACCGAGCGGCGGGCGAAAGTTTGGCGGTGGTGGCGCGCAAGGGAACGGCTGTGCTTGGGGCCTGAGCGGAAGGAGAAACCTCCTCGGAGCGGGGCGACTCTCCAATCGCGGAGGCCGGGCCTCAATCAGGTCAGAGTCCCCCTTCTTCTCCTTCTTCTTGTGGTGTGGGTGTTTTTTTTTTTTTGTGGTCGTCGGCGATGGACGCCGGCGACGGTGGTGGTTGTTGTTGTGGCAATGGTGATGAGGTGGTGGTGGTGAATTGTGGAGATGCTGTGCGGTGGTGCTGTCGACCAGAGTTGGTCGAGGGATGTTGGCGAGGCAGGAGTCGGGGACGTGTCTGGCTGAGATGGCGAGTTGTTTTGGGGGTGTGCTGTTCTGGCCGCAGAGAAGGAGGACAGGGAGATGGTGGAGACGGGGACGCTGTCGGGGCAGCGGTGGACAGGGAACGAGAAGGCTGGGGATGTTGGTGACGACGACGTGATGGTGATGGCAGTGAGGATGGTGGCGGTGCGAGGGTGGTGGTCGTGGAGGCTAAGTTAGAGTTAGGTTAGGAATAGGATGGACATAGGAAGACGTCAAGTCCGGGGCTGTCGGACGGAACCAATATGTAACTGTAATGGAGAAAAATATAGTGGATGGGAGACACAGACACGATGCACAATCTGTGAAAATTTGGTTTGTGGAGAGAATTATGGAGGAGTACCTGCCTATTTATAGGATGTGGGAATTTTCAATTGGATAAGGCTTGGGTTTGTTTAAACCCCATTAGATAATTCAAGCTATAATTTAATTCTAATTCAAATCCAAATACGAATCTTATTTAAATTATATCCCTTAGTTTAAAATCAATTCAAACAAATCAAATTCCAATTATAGATATAAATTTAATCTATTTAAATAATCCAAAAATTAAATCAAGATTTAAATGGACACAATAACTTCCAAAAATATTTTTCAAAATACCAATAATAAAAATTTCGAAAATAATGAATATTTAAATATCTTTTTGAATAAAATATCAATATTAATAATTTGAAAATCAGATTAAATATTAGTAAGAACTACTTCAAAATACCTTTTAGATAATTTAATAAAATTTCGAAAATCCATTTATACATAGATTATATTTTGAGAAGATGGTATTCTTATGAAACATAGTTTTCTAAATCGCCAATAAAATAAACTCGTCTTTTATAATAATAAAATTAAATACTATTTTTGAAACTGGTTGCGACGCTTTTTCCAACCTTAATTAAATAAAATAATTACTGTATATTATTTTGAAATTTTAAATAGGAAAAACGTTTTTAACAACATATGTACGCTCGCACATATTCGCATTCGTCGAGCAGTTACGAAAACGAATTTTGCGCGTAACGTAAAATACGATTTCGCGACGTACAATACAAAATTTTAAATCAGTACCAAAATTAATAAAAAAATAGTAGAAATTTAGGGGTTTTACAAAGGAAAGCAAAGCCGTATAGGTTGTCTACATACCAGTCAAATTGGTTCGCAAAACGATGAACCAGGAGATCGTAATCACGTCTCAAAGTCGCTGTTGCTGCTGCTGTTCTCACGCGCGCATGTGCGCTGTGTCTCCGGCGCGCGCGTGGCCGTGGCTGCTTGTGTAACGCCCCAGTCCCAAAATACGTAGGACTAGGAATACGTACATGCCAGCTGTACTTATACGAAGAATACACCAATATGTGGTAATCTCCGTATTGGTACGTAAGCTGTAATAATAAATATGATAAGCCACAATATAATAACTAAATCTCATCCACATCTCAACACAGAGAATATAATAAAGTCCACTAAATAAGATAAAAGATGATGTCAAAATATAGTCGGGTGGACATTCCCACTCCAAACAGCTATAGAAAAATAGTCTCAACTAAATGGAGTCCAACCTCCTCAAATAGCAAGAAAGGAAATGTAAAAGATGTCCAATACATGGTCACAGATAATAAAGAATAAAAACTAAGTATGAGCTGAAGATGCCTCGTCACCGATGTATGATGGATCCAATGCTGCACCGTACTCCTCTGGATAGTTCTGCTCGTCTAATCCTGGAGAGATCACCAGGTCCTCAGAGGGACGTAACAAGATACAGAAAAACATGCTACAATAACTAAAATATAAACAACAACTGGGCTACCTGTTACTCCCCGTTTTCGGTATGCGTATTCTAATACGTATATTGCCTGAATGTATTTATTTAGTATTTATCATGTAGTATCCTGTATTTAAATTCCTATAACTTCATGTTAATTAATTATCTGCATTTTATTTTCTGTACTTTATTTTTCTGCAATTCTATTATCTGCTCTTTAAATTTTCATGTTAATTAATTAGCTGCTCTTTAATTTTCATGCTAATTAATTTCTGCAATTTTATTTCTGTATTTCTTCTTATAATTTTATTACCTGCATTTTAATTTCCTGATTTAGTTTTACTTTCGGGTTAGCCTTGTTGGACCCGTGCAACCCGACCCATTGGACCCGGCCCAACTCCCACCTACCACCACCTTTTATTTAAATCTACCCTCTCCCTTCTCTCTCCTCATTCACTCCTTCTTCACCATTACTTCTTCTTCTTCCTTTCATTACTCTCTCCACCTACCAACTAGGCAAGTACATCTTGCTCTACATGAGGACCATATTTTTTGGTTCAATATTCTTCCTCTCATGATTCTAAGAGAGTTTAGTGCTTAGTATTTTTGATTTCATTGGTTCATTTTTTGTAGATCTAAGTTATTGTATTTTCGGTTGTCTATGGGTTTTGATCTAGCAAACTCCTTTGTTTTCAAGATTTGAGGGTTCCATGTCGTAGAACAGTTCATCCTACCCAATTTTGACCTTTGGAAAGTTGGATTCGGACTTATTTTGACCAAGTTATGGACTTTTGAAGCTTTGGGGTGCAACCATGGAGTTCTTGCTGTTTGGAGAAGACAGTGAGCAGTGTACACTAGCTTTTTAGCTTACGTCACTGAGCTGTGCGCGCTCTTTAGCACAACGCAGTATGGAGTCCATACGCTGCCTTTTTAGGTAGCGTGTGTCTTGCATATGCTACCTTTTGGAAGCGTATGTCGTATGAAGTCCATACGCTGCCTTTTGGGAGCGTATGACTTGCATACGCTGACTTGAATGGTCAGGAGTCGTATGAAGTCCATACGTTGTCTTTTTGGAGCGTATGACTTGCATACGCTGACTTGAATGGTCAGGAGTCGTATGAAGTCCATACGCTGCCTTTTGGGAGCATATGACTTGCATACGCTGACTTGAATGGTCAGGAGTCGTATGAAGTCCATACGCTGCCTTTTTGGAGCGTATGACTTGCATACGCTCACTTGAGTGTCAAGGAGTCGTATGGAGTCCATACGCTGCCTTCCTGAGCGTAGCCTGACCTAAGCGTATGACTCTTGCACTGAGCGTATGGCCTTTGGCTGACTTGGTCTTATGTCAGCATGTCAGTTTGGTTTCATTTTCCTTGCCTGGATCTTTTATAGCCCTGTATATTGATATTTTATTAGATATTTTACGCCCATTTTATATCCTTACGCCTTTTGGCATGAACCCGATAAATCATGATATGTTAATATTGTTATATTGATTGTTATATGGAATGTGCCCTGTGTCTTGATTGATTCACGGGTACCCAGTAAGACTAGAACTTGACCTTGAGAGTTATAGACTCGACCCTATTTAATGCCAATTGACTTTCATGCCTTGTCACCATTAATGACGATGGTTATCTTGACTAAATTGATCATGCGTTCCTAATTGGAACCAAGAGACTGGCTAGTCGTCTTATTGAATGAAATGAATGAGACACGTTCATATTATGAACTATTGCACTCGACTGGCTGATCCCGAATATTGACATACATGCACATGCAGGCTTCAATCTATTTATTTATTTATTTACTTAGTTATTTTTCTACAAAATAAGCATGTGTACTTTATGGTCAAGGCATGATTACCGTGGATAGATTTGATTGTTGCATTACGCTATGTAAGACCTGCAACCTAACCGCACTGGTATCGTTGTAGAGTTGTGCATATCGTACCCCGTACGAAAGTACTCATTTGAATGACCATGATCCACGGCATGGGATTTCACTCAACGTAGAGACTATTAAGTTAAATAAAATAATGATTGTATGGAGAGAATGGATTCTGGAATTCTTGCATGGCAGCCCCCTTGGGACGAGTAGTACCCGACGGGCCGGCTGGTTCCCACAGATACTGTAAATTTGCCACACGGGCAGGGAAAAGTATCTGCTTTATTTATTATTGTATATTGTATATTGACGGGCGTCCTGCTAGGACTCGTCTAATTCATGCATGGGCCAATTGATCGACTGGATAGACTAGCCTTGCTTGCACATAGTAAGAACTGAGGAATCCCTAATTGCATTATTCCAGGACAACTTGGGACTCATAATAGCAAGCCGTAGGAGTTGATTGGTCGTTCAAGATGATTTGTTTGTGCACTGTACTCTGTTACCTAACTGGGATGATCAGAATGTCAGGACATGACGGGCCAACTTCTGTCCTTGTTTGGTTGGGAGGTTGGTTCGAAGTGTCTTGATGTGATGTGAGTTCTAGTAGCAAGCAGAGATCTATTATTATATTCTCTTACTTACTGGTTTTAGTTCTCATGTCGTGCTTCCTTGTGGTACTTGCTATTAGAGGTCTAACCTCTCTGGTTTTGCATGGCCAGATTTAGAGCCAGTTCCCGAGGACTCAGCGTACTTCCACCTCCAGGATGGTCAATACTAGAGGGATGATCGCAGGAGGCCTCGAGTGGGTTCCTTAACTTCACCACTCGTTTTGTTATCTACTTTATACTTTGCCGTTTGGCACCGACATGTTAGTCGGATTGTCTTGTACTTACTTTTGCATAATTGTAATTAAGTCAGACTGCAGCTGATAACAATTGTGTACGCTTGCTATATCATCTGGCTATGTTTTGTAAAGCCAGATCACAAGAACATTTTGACTGAGCGTTTGGAACGCCTTACTGCTTTACCTTACATGTTCTATATTTCTGTTTCTTGTTTGAATGATTGAGACAATAGATGTGTAATGACCATAGTAAGACTTTTATGTAGTATGCACCCCCTCGTCTGGTTAGACAGCATTGATCGTATTATACGGTATTCATCTACCCGTAATACGTAGCTGGCTGAGTCACTCCCCCGCTCTCCAGTATTCTGGTTCTGGGGTGTGACAAGGTTTTAGTGGTGGCCCATGCAGGTCTGATTTCAGACTTGTGGGGTATTTTGTTTAATAGGATGTCTCAATCACACATGTTTTCCCTTGATCTCATGATTTGTTACTCTCAACTCTAGCTTGACATTCCAGTATCCTTTGACTTCATTGATCCTTCATGTCCGGTCATTTGATTGTTCTCTTGTCCCTTTTCTTAGGGGCACCTCGTCCGTATCTGTCAGAGCTGGACAGCAACAACATGGACAGCAGCATGGACAACCTGACCAGATTGGTCAGCAACAAGGGTCAGAACCACTTCATGAGGCTATTCAAGAAGAAGTGATAGTGAAACCAGCAGCTGGGTCGCAGTATCCGGACATTCCACCCCCATCGGCAGTTCCACCTACCCAAGTGGACACACCAGCCCTTCTGGAGATCATGAGAGGAATGATGGCTACTCAGCAACACCAAATGTTGGCCCAGCAGCGCATGCACGCTCAGTTGAAAGAGCAGAATGTACTACTCAACCAAGGATTACAGACGGCATTAGAAAGAGGGGCGAGGGTTTGGTGAAACGAACTCGTAGGCGAAGGGGGTATGATCAGCTGCAACTTTCGTTTTGGATGTCTAGGATTTTGAGGTTTGTGGAAAAAGATGTATTTATACCAACTTCTAACTAAACCTAATACTAATAGGTTTAATACTAGAAAATTCCCACGGGTTGTGGTTTTGTGAGCTTGCTGCGTATGGCAGCAAGCAAGGAGTTAGGTGTGGGGGCCCGCCCACTTTATGTGGGTGGGGTGTATATTTGTTTTGTTTGTTTGTTTTTCTTTTTTTTTCTTTTCTTTCCTTTGCTCTCTTTGTTCTTTTGTTTCTTTTGCTGTGCTGTGGTCGGTTCTTTGGGCCGACCACCACTGCTTCTTCCTTTTTTTTTCTTTTTTTAATGACTTTTATTTATTACTATATATATATATATATATATATATATATATATATATATATAAATATGTATGTATTCTTATACATATCTAAATATGTATATATCTAATTATACACAAATAAATCTAAAAAAAATCCTAATATTATCTAACCATATAATTAGTCTATTAAATATATGTACATATGCATATCAATTCAATTGGCCATAAAATCAAATAATGATAATATCTAATAAACATTATGATTATTAAATCACAAAAATCACTTTAATAATAAATAAATAATAAAATTATCCAGTATAGTAAGCTTATACTACACCTTTATTCGAGTCCAGAAAATTGTACAAATATTGACAAACACCTATTTAATAATAAAATACAAATCTTTGTACAATAATAAAATAATTTAAAATACTCATAAATTCCATAAAATCATATTTAAGGTAATTAAATAAAAAAAATTTAAAAATTCAGGGGTTTTACATCCTACCCAACTTATAAGAATTTCGTCCTCGAAATTAGAAATAATGCACGATCGAGGAAAACGAAGAGCAAGATGGAGAAGGAACAGAACGCGAAGATCGTGTTACGATTTTCGGGTAAAAGAGATATACGGTTGTGTATGTCGTCCTCGCACTCCCATATTTTAGCAGGGTACTACGATGACATCCGAGCCGAGGAAGTAGAACTATCTATGGTGCTGACAAGGGTTTCTGGTGTGAATTCTAACTATATAGGATACCCTCGTGTTTCTATATCTAACAAGGTTTATAACATAAAATTTCTAAGTCATTCAATGATCATGGTCATGCAATTATAAATTTAACTAAGACCTCATACCTGTCTCTATGGCTCCTTGGTTTGGTGGCCCTGTCGCTATCATGTTGAATGCCTGACCCATGTTTTGGTTGCCCCTTGGATATTCAATTGCTGCTGGCCTTGGCGTCTGTTGCGTTACAGTGGTTCTTCGCTGTGGACAATCTTTGGCATGATGCTGACTAGAACCACAAGGTAAGCAATGCCCTAGACGTTGTCGGCAATCTCTCTGAACATGACCCATCTTGCCACAATAGTGGAATATGATCTTCTCCTGCACCTGATATGGTCCTGCCCTCTGCAATTGATGTTGTTGGTGTGTCAGGGGTCACTTCACTGGTCCTACTTGAGTATCTTTAGCTGGTCCAACTGTGGTTGTTGATCGTCGACTTGGTGTCTTTTTGTTTATTGCCTCCTGAGTCCTAGCCTCTGTCAAGACGGCTGCCTGCGAAACTCGCGACTCCGAACTAGTGTATCTCTGCAGCTCTATGCTCAAGCCTCTATGAAACCTCTTAGCCTTCTCCAACTCCGTCGAAACTAATCCGGGAGCAAAACGACTCAACCGACTGAACTCGGCATCATATTCATCAACTGTCATGCCTCCTTGCTCTAAGTGTAGGAACTGGTCATAAAGTGCGTCCTTAGCAGTGTCGGAGAAATACTTCTTATTGAATAGCTCTTTGAACTCCTCCCATGTTTGATCAAGTCCTAGTCGTCTTTCCTCTGCGGCCCACCAATCATAAGCATTTCTTTCCAGTTGTAACTTTACTGCCGTCATCCATAGATCTGTGGATAACTCTGAAGCCTTCAGGAGATTTTCTGTCTTAACCAGCCAATTAGTAATCCCTATGACGTCTTCGGTGCCCTTGAAGTATGGAGGATTCATGTTGCGGAACCCTTCGATAGTACCCACAGAGGCTTGGGGTGCTCGGGTCAGTGCTGTCTCCAAACTCCTCCTAATAGTCTCACTCTGCTGCATCTGAGCCTGTACTAAGCTCTGGAGGATCTGATCTGTAGTAGTCCCACCAGCATGAGCCATGGGCTGCTGCGAAAACATGTATGGCATCTGGGGCACAAACTGTGGTCCGTACTGCGGGGGATATAAAGAATATGGATGGAGGTAGTGTGGAGGGTATTGGGGCGAATACTGCGGAGGATACTGGGGTGGATATGGTGGTGGATGCTGTGGTGGATATGATGGTGGGTATTGAGGTGGATATGGGGGTGGAATCTGTGGTAGAAACTGAGGTGGATAGGGTGGCGGGGGGTGGCAGGTACTCTTCTTGAGATACAGGGTTTTCGGGGCCTGTCTGTCCCACTTGGGGCTCCGGGGCTTGCTGTTGAGTAGTGGGTGGTGTCATCACAGGCTGCAGTCCGGATGGTGCTGGAGTGGTAGGGGACAGGGGTGGCTGACCCACTGGTCCTTCTTGAGCAGTGGTGTTCCCATTAGTAATGGCGAGAGGAGTAGAGCGACCACTACGAAGATTCATCCTATTGGCACGAAAACAGAGATTACGTTAGGACGAGATCAAGCTAGATACAAGACAAGCAGTCAATCGAGAATCCGAAATTTGAAATCAAAGAAAGCGATTTAGCATATGGATGAGATTCCTAAACTCTATTCCTATATGCAGGCTTGCTTGGTACGGTGAAGTAACCAAATAATTTATCTCGACCTGCATGTGCCACCACAAAAACATGTAACACCCCAGTCCCAAAATACGTAGGACTAGGAATACGTACATGCCAGCTGTACTTATACGAAGAATACACCAATATGTAGTAATCTCCATATTGGTACATAAGCTGTAATAATAAATATGATAAGCCATAATATAATAACTAAATATCATCCACAGCTCAACACAGAGAATATAATAAAGTCCACTAAATAAGATAAAAGATGATGTCAAAGTATAACCGGGTGGACATTTCCACTCCAAACAGCTATGAAAAAATAGTCTCAACTAAATGGAGTCCAACCTCCTCAAATAGTAAGAAAGAAAATGTAAAAGACGTCCAATACATGGTCGCAGATAATAAAGAATAAAAACTAAGTATGAGCAGGAGATGCCTCGTCACCGATGTATGATGGATCCAATGCTGCACCGTACTCCTCGGGATTGTTCTGCTCGTCTAATCCTGGAAAGATCACCAGGTCCTCAGAGGGACGTAACAAGATCCAGAAAAACATGCTACAATAACTAAAATATAAACAACAACTGGGCTACCTAACCGTCTATGTGAAAATGCAATTAGAAGACAACGTTCCACACATGGGCCTTCCGAAGTTAGAAACACGGCGCGTTAGCGTTTCAACCAAGGCACTAGTGGCGTCTAGAGAAAAGTAAATGCACGGCCCATTAGCACTCGAGCGAGAGCTAAGGGGCATCTAGAGAAAAATAAATGCACGGCCACTAGCTCTTGGGTGAGTCACTAACGGCAGCTAGAGGAAAGTAAATGCACGGCCCATTAGCACTCGACTGAGTCACTAAGGGCGTCTAGAGAAAAGTAAACGAGTGAAAGCCCCTACGCCTAATAGCTGTCTTCTCCCATTCCATGCACTACACGTGCTGTATCCACATCACGACATTCCTAATAACTGCTAAGTCTTCTAGACAACAATAACTATTAGATATTATTGCCTATCGCACGGCATGTACGCACCGATGGCCAGTCGATACGTACGTCCGAGATCTATATGAGACACGTGACTCGTGATACACAAGTGTCAGGGCCAATGAAGCATAGAATACTTCATACACATGAGGTCGTCTCTTAACTCTAGGTCGATATGCATAAATAAAGAAAAGAAACAAAAAAAAAGAACGACTAATATAGTCGCTTGCACCCAAGTGTGACTTGGACGTGCAGTTTAAACAAATGAATAGAAAATAAATAAATAAACATACTGAAATAAATATGCATAATCAGAAATCATAGCAAGGTATACTTGCCTGCGGTACGAGAAAGGCAATCCAAGAGTAGCAAGTGTCAGCACCAAAACTCACAAATCACAGATGACTCCAGACGCTGAAACAAACATCAAAAATGATCTTGGTGAAGAAGATATACCTAGGAAACGTCTGTCCAAAAGTCCAATTCTGGAACAGGGGCAAAATCGTAATTTCGGATCAAAACGATGTCCGCCATTGGACCCGCTTCGCACCAAAATGCGTGCCAAAGTTTATGGTCTCTAAAGTCGTCAAACTACACGTCTACAGATTCAGTTTGAGGAGATGAACTCAACGGTATGTCCAATTTTGGATTCCGATGAGCCGTGCACAAACTCGCCCGTTTGAGTGGGTTCCGATTCGACCTTCTCAGAATCGAATCAAACTTGGCACACAGGACCAGAATTTCGATTCGGACCTGTTGGCGCAAGTTTCGTCTTGATTGGACGAATGTACACGAATTTATGGACAAGTTTATAAAATGCCGATACGGGGGTATCTCGACGGATACGCGTTGATTTCGTCGCGCACACGCGACGAAACTGAGTTCCGTCAATTCCCACATGTCAGCAACGTCCATATGCGCCTTTCGATGCATATAGCGCACGACCACGTAGCCCGGTATGTCGGGCGCACGTCGTATCGGGAAAAATTCTCTGAAATTAACTATTTTGAAAACAGTTTTTCGCACAAGATTAGCATTGATTTAATTCTTACACAGAAATTGAAATACCGATCTACAAGTTGCATTTTAATCATTGTTATGTTGTCTTCACATGTGTTTAATTAGTTTCTACAATTCTTTACTGCACAGCAAGAAAATTGGCCAAAAAGTTGTCGTTTTAAAACAGTTTTTAGTATTACAAAAAATAGGTTTTTCTTCAACTTTGTCTCATTTTTTCGAGCAAGTCGATAGGTTTTTTCGAAATTCACCTAGAGGATCTCGAAGAGGGTCAAGTCTATTTTCCAGAAAATTTTACGGATCGAAAATCGGTGCTACGAGTAAAAAGTTACGTCGTAGGGAAGTAGGGTACCTTGAGTGGAAAAACTGCTCTGTGGGTGACGCGGGGCTGACTTCCGATGCTCCGTTCGTCGCGCACAAAACTCCGTCGCTGGTGAAACAAACTCGTAGGCGAAGGGGATATGATCAGCTGCAACTTTCGTTTTGGATGTCTAGGATTTTGAGGTTTGTAGAAAAAGATGTATTTATACCAACTTCTAACTAAACCTAATACTAATAGGTTTAATACTAGAAAATTCCCACGGGTTGTGGTTGTGTGAGCTTGCTGCGTATGGCAGCAAGCAAGGAGTTAGGTGTGGGTGCCCGCCCACTTTATGTGGGTGGGGTGTATATTTGTTTTGTTTTGTTTTTTTTTCTTTTCTTTCCATTGCTCTCTTTGTTCTTTTGTTTCTTTTGCTGTGCTGTGGTCGGTCCTTTGGGCCGACCACCACTGCTTCTTCCTTTTTTTTTTTCTTTTTTAACGACTTTTATTTATTACTATATATATATATATATATATATATATATATATATATATATATATATATATATATATATATATATATATATATATATATATGTATGTATTCTTATACATATCTAAATATGTATATATCTAATTATACACAAATAAATCTAAAAAAAATCCTAATACTATCTAACCATATAATTAGTCTATTAAATATATGTACATATGCATATCAATTCAATTGGCCATAAAATTAAATAATGATAATATCTAATAAACATTATGATTATTAAATCACAAAAATCACTTTAATAATAAATAAATAAATAAATAAAATTATCAAGTATAGTAAGCTTATACTACCCCTTTATTCGAGTCCAGAAAATTGTACAAATATTGACAAACACCTATTTAATAATAAAATACAAATCTTTGTACAATAATAAAATAATTTAAAATACTCATAAATTCCATAAAATCATTTTTAAGGCAATTAAATAAATTTTTTTTTAAAATTCAGGGGTTTTACAGCTTGGCCGGCCGCTGGCGACGCCCAGGCGCGCACGGCGGTGCTGGCGTCGCGGTGGAGGCGTCGTGGAGTTAGGGTTTAGGTTGATTTCGATCTCCCTCTCTCGCTTTCCAGCGGATATACAATATATGTATATATTGTTCTGGAACAAAGTCGGGCTGAGGGGAGTTCGGTCTGGGGGAATGGCCGAGGGGATTAGCTCAGGCCTGGGCTGGGGAGCTTAAGGCTCGGCCTAGCAGCTGCCAGTTGTGGGCCTGGCTGGCCTGGCCTAGACTGGGCTGGCCTGGCTTGGGCCTGCTACTGTTTCTTTTTCTTATTCTTTTTCAACAATTATTATATATATATATATATATATAAAATATATATATATATATATATATATATATATATATATATATATATATATA
The DNA here is from genome assembly GCA_029216955.1 of Iris pallida. Lineage (NCBI taxonomy): Eukaryota > Viridiplantae > Streptophyta > Magnoliopsida > Asparagales > Iridaceae > Iris > Iris pallida. The sequence goes on along the minus strand of JANAVB010022999.1, from coordinate 18,843,468 downwards.
TATATATATATATATATATATATATATATTTATTTATTTATTTATATATATACACGTATATGCATACGTACATGTATATATTTATTTATATACACATACACATATATTTATATACATTTATTTATACATACGTATTTACACCCATATATATATATATATATATATTTTATATATATATATATATATATATATATATATATATATATATATATATATATATATATATATATATTCACATGCATACATATATATGATTTATTTATATATTCATACCCACACACATATATAATATTTATATATATATATATATATATATATATATATATATATATTATATATATATATATTTTATATATATATATATATATATATATATATATATATATATATATATATATATATATATATATATATATATATATATATATATATATATGTATACATGCACACATATACAATATCTATTTATATACATATACATAAATATATATACACTCATATATATATATATATATATATATATATATATATATATATATATATATATATATATATATATATATATATATATATATATATATATATATATATTTATATAAAAACACAAACACACATATATTTATTCTTTTGTTAAAGAATAAATTAATAGTAACTAATAATAAAAAAATAGTTTATTCTCAATGACCAGAATAATATTATTATTAATAATATTACTTCCACTAGTAATTAAAATAATTCGATAGTAGCCCCTGGATGGGCATATCATATACTCCCATTACTGGACCCTAGAAAATCGTATAAATATTCTAAAATGCTATTTAATATTAATAATACCTATAATTTACACATAATAAATATTTAGAAAATAATTGCCAATTTCTAAAATATATACGAAAATACTTGCATTTACCAAACATGTCTACAAGGTCGTATTTGGTCCCACTACATGACTACATGGGCTTGGATTTGACTTGGGCCCAATCTGGACAGGTTCGGTATAACCGGGTTCCCTAAAACTCAATAAAATAATTAAATAATAAATAAAATCTTCGGTAAGGGTTAAGTCGCAACTTGGCCTGGTTTTCCTAGTTAGGACGTCATTATGGCTCGGCCTTCCCTACCAGGGCTAATACACTAGTCAAGGCACGCCGCTGCACTATCCGTGCCATGATTCCTAGTCGTCTGGTACTTCAAAACTCAACTATGGCTAAAGTCATCTACCATAATAATTAACTAAATAATCATTTAATAAAATCCAAAAATCCCCATTTAAATCAAATAAATAGTAATAAAAAAATAATTCAAAATTTTTTGGGAAGGGGAGCTACAAATCTACCCACTTTAAAATAATTTCGTCCTCGAAATTCCAATTCACAACTATTCCTTAAAAATCAAAGTCTACTATTTCCTCAAATTTTATTTCTCCAAAATATTTTATGACCTTTTCTAGTCATTTTATAACTTCGAATACTTGGAAACTTCTACCCACCTTTGGTCACACTACTCCTCAAAACACGGTCACTAAAATCTTCTAACTAGTTGCTAACAAGTCTACCAACAGATATCTAGGACGTATGGCATATATAATCCTCATATCTATAAATAACCAATATTCAATAGTCAAGTAATATATACTATAATTTAAGAAATTCTGATGAATTCTAGACAGCACGATTATTCGTCACCCCAAAATAGGAAGGGACGAGAATCAAGGGTACGGGAAGCAAGGAAGTATAACCGAAAGCAAATATAAAATTTCAATGACGTAGGGAAATTTCTATGAGAATTTTCAAGGCAGAGTGGATTGAGATTTCTAAGGGTTTAGTCAAGTTCGCAGGCTCGTATCAGTACAGTTGCGTAACCGATACGATATGCTCTGACTTGCGTGGGCCACCACAAAAACTTGTCACGACCTGCACCCGCTTTTCGGACGCGAGCTCGTGAGCAAGCCAGCTACGTATCGAGCGGACTCCAGCCCGACTCGAGTACGTATAAGCTGTCAAGGTCATGGGTATCATGTCTAATATAAATTATATCTCAATCCACAGGAATCATATAAAACAAGAATGAACAAGTATGGGTCATGGTCTGCAGCCCGTTAGCATATTATTCGATTAGACTCCAAGAATGATATGAGTATATAAATAAGCAGAGTATATCATGGTACTGAATATAAAGCACGAGAAGATAATAAAGAAATAACACAAACAAATACCTGTATCATGCATCGCAATCCTCTACCATCACGCTCTGCTAACTAACTCCATACAATCGCTAAACCTGAAGAGATCATCAGGTCCTCAGAGGACTAGCAAGATACATAAAACATGTCTATCTAACAGTTTAATCATGCAATAATATAACCAGGGTATAAACAAGAACTAGATATGAGACTGACAAGTGGCTACTGACAGGTAACTATGAACACGGATACGGGATCAATTATACATAAATAAACTGCTGGAAGAACAAGAGATCAATGGAATACCAAACCATCGCCTCGATTGTGGACTCGCAGGTTTGAACTAATCAATAACCCTCGCCCCGATTGTGGACTCGCAGGTCAGTTTCAAGACAAGTCAACCTCGCCCCGTGTGTGGACTCGTAGGTGCAAACGGACAACCCTCGCCCCGTGTGTGGACTCGTAGATTGTGGAAAAGACAAGGAATAGCAGTTCACTCACACATACTTGCAGACACGACCCAGTCAAGACGCAGGTGAAGACATGGTACAACTCAGTCATGATACAGGTAAGGACAACTCTAGCACGATCTATGACTTAAACAAGCCAGGTATAACTACACTATCAAATCATGAAACACTGATATGCAAACAAGACAATAAACTAGTAAACATGGTATCCCATAAATCTATAGCAACTAAGGTAACTCAAGATAACATACTAAGATAGGTATACTATAAGCATGAAAGTAATTTGTAGATGGAGGCAAGGTATACTTGCCTGGAGGTTGCACGCAGATCCAATAACAATCTAGTCCACTGCTAAGCCATACAGTCCAAGTTATCACAACTGTCTCCGAAAGCTGAAACAAATATTACCAACATTCTCAGAATAGTCAAATTAGCTAGAATTGCCTGTCCTTAAGTCCAATTCTGGATACAGGGGCAAAACGGTAATTTCGGGCAAAAACGATGTCCGCCGTTGGACCCGCTTTGTACCGAAAATTGTGCCAGAGTCAATGGTCTCTAAAGTCATCAAACTATATGTCTACGGATCTGATTTTCCGATACGAACCCAACCGTATGTCCAGAGTTGGATTTTGGCAGGCCGTGCACAAAATCGCCCGTTGAGTGGGACCGTGGGGCCCGCAAAATGACGTTCTGATTCTACTGTCTCAGAATCGGACCAAACTTGGCATACAGGACCAGAAAAATGATACGGTCCTGTTGGCATAAGTTTCGTCTCGATCTGACGAGCGTACACAAAGTAATTAGAAATTTTGCAAAGTGCATGATACGGTAAATTTTAACGGATACGCATCAAATTCGTCGCGCACACGCGACCAATTTGAATTCCGTTAAAGCCCACACGACCACGAAGCTGTTACGCAGCTTTTGATGCCTTCGGTTCGCGACCACGTCGCCCGGAGTGGCGGGACGCACGTCGTGTGGATGAATTTTGTGTTTTAAGAAACAGAATTTTGGAAAACTTTAACCTAATTTTAAACATAATATAAGCAACTAGAATTAAATCTAAAAGTAAGGTTTCAATCTCGGTTAGGTTGTCTAAAACTTTGTTCAAGTGGTTTCCCAAAATTCGCGATATCCTGATCGCAAATCGACCGCCAACTTGGCATTTTGGGACAATTTCTAACTTCCAAAAATCGAGTTTTTTCTCGATTTTGGAACTCTATTTTCGTTGCGTACGTTGGGAAATAAAGTTTTCTACTTGAAGGAAAGCAAAGCCGTATAGGTTGTCTACATACCAGTCAAATTGGTTCGCAAAACGATGAACCGAGCAGATCGTAATCACGTCTCAAAGTCGCTGCTGCTGCTGTTCTCACGCGCGCATGTGCGCTGTGTCTCCGGCTCGTGCGCGGCCGTGGCTGCTTGGCCGGCCGTCGGCGACGCCCAGGCACGTGCAGCGGTGCTGGCGTCGGGGTGGAGGCGTCGTGGAGTTAGGGTTTAGGTTGATTTCGATCTCCCTCTCTCGCTTTTCAGCGGATATACAATATATGTATATATTGTTCTGGAGCAAAGTCGGGCTGAGGGGAATTTGGTCTGGGGGAATGGCCGAGGGGATTAGCTCAGGCCTGGGCTGGGGAGCTTAAGGCTCGGCCTAGCAGCTGCCAGTTGTGGGCCGGCTGGCCTGGCCTAGACTGGGCCGGCCTGGATTGGGCCTGCTACTGTTTCTTTTTCTTATTCTTTTTCAACAATTATTATATATATATATTTATATATATACACGTATATGTATACATACATGTATATATTTATTTATATACACATACACATATATTTATATACATTTATTTATACATACGTATTTACACCCATATATATTTATATACATAGTGGACAAGGAATGCCAGAGGTATTTGAAGTCGAGGACTTACAGCCAGAAGGTGGAGCCAAGAAGTACCAGTCATCAAGTCAGTCAGCGTATCGAGCCCGACCTATTGTAGAGGTAGTACGAGAGCACGAGCATATAGCCAGGAGGACCACATCCAAAACTGAGGGTCGTAAGAGGTACCATGCACCCAAGTCAGGCTTTTTACCCCGACATCCTTCACCAGTACTATCTTACAATCATCCACATCAGCACCAGGAGTTACCAATCGTATGTTCCTTCTGTGGAAGGGGATGACACACTCATATTACTTATCGGAGGGCCAACTTTTTATGTTTGTCATACGGATCACCAGACCACATGATAGGGGTTTGTCCCAGGAGTAGTTCAGCTGGATCTTCATCCTTCCAGTATGTAGTTCTACAGTTCGGGGCACCAGCACCAGTTCAGCAGAAACGAGCTCAGAGGCCTTTACCGACACAGTCCCATGCATTCCAGCAGGAGAGGCCTCATCAGTATATGCAGGCCCAGGCTTATAGACAAAGAGACCAGCAGTAGTATCAGACAGAACAAGAAGCATGTACCTATTGTGGCAAGATAGGGTATCTCAGATCAATTTGTTGGGCGGCCAGTAGCCGATGCTTTCACTGTGGTACAGAGGACCATTCAGTTAGCACTTTCCCCTATCCGATATCTCGAGGACAACCAGCTACACCAGATGTACCACCTCAGTCCTTTCACTCGCCTTAGACATCACCTCCAACAATGGATGAGCAGTTAGGGCCAATACTAGATGTTCAGCCATTGGCACAGTATCCTTTGCCATCGCGAGCTCAGAGGGTCAGGCAGCACAGAGCACGGTTGTATGTGCAGTCTCAAAGGCAGCTCTAGTATCAGCATGAGGGTAGTACCTCGGGAGCCTCATGTACCATCTTCATGGTCTTCTTTCAATTATGAACTTTTGATTTATCCTTCAGTAGCAGGCCAGGTAGTGACAATATATCTTGGGTTCTTATCATCGATCTTGTATTTTACCCATATTAGGAGTACAATGGTTGGCTTGACTTATTCTGTTAGTGAAGGCGAGTTTCTTGTCTCACTACTCTGTCTTCGTATCTTGAGATACATGATATCTATCACGTGTCTCGACTACGAAGATATGTCCTGGGTAGAGTCATGTCTTAGACTAAGTCATTGGTACCGACTTACTTTGAGACTTGACCCTTATCCATTTTTGGAAGTCAGCGTTAGCCTGCTCCTACTCAACTAAACTCAGGAGACATATTATTCATATGCCTCCATCCCTTCTTGATTGTGGTTATGTTATTACTTATGCATTTACTTATATTACTGTTGTCTTTATCTTACCAACATGCCATGCTTTGTTTTGATTGACATGATTTTTTAGCTCTTTGGTTTGGTTTTCATGCTTGACTAGATTTAAGAAATTTCGAGGACGGAATTTATTTTTAAGTTGTGGAGAGTTGTGAGACTCGTCTCACAGTATCGGTATTTATATACGGATACATATTTCGTAGTATATTTCGTATTTTCTTGGTTTTCGTAATGCTTTAAAAAAATTTCTAACTTATAGATTTTTTTCTTGGCCGGCATACTGCCAGTATACCGGTGTATACCGACGGCATACCGTCCAGACAGATTTTCCACATTTTAGATATTTTCGATTTCAGATATTTTTATGAATAGTGTTTCTGATATTTTCGTGAATAGTATTTTGGATATTTTGATGAATAGTGTTTAGATATTTTCGTAAATAGTATAGATGCACCCTTTTATCCAATGGATACTTGGTTTTCTTTGGATGGCTAGGATTGACTTAGATTTTGACGTGGATCACGATCCAACGGCTAAGATTAATTCTCCTTCTATATATACCATTTTACTTTCTCTCTCCTCTTTCTTTTCATTCTCTTCACTCTCTCTTTATTTCTTCTTCCCTTCTATCCCCTTTGGAGCTTGCCAAGAGCTTGGCTTTGAGGCCTTGGGTGTGGTGTCTAACCCCCCTAGGAGGAGGAGTAGAAGATTAGGCTTGGAGCTTAACCTAGGCAAGTACATCTTGCCAAATTCTTGAACAATAGTATTTTATTGTCATTTTTGTTTTTCTTGGTATTAAATGCTTAGAATTTTTCTAAACTCATTTTGTTAAATATGTTTTCCTTATGATTCTCGTATATATGTATGTTTCCAAAATTTGTTTAAACAAGGTTTTGATTTTCTGTTAAAATCCAATATTGACTTAGTAGAAAACTTGGTATCAAGAGTGATACTAGTGTTACCATCATGGATCTTGGTCACATATACATATATGAGGTCCTTACCTAGCTAGTATACATGGATTTTGAGTTTGGTAGCAATCGGAACCCATTTTGGGGTCCCGAGGACCTCTGTTTGGAGTATTTTGAGGTATTGATCTATTAAATCTTTGAATTTATGAAATATAATAGTTCCATGTTGTAGGGAATTAAATTCTATGTAATTTTGACTTTTGAAAATCCGAATTTTGATTTAAAATAAAGTTTTTATGGCCGAAACAAGTTTTGGCAAAAATCTGAATTTTGTTGCTGTTTGGAAGATCAGAATACCGATGGTATACCGTAGTATACCGAAGGTATGCCGATTTTTGCACTAAAAACTTTCTGTCTTTACGCCGGAATACCGCCAGTATGTCGTCGTATACCGCTGGTATGTCGTCGTATACCGCCGGTATGCCGCCGTATACCGCCGGTATGCCATTTTAGGCTGTTTTTGTCTGTTTTTGTTCGTTTCTGCCCGTTTTTGTCCGTTTTTGATATTTTCTTCCACTATAATGATTTCTTAACATGATAAGATGATCTTGCATAGTTAGAAAATTATTGTACACCCTATATACACTTGATACTAGCGCATATTCAATTATTTTTCTATGAAATGTACTTAGCTTTAATTATTATTTCCCACATACCATGATATGTCTTTTTGATAGATTCTTTCTTACAAGCTATGATAATTATTGCCATGTCTTCTTTGCTTACATGATAGTGGCCCGTCGTGGCGTACTCTTCTTACATGTCTTCTTTGCTTACATGATAGTGGCCCGTTGTGGCGCACTCTTCTTATATGTCTTCTTTGTTTACATGATAGTGTCCCATCGTGGTGCACTCTTCATACATGTCTTCTTTGCTTACTAGATAGTGGCCCGTCGTGGCACACTCATGATACATGTCCTTCTTTGCTTACATGATAGTGGCCTGTCATAGCGCACTCCCTATAGTGGCTCATCGTAGCGCACTCCTAGCTTCCAGTTTATTATATTTTTTTGTTGTGGCTTGTTATAGTGCACATTTTTGCTTTTTTCTAGTCTCACATGTCTCATGTTTAGGATGGATTCTGCGGAATGCCACACCCGGAATCCTACAAGAAAATGTCTTCTTTGCTTACATGATAGTGGCCCGTCGTGGCGTACTCTTCTTACATGTCTTCTTTGCTTACATGATAGTGGCCCATTGTGGCGCACTCTTCTTATATGTCTTCTTTGTTTACATGATAGTGTCCCATCGTGGTGCACTCTTCATACATGTCTTCTTTGCTTACTAGATAGTGGCCCGTCGTGGCGCACTCATGATACATGTCCTTCTTTGCTTACATGATAGTGGCCTGTCATAGCGCACTCCCTATAGTGGCTCATCGTAGCGCACTCCTAGCTTCCAGTTTATTATATTTTTTTGTTGTGGCTTGTTATAGTGCACATTTTTGCTTTTTTCTAGTCTCACATGTCTCATGTTTAGGATGGATTCTGCGGAATGCCACACCCGGAATCCTACAAGAAAATGTTAAGGACTAAACAACTAGCTTGATTACTTAGGTCATTGAGGATTTCCCAGTTACCTGTTGCCCCTTTGGTCTTGGTATTATATATATATATATATTCATGGAATTTGGAGCTATCTGTCATGATGAGCACACTTCCAGCGCACCGTCGAGTGTTGTACCGGGTACATTTTTCTCCTGGACGATGTACCCATTATTATATGTCTTAGGGTACATTTGTCTCCCGGGCGATGTACCCACTATTATAGGATACATCTGTCTCCCGGACGATGTATCCACTATATACCATTGCATCCTTGGCTTGGATCATTCAGGTAGCATAAGGCGGGTAACTGGACTTGGATTTCTCAAACTTGTATTTGTTAGTAATTAGGTTTGTGATAACCCTAGTTAGCTAATGTATAAAGTCGTACTCATTGCTTGGCCGTGTTGGTTGTATGGAGTCCACTCTAGTCTAGTTTGTCTAGGCAGTGTCTGGATTTATTTATTTTAGTACATCATTGTTATGCTTTACTTTTGTCGGTAAATGATTAGAGATTAAGTCATGTTCAAGAGAAGGGTTACAACCCCGGTCCTTGTTTGGTTTACGGGTTGTAATTGGGGTTTCGGAATAGTTCCTAAGTCATCTTATCATTTGTCGTTCTATATAGTTACCTAACATGCTTACATATCTCAGTTACCTAACATGCTCACATGCTCCAGTTACCTAACATGCTCACATGTTCCAGTTACCCTACATGCTCACATGTTTCAGTTATCTTACATATTCCAGTTATCTAACATGCTCACATGTCCCGGCTACTTAATATGCTCACATGTCTAGTTTATCTTTCATGTTCACATGCTTCCTTTTCCTTACAAGTACACAATTTACATTATGTCACATGTCCATTACTTTATGCTACGTGTTGCCTTACTTATTGTCTTTTATATTCTCGGGATAAGTGCATTAGTAGCACACGAGTCTCGATTTGCTTTTACTTATTTCTGTCTCTATCCGTTGCTATGATTTGCATGCTGGTTTTAGTTCATAGTTTGGCTTCCTTTGTGGTACTTGCTATTGGGGGTATAACCCCACTGGTTTTATTTGGCCAGATATGATAGAGGAGCCAGGAGGATCTTCCGTACCTTCCACTCGTTGGTGATTACCCAGAGCACCAGAGTACCTTAGTGGGTTTCCTATTTCATTCTCCCACTAGTTATGTATATTATTCTTTTGTGGCGTTTAGCCTCCGAGCACAAGTTTAGCTAGTGTTTTGGACTTGACATTTAGCCTACGGGCCTAAACATGATTTGCGTATTCTAGACTATAGCTAAAGCTTATCATGTATGACTATTACTCTTGGTAGTCTTCACTTTGTATTACTAGCTTCATGATCATCCATGTATATATAGTTTGGGATGCTTTACTATTTTATGTCTGATGATCATACTTCTTGTACTTTGCATATTTGCCTGTGATTGAGATACCTAGGATTCTTGACCTAGGATTGTCTGTTGGATTGTAGTAGTAACCCCCATGTCTATACAACTTATACGTTATTTCAGAGTACTGGAGTACTTTGGTATACGTAGCTGGCCTGTCCGTCCCTACTTGCCAGTATTCTGGTTCTGGGGTGTGACAGGGCACGACTTATGGAATAGCCATCTCTATTATCGTGTGACGGATAGATCGTAACTGCTACGATTAAGGTATAGAGACTCGAGCAGTTACAAAACTGGGCGGGTCATGGACATGACTTGTAAGTGTGGGAACTATTGGGGGAGGACAGTCACTAGTGCGTATGGGAAACCAAACAGGTAAACTATAGTTTTTGAAAGGAACTATGGCAAGATTTTATTTGCAGATACCCTCTGACGTTTTGGATGTTACGGGCGAATACGGATGACTGGATGCCAGTTACGTACTTATAGCCTAAATCCCGCCCATGCGCAATGAAATTTGTCCTCTAAATTGCACATTAGACGGTTATAATCCCCTTTGCATATATGTGTCTAGGATAGTCTTTTGTATATTATTTTATTATTCTGACAGTTCATATTAGCATATTATTCCTGTATCTTGTTACGTCCCTCTGAGGACCTGGTGATTTCTCAGGTGTGTTTGTGATTTTTGTAGGTGCTTTAGTCAAGGCCATAGTTACAATCTACCTTCGCGATGCTAGCTCTTGGATCGTCCTTTGCTTCGCTCGACTCTTCCATCGTTGCTATGTATTTCTCTCTTTTTGTTGGTAGTGGATTTGTCTCCGTCCAACGTTTTATACAAATGACTTTAATAAGTTGATTTTATGATATATTGGTTTGTGGATGAGATTGGTTTCATGGTTATTGTATTTTATAGCTTATGTATACATACGAAGTTTTCGTATATTGGAGTATGCTTCGCATGTATGCAGCTGGCATGTCTATGTACTTGGTCCTAAGTATGTTAGGACTGGGGCGTTACATATTTCTGTGATGGCCCATGCAGGTCAAGATAAATTGTTTGGTTACTTTACCGTACCAAGCAAGTCTGCGTATAGGATTAGAGTATAGGATCTCATCCACATACTTGACCTCCTTCATCGATTCTGTTTTCAAACTACCACTTGACTCATCAATTTGCATCTTGCTTGATTCCTTCCATCATTATTCTTATATTCCCTTCGTGCTTGCTAGAGGTTAGGAAGGTGACCCCTACTAGATAGACATGTTACATTTATCCCAAAATACCCTTAGTTTAACTCTTGTAAGTTGGGTAGAATGCCTACGACCTAACCTTCCTTAACCAAGTCTTAGATAAGTAGACCGTAGGATAACCATGTAGGTACCTAGATTCTTAAGAAGTTCGAACTAATTCTACTCTCTTTCAATCATAATCTCACGTGCCTATATTTTTACCATCTTGACTAAATGTTGCTACTATAGCCTAGTTTTGCAAGTTTAACTGTTATCAAACTTGTTCAAGACACATGCTATTGAGTGCGCGCTCACTAACATATTGTCTAATCAGAACCGGTGCATGATTGTCACCCCCAGTTTTCGAATTAGGGGTATTTTTGTCATTTTTCAAGTTTTATGATTTTTAGGAATTTTATTTGATTTTATATGATTTTTTTGGGATTTGTTTGAGTCGGTTTGAATTTTATCCAATTTGGACTTAAGTTGGAGACCCGGGTAGCCTGGACACTAGTGGGACCCACATACTAGCTGGGCTTAGCCCACATACCATCCTAATTAGGCTGGAAACCATAAACCCTATTTCCATGGCTTAATTAGTCATTTTAGAGGCTTAATTAGTATTTAGATTTAAACCGAAACGAACCCGAACCAACCCAACCTAAGTCTACTGGGTTTGGGAGCTTAATGGGCTTCACCCAAACCCAATATCCCCCCCCCCCCCCCACACATGGCCGGCCACAAGAGTAGGAGCCCCCCTTCCTTCATCACTAAGAAACTTTCTCTCTCTCTCTCTAATTTTATTTCTTCTTCCAAGCTCTTCTCCTCCAAGCAATAAATCTATTCTAGGTATGCCTATGATTCTCTATTTATTACTCTTTGGCATTTATTGTCTTCACAATAATTATTGAGGGGGAAATTCTCTACACTTTGCCCATAAATTTCATAGGTTTTCCTAGAAATCTAGGTTAGGAATTTAATTTGGGGTTTCCCTATTTAAGAGTGGTATATATATAAATAGATGTATATATATATATATATATGTGCATGTATTATATATATATATTAGAATTTGTGTGTGTGTATAGAGGAATGAGAGTGGTGGTGGTGTTGTCATGAGGGTGGTGGAGTTGTCATGAGAGTGGTGGTGGATGTGTGTGAGAGTGAGTGTGTGTTTGTGTGGTAGAGAGAGTGTGTGTGTGTATTTATATATATATATATATATATATATATATATATATATCTATATGTGTGGGTGTATGTAAATATATATATAGAGTATATATAAATGTGTATGTATATGGATATATAGATAGATATATATGGATATATATATATAGATAGATGGTTAGATATATATATATATATATATATATATATATATATATATATATATATATATATATATATATATATATATATATAGAGTGGGAGAAGTAGAGAAGATGAAGTAGAAGAAGAAGAGGGCCAGCAGCTGCAGCAGCATTAGCATGCAGCAGTAGCAGCAAGGCAGCTACAGCAGTAGCAGCAAGCAGCTCCAGCAGTAGCAGCAAAGCAGCAGCTGCAGTGGCAGCTACCCCCCCTTTTAACCCCATATAACCCCCATATATATATATAGGTATATATATAGATACGTATATATATGTATATATATATATATATATATGTATATGTATATAGATAGATAACTAAAGAGTTAGAAGGAAGTAGAGAAGAAGAAGTTAGAAAAGATTTAAGAAGAAGAATTAGAATAGGAAGAGAATGAGAGAAATTGAGGAAGAGAATGAGATTAGGAATTAGAAGAAGATTAGAAAAGGAAGAGAGAAAGGAAGAATAGGAAGAAGGAAAAGAATAAGAAGAATTTGAATAAGGAGACTAGAAGAAGAGTTAGAAGGAGAAGAATTAGAAGGGTAAAACTTAGAAGAGGAATGAGAAGTAGAAGTATAGGAATACAATATAGGGGAAATCGAGTTAGAGGACGAAATCGAGCTCCGAGTATCGGAACGCGATGAAACTTGGCGTAGACCTAGATTATATGAATTAGATTTTGCGGGTAGGCTCCCGAGTTGAAATCGGAGTCGTAGGGCGCCGGTATCGCGCCATACCATTTCGTATCTTGAAATATTCATGATATCGCCAATGGGCCGTAAGATGGACTAGACGTCCACTTTACCTAGGTATTTTGGTAGGTATTGAACCCATAGGCTAGTACCCTACTACCCTAGGGAGCACGGGTCAAAATATCAAGCGTAGGTAGGCTAACTGGGTAATTGCCTAAGTTAGAATTTTACCTTTTTAAAGGGTAAAATAGGATATTGGCCTACGGCCAAGATTTGAGTTTCCAAGTCCAAGATGGACTTGGATATAGGTTGTAGAGGTTGGTAATGAGTAGAAATAGCCGTCTAGACCTAGTCTTGACCTCGGTTGACCACGGTTGACTTTTTAGACCAAAAGTCATTTATGGGTCAACACTTTACCCAATTTAGTCCCAAATTCCTTTTAACTTGGATGGTTGACCAAAAGTCAACTATTAGTCACCAGTGACCTAGAGTTGACCTAGAGTTGACCAGAGTTGACCCATTGACCAAAAGTCAACGGTAAGTCAATTTTCGACCTAGTTTGATTCGGATTGATTTCCAATGTTCTTCCATGACCAAGATTGACCCAACTAGACATGTCTTGACCTAGAATGACTTGATAGAATTTAATTTGATTTAACTTTACTTCCTAAACATAGTATTGATACGTCTTGTTCTCTATAGGTCCTCGAGACACTGCAGTTGATCCGATCGACATATTTTATCATCTTACAGGCGAGTACATTCTCTGATAACTTATTCCCAATTTATGATAACTGTTATGATTCATATACTTAGTGTTGATATGCTTATTCCTGACACATGGTTCTCACGGATTGGTATTCTTGGATCCCGACGAGAGATGTTTCTCCTTCTTAGGTTGGGATGTATTGTGCAAGCTCCCTTGTAGCTCTTGCTCAATATGTGGTCACTGATTCTAGAGAAGGTTCGCGACCTTCTCATTAGAATCCCATACAGTGATGTGTCCTGTTTGGATCCATTCTACCAGTTGGGGTAGGGGGAGTGGTAGCGTATGCCTGTGATCATATCCCCTTGCATTCTTGAACAGTGTGAGTCATATACCGCACTTATGACTTGCCAGGCCAGTTCTCGACAGGTACCCAAGCCGATCACAAGCTAAAACTACTACTCACACACATTGGACATATGGCTTACCTTGATTTGTGTACATACCATGATTCAGTTCTACTTTCTTGTTCTAGCTCTAGCTCTACAGCTTACCATGCCATGATACATACATGTACACTCCATGATTCATTGTATATGCTCTATTTACAGTCTTATAGCTTTTATTCTATCTTGAGATCTGTTATAAGATATATGTACTCGTTCCATCCTGATTGGATTGTTGACAAAATATTATAGATGTCGATGAGGGAGATTGCAGTACCTACTACGGTCCGGATGACGTAGTGGGCTTAGACTTGGTCCCGCAGGGCTTAGCTCCGCCTGACGAGACTTTACCACTTGCTTAGATAGAGTAGGTCTTTTGTACTGGACCATGTCTCCAGTTACTTTTGAGACTGTATTACATTTGGACTGTATTAGAGACTGGACTTGTATATTATTTGTGTTTAGACTTGACAGGTTATATTTTATCGTCTTGTTGTCTTTATCTTTCAGTCTTTACTTTATCATCTTAGAGTTGTGATTGAGCACTCATATATATTCATTGCTTGTCCTCCGTTCGGAGTTGACCATATTCTCGACAGATTTTGTTATATATATATAAACTGTTGTCAGACTAGAAAATCTACAGCATTCCACGTCATTTTTTCGGTGAAGGCTGGGCGTTGTCGCGTCACGTGCCCTTTTAACGGGTGCGGGTCGTGACACGTTTTAGTGGTGGCCCATGCAGGTCCTGAAGTCGTAATTAGTGCGATGTCGTAGCGACACTCGTCTTAGAGTGGTGACTACGAGCCTGTGTTACACATAAGAGGTAGTAGGCTAAGAGTACTCAATCACAGTTGGATCTTTCCTTGCTTATCTTGCTTACCGTCTTTGATATTGATTTACTGCATTCTAGCTGTCCTCCTTTGATATTGTCCTTCATGTGCCATATTGATATATTTTTTTTATTCTGTCTCCAGGATGGTTATGACTCATTCTCCCGGTGAGGAGCACGGGGAGACGGAGAGGTCCGCTACCTCTGGCGGACAGGCTCCGGTCACTTCTCCTGCAGATGGGACTTCTGTTGGGGCTCTCGGGGGTACTCCTCCAGCGCTCTCGATGACCGTCCCTGGGGCCATTGCGGGTGCTCTTCCCGCAGTGCCGGGGGCCACGGCGGGAGCTGTCGGGGGCGTTCTTCCTCCTCAGTAGGGGACTCCTCCGGTGATGGTGTGAGCTATTCCTCAGTTGCCTTCTCTGCCCACAGACATGGGGCAGATGCTCGCGTTCTTTCACCAGGTGCTGGAGTCCCAGCGGGCCAGCACGAGGCTCAGTTGAGGCAGACAGAGGCCATGCGCCAGGGTATGGAGGATGCACACAGGTTGGCTATGGCGGCAGTGGAGTGTGGGGCTCCACAGAGGGAGGTGCAGCAGCAGCAGAAGATCGGGGATATCCAGGCTTTCAAGAAGCTGGGTCCGAGAGATTTCAAGGGGACCGAGGGCATTATTTATGCTGATGACTGGCTCGAGGATATCGAGTGCCAGATGAGGGCCTCCCGCCTGGCAGACGACCTGAAGGTCGAGGCGGTTGGCTTACAGTTGTTAGATGTTGCCCGGACATGGTTCCGGAACGAGTCGGCTCTTGCAGGAGAGGGCCACACTTGGGCTGAGTTTTGGGCCCTGTTCAGAGAGAAGTTTTTTCCCCCACAGATAAGATCGGCCTAGTGCGGCAGTTCCAGAACCTGCAGCAGGGCGGGATGACTGTGGAGGAGTATGCGGCGGAGTTCGGCCGGCTGAGCCGATACGCCGAGTACATGGTGAGCGACCCGATGATCCGAGCAGAGCACTTCTGGGAGGGATTGACATAGGATATCAAGATCCTGATCCCTTCCTTCTATGCGACATATGCAGAGGTTTATGCGAAGGCTCGGAAGGTGGAGAGGGAGTGGGGCTTGAAGCCGAAGAGGGATCGTAATTTGTTTTCGGGGGCCAGTAGCAGCGCAGGGGCTGCTAAGCGCCCTCAGCTTCAGCATCAGTCGTTCCAGCATCACCAGCAGCAGGGGCAGGCCAGAGCGTCTGTCTAGAGGGGTCAGCAGTGTCCGGGGCAGGATGATCCACCGTGCCACTTCTGCAAGAAGCCCGATCACCTCTTTGAGTTCTGCAGGAGGAGGCTGGGGCTGTGTCTCTTTTGCGGTACCGCTGGGCATCAGATGCGGGAGTGTCCCAAGAACTCTCGTGCCACTGAAGCAGCTCAGAGGGTACCTGTTCAGAAGGCACCAGCTGGTGTGCCGGTAGCTCAGCAGCGGGGTCCACTTTCGACCCAGCAGCAGCAGTTTGTTTAGCACCGCCAGCAGAGGGATGGTCAGGGTAGAGCCTTTGCTCTTGCAGCCGAGGAGATGGAGCCTATTGCGAATGTTGTCGCAGGTTCTATTCTGCTCGATTCTTTACCAGCTTTGGCCTTATTTGATTCTGGTGCTACGCACAGTTTTGTGTCTGTTTCTTTTGCTCTTAGGCACAATATTATTGCTGAGTATCTTGGTAGGACTTGCAAGATTATGACTGGGAATGGCATCATCCTAGTTAATAATGTTTACAACGGGCAGAGAGTTTCTTTCAGAGGCTGGGAGCTGAGTACGTGTTTGCTCGCAATGCCACTTCCGAGTTACGATGTGGTACTCGGTATGGACTGGTTGAGCATGCACCACGCTAGCATTGACTGCAGAGGAGGCAAGATTCTGTTTAGGCCGCCGGGAGAGCCGGAGTATGAGTTCACCAGGGGTACAGCGGAGCAGGGAGATGGATTCTGCAGAGCTTTGTTGGCGGGGCCGGTGTTGCCACATCCACTCATTGCTGAGTTCTTGGATGTCTTTCCCGAGGAGCTGCCCGGGATGCCGCCAGATCGTGATGTTGAGTTTTTTATAGATCTAGTGCCGGGCGCTGAGCCTATCTCCCAGCACGTCAATAGAATCAACAACAGTGAGTTAGCGAAGCTGAAGAGACAGGTCGACGAGCTGGAGGACAAGGGCTTTATTCGATCTAGTTCTTTACCTTGGGGCACGCCAGTTCTTTTCGTCCCCAAGAAGGATGGTACGGTACGTCTGTGCATTGATTACAGGGTGCTCAACAACCTTACCATCAAGAACAAGTATCCTTTGCCAAGGATTAATGACTTGTTCGACCAGTTGAGCGGCACGAGGGTGTTCTCAAAGATCGACTTGCGTACTGGGTACCATCAGCTGAAGGTGAAGCGAGATGACATTTCGAAGACTGCTTTTCGGACCCGCTATGGCCAGTATGAGTATACCGTCATGCCGTTTGGGTTGACCAACGCCCCGACGGTATTCATGAACTTGATGAACAAGGTATTTCATCAGTACCTTGACAAGTTCGTGGTGGTCTTCATTGATGACATTCTCATCTATTCGAAGACACTAGAGGAGCACGAGGAGCACCTGAGGATTGTGTTGGACACTCTCAGGAGGGAGCAGCTGTATGGGAAGCTGTCCAAGTGCGAGTTCTTCTTGGATCGCGTGGAGTTCCTAGGCCATGTTGTCTCTGGCGAGGGGATTTCAGTGGATCCGAAGAAGATTTCTGCGGTGGAGTCCTGGTCTACGCCAAGCTCAGTAGCAGAAGTTCGGAGTTTTCTGGGTCTGGAAGGTTACTACCGGAGGTTCGTACAGGACTTTTCCAGGATTGCCCAGCCGATGACCCGCCTTACCAGAAAGGACGAGGAGTTTGTTTGGTCCGATGAGTGCCAGGCCGCCTTCGAGGAGCTGAAGGCGAGGTTGACTAAAGCTCCTATCTTGACACTACCATCTGGATCTGGTGGTTATACGATCTACAGTGATGCTTCAGGACGGGGTTTGGTTTGTGTGCTTCAGCAGCACGAAAAGGTGATTGCCTATGCATCTAGGCAGTTACGTCCTCATGAGAGGAATTACCCTACCCACGATTTGGAGCTGGCAGCGGTCATCTTTGCTTTGAAGCTGTGGAAACACTATCTGTACAGAGAGCGTATGGAGATTTACACTGACCACAAGAGCTCGAAGTACGTGTTTACCCAGAAGGAGCTGAATATGAGGCAGAGGCGATGGTTAGAGCTGATGAAGGATTTTGATATATCCTTGCAGTACCATCCGGAGAAGGCCAATGTGGTCGCGGATGCTTTGAGCAGGTATCCCGTGGCCATGTGTTTGACGATGGATCGTCACCTTCTGGCAGATCTGGAGAGTTTGGGCATAGAGGTGATAGTTCCTGGATTCGAGACACAGATGTGGGGTCTCCAGGTGCAGTCGGAGCTGATAGACAGAGTCAGGGCAGCTCAGTTTGAGGATGAGGCTCTGAGAGTCATCAGGGAGCAGGTCCAGGCAGGACTGTTGGATGAGTTCTCTATAGCAGGGGATGGGTCGTTGAGGCATGATACCAGATTGTGCGTGCCGAGCGGAGGACTTCGGGGGGAGGTTTTTCAGGAGGCGTACCGTTCTCAGTACTCTATGCATCGCAGAGCCAACAAGATGTATAGAGACTTGAGACAGCATGTTTGGTGGTATGGCATGAAACGTGAGGTGGCTCAGTTCGTTTTGAGATGCTTGGTGTGCCAGCAGATGAAGGCCGGGAGGCAGAGACCCGGTGGATTGCTCCAGCCACTACCCATTCCTGAGTGGAAGTGGGAGCATATCACTATGGACTTTGTATCTGGGCTTCCGCGCTCTCCAGGAGGGAATGATGCGATTTGGGTCATTGTTGATCGATTGACCAAATCGGCCCACTTTTTGCCTTTCAAAGTGTGTTTGTCGACGGAGAGGTTGGCCGAGAAGTACGTGTGACAGATAGTCCGATTGCACGGGGTTCCAGTGAGCATAGTCTCGGATCGGGACAGCCGATTTACTTTCCACTTCTGGAGGAGTTTGCAGCTTAGCTTGGGCACATCGCTCAAGTTCAGTACCGCATACCACCCCCAGATGGACGGCAGTCGGAGAGGACGATTCAGACCCTCGAGGATATGCTGCGTACCTGTGTCTTGGACTTCGGGGGATCTTGGGAGGACCACCTTCACTTGGTAGAGTTTGCTTACAACAACAGCTATCAAGCCAGTATAGAGATGTCACCTTTCGAGGCTCTATACGGACGGAGGTGCCGTACTCCCTTGTCTTGGGATGATGTCGGTGAGAGGGTTTTGCTTGGCCCAGAGATGGTGGTGGATGCTGCAGAGAAGGTCAGGGTTATCAGAGATAGACTTCGGGTGGTGCAGGATAGGCAGCGGCATTGGGCCGATAGCCACCGGAGGCCATTGGAGTTTGAGGTATAATTTAGATTTTTCTAGTATTTGAGTCTGATTGTGATTGTTTTAGATCAAGCTCTAAGTCTTGTATTTTGTTCTAGGTTGATGATCTTGTCTTTCTGCAGATTTCTTCGACGCGTGGCACGATTCATTTTGGTGGCGGCGGGAAGCTTAGTCCACGATACATCGGACCATTCCGTATCCTGGGCAGGGTCGGTGCAGTGGCTTACCGACTGGAGTTACCGCCCGCACTAGAGGGAGTACATAGTGTGTTCCACGTGTCGCAGCTGAGACGGTACGTGGCAGATCCCAGTCACGTCTTAGACCACTCCGAGATCGAGGTGGGACCGACACTCAGCTATCCAGAGAAGCCGGTTGAGATCTTGGACCGAAGAGAGAAGGTGCTCCGGAACCAGGTCATTCCCTTGGTTCGCGTTGCATGGAGACACCACTCTCCAGGTGAGTCCACCTGGGAGAGGGAGGACGACATGCGGGAGCGATTCCCATATCTCTTCGATCCTTGAGGTAAAATTCCTTCTTTTCTTTCTTGTTCTGTTCATGATTGCTGTGTTAGTTCTCATTCAATTTCGAGGACGAAATTTTTTTTAGGAGGGTACATTTGTCACCCCCAGTTTTCGAATTAGGGGTATTTTCATCATTTTTCAAGTTTTATGATTTTTAGGAATTTTATTTGATTTTATATGATTTTTTTGGGATTTGTTTGAGTCGGTTTGAATTTTTTCCAATTTGGACTTAAGTTGGAGACCCGGATAACCTGGACACTAGTGGGACCCACATACTAGCTGAGCTTGGCCCACATACCATCCTAATTAGGCTAGAAACCATAAACCCTATTTCTATGGCTTAATTAGTCATTTTAGAGGCTTAATTTGTATTTAGATTTAAACCGAAACGAACCCGAACCAACCCAACCTAAGTCTATTGGGTTTGGGAGCTTAATGGGCTTCACCCAAACCCAATATCCCCCCCCCCCCACACATGGCCGGCCACAAGAGTAGGAGCCCCCCTTCCTTCATCACTAAGAAACTTTCTCTCTCTCTCTCTAATTTCATTTCTTCTTCCAAGCTCTTCTCCTCCAAGCAAGAAACCTATTCTAGGTATGCCTATGATTCTCTATTTATTACTCTTTGGCATTTATTGTCTTCACAATAATTATTGAGGGGGGGTCTCTACACTTTGCCCATAAATTTCATAGGTTTTCCTAGAAATCTAGGTTAGGGATTTAATTTGGGGTTTCCCTATTTAAGAGTGGTATATATATATATAGATGTATATATATATATGTGCATGTATTATATATATATATATATATATATATATATATATATATATATATATATATATATATATATATATATATATATATATATATATATATATTAGAATTTGTGTGTGTAGAGGAATGAGAGTGGTGGTGGTGTTGTCATGAGGGTGGTGGAGTTGTCATGAGAGTGGTGGTGGTTGTGTGTGAGAGTGAGTGTGTGTTTGTGTGGTAGAGAGAGTGTGTGTGTGTATTTATATATATATCTATATGTGTGGGTGTATGTAAATATATATATAGAGTATATATAAATGTGTATGTATATGGATATATAGATAGATATATATGGATATATATATATATAGATAGATGGTTAGATAGATAGGTGTATTCATATATATATATATATATATATATATATATATATATATATATATATATATAGAGTATATATATGTAAATATATATATAGAGTATATATAAATGTGTATGTATATGGATATATAGATAGATATATATGGATATATATATATATAGATAGATGGTTAGATAGATAGGTGTATTCATATATATATATATATATATATATATATATATATATATATATATATATATATATATATATATATATATATATATATATATATATGAATACACCTATCTATCTAACCATCTATCTATATATATATATATCCATATATATCTATCTATATATCCATATACATACACATTTATATATACTCTATATATATATATATATATATATATATATATATATATATATATATATATATATATATATATATATATATATATATATATATATATATATATATCTAACCATCTATCTATATATATATATATATATATATATATATATCCATATATCTATCTATATATCCATATACATACACATTTATATATACTCTATATATATATTTACATACACCCACACATATAGATATATATATAAATACACACACACACTCTCTCTACCACACAAACACACACTCACTCTCACACACAACCACCACCACTCTCATGACAACTCCACCACCCTCATGACAACACCACCACCACTCTCATTCCTCTACACACACAAATTCTAATATATATATATATATATATATATATATATATATATATATATATATATATATATATATATATATATATATATATATATAGAGTGGGAGAAGTAGAGAAGATGAAGTAGAAGAAGAAGAGGGCCAGCAGCTGCAGCAGCATTAGCATACAGTAGTAGCAGCTGCAGCAGTAGCAGCAGGCAGCTCCAGCAGTAGCAGCAAAGCAGCAGCTGCAGTGGCAGCTACCCCCCTTTTAACCCCATATAACCCCCTATATATATATAGGTATATATGTAGATACGTATATATATGTATATATATATGTATATAGATAGATAACTAAAGAGTTAGAAGGAAGTAGAGAAGAAGAAGTTAGAAAAGATTTAAGAAGAAGAATTAGAATAGGAAGAGAATGAGAGGAATTGAGGAAGAGAATGAGATTAGGAATTAGAAGAAGATTAGAAAAGGAAGAGAGAAAGGAAGAATAGGAAGAAGGAAAAGAATAAGAAGAATTTGAATAAGGAGACTAGAAGAAGAGTTAGAAGGAGAAGAATTAGAAGGGTAAAACTTAGAAGAGGAATGAGAAGTAGAAGTATAGGAATACAATATAGGGAAAATCGAGTTAGAGGGCGAAATCGAGCTCCGAGTATCGAAACACGATGAAACTTGGCGTAGACCTAGATTATATGAATTAGATTTTGCGGGTAGGCTCCCGAGTTGAAATCGGAGTCGTAGGGCACCGGTATCGCGCCGTACCATTTCGTATCTTGAAATATTCAAGATATCGCCAATGGGCCGTAAGATGGACTAGACGTCCACTTTACCTAGATATTTTGGTAGGTATTGAACCCATAGGCTAGTACCCTACTACCCTAGGGAGCACGGGTCAAAATATCAAGCGTAGGTAGGCTAACTGGGTAATTGCCTAAGTTAGAATTTTACCTTTTTAAAGGGTAAAATAGAATATTGGCCTACGGCCAAGATTTGAGTTTCCAAGTCCAAGATGGACTTGGATATAGGTTGTAGAGGTTGGTAATGAGTAGAAATAGCCGTCTAGACCTAGTCTTGACCTCGGTTGACCACGGTTGACTTTTTAGACCAAAAGTCAACTATGGGTCAACACTTTATCCAATTTAGTCCCAAATTCCTTTTAACTTGGATGGTTGACCAAAAGTCAACTATTAGTCACCAGTGACCTAGAGTTGACCTAGAGTTGACCAGAGTTGACCCATTGACCAAAAGTCAACGGTAAGTCAATTTTCGACCTAGTTTGATTCGGATTGATTTCCAATGTTCTTCCATGACCAAGATTGACCCAACTAGACATGTCTTGACCTAGAATGACTTGATAGAATTTAATTTGATTTAACTTTACTTCCTAAACATAGTATTGATACGTCTTGTTCTCTATAGGTCCTCGAGACACTGCAGTTGATCCGATCGACATATTTTATCATCTTACAGGCGAGTACATTCTCTGATAACTTATTCCCAATTTATGATAACTGTTATGATTCATATACTTAGTGTTGATATGCTTATTCCTGACACATGGTTCTCACGGATTGGTATTCTTGGATCCCGACGAGAGATGTTTCTCCTTCTTAGGTTGGGATGTATTGTGCAAGCTCCCTTGTAGCTCTTGCTCAATATGTGGTCACTGATTCTAGAGAAGGTTCGCGACCTTCTCATTAGAATCCCATACAGTGACGTGTCCTGTTTGGATCCATTCTACCAATTGGGGTAGGGGGAGTGGTAGCGTATGCCTGTGATCATATCCCCTTGCATTCTTGAACAGTGTGAGTCATATACCGCACTTATGACTTGTCAGGCCAGTTCTCGACAGGTACCCAAGCCGATCACAAGCTAAAACTACTACTCACACACATTGGACATATGGCTTACCTTGATTTGTGTACATACCATGATTCAGTTCTACTTTCTTGTTCTAGCTCTAGCTCTACAGCTTACCATGCCATGATACATACATGTACACTCCATGATTCATTGTATATGCTCTATTTACAGTCTTATAGCTTTTATTCTATCTTGAGATCTGTTATAAGATATATGTACTCGTTCCATCCTGATTGGATTGTTGACAAAATATTATAGATGTCGATGAGGGAGATTGCAGTACCTACTACGGTCCGGATGACGTAGTGGGCTTAGACTTGGTCCCGCAGGGCTTAGCTCCGCCTGACGAGACTTTACCACTTGCTTAGATAGAGTAGGTCTTTTGTACTGGACCATGTCTCCAGTTACTTTTGAGACTGTATTACATTTGGACTGTATTAGAGACTGGACTTGTATATTATTTGTGTTTGGACTTGACAGGTTATATTTTATCGTCTTGTTGTCTTTACCTTTCAGTCTTTACTTTATCATCTTAGAGTTGTAATTGAGCACTCATATATATTCATTGCTTGTCCTCCATTCGGAGTTGACCATATTCTCGACAGGTTTTGTTATATATATAAACTGTTGTCAGACTAGAAAATCTACAGCATTCCATGCCGTTTTTTCGGTGAGGGCTGGGCGTTGTCGCGTCACGTGCCCTTTTAGCGGGTGCGGGTCGTGACAATGATGGTCTGATCAACCCAGTACACTTTGGTTCGCTTTTTATACGATTATTCTACATGGTTGAGATATAGTTAAACTTGTACTCTAGGATCTCAACCGCAACCGACAACCTCCTTTCGAACTATTAAATCGTATTTGAACCCGCAATTTTATTCGCTCGCATCTCCGTCGAACTCTTGTGTTTTACAAAGGCTTAGCTACCCTACGATGTCACCCCCAGTTTTCAGAAACAGGGGTATTTTTGTCATTTTACATTTTTGAATATTTTTTTAAAATTTATTTTATTATTTATGATATTATTTTGGGGTTATTTGAGTCGGGTTCGAATTTCAACTCAATCCGACTTGAAACGGAAACCCGGGGTGGTAGTTTGACTCTAGTGGGACCCACACACTAGTTAGACATGGCCCACATGATATTAATTTTAGTCCACATGATATTAATTTTAGTTAGTAGTTAGACTAATTATTTATGGATAGGTTTAGTTTAATTAGAGACTTAAAACTAGACTAAATTGACCTCAACCTTTAACCCATTCCTAATTTAAATCAAATAGATTAGTGGAGGGCATTTTGGACATTCAAATAGGGGACACCTCACCATTTTTGGGCAGCCACCTATGGGGGGGATAAGGAGTGAGTCACTCCTTCATTCATTTGTTTTCATCTACTTTCTCTCTCTTGTTCTTTCCCAAATTAATTTAGAGATGAACCTCCATTGATTTTATCTCCAAATCAACCCCTTCTTTCACCAAATCTTCTTCATTTCTCCTCTACTCCATGTTTAGAGGGTGCTAGGCAAGTTTGGGAGGATTCGGAGCTCGTTCGTGTCCTTTTAGAATCTCTACGTGTCGGTGTCGTATCGGAAGGATTTTTCTTTGAATCTCTCTTCCGGAAGGTATAATCTCTCCTCTAATCTATCCCTACATGCATATAGGAATATTTTGAACCCATAGGAATGACCTCCATGGTTGTATCTCCATTTGTGTCCATTTTGTGTCCATTTGGAGGTCATAGGAGTGTCCTTTGTGTTGTGGTTGTGTCCATGTGGGAAAATCCCAAATTTGGACACACTATGTGTTGTTGTTATGTATGAATGAATTATTACATGTTTAATCTCATATTTTTGTATTGAAGATGTGTTCTATAGTGTCTCATATATATATATTAGTGTAGAGAGTGAGTTCTTGATATATTATGTTATATACTTGTGTTTCTTTTGTCTCAAACTACCTAAATTCGTCATAATATTTATCCACGTTTTTAGTAGCAATAGCAACTTAGAAATGTCATAACTTTTAGCTTAAAACTCTGATTTATCTCCCGTTTTTTTTAAAAGAACCGTATCGAATTTAGCTTTCTAAATATATATTTTAAAAAGCCAAATTATTTCTACAACGTTTTGTAGAATTATTTGAGTGTCAGCTGTACGAAAGACGAACGCGTTTCGGTATTTTTGCGATTTTGGGAGCTTCCGGACACGAAAATGCGATCCGTTTGAAGTTTCGGAAAGCTAACACGAAGTACAAAAACATACTTTAATCCTAGAATTTAGTGAATGTCCAATTGGTACAGTATTGGTTTTAAGTAGAATAGTGACTATACGATATATGCATTTTGTGTAACCTATGAGCCTATATAGTATTAATATTAAATGAATATAGAGTATGTAATGCATAATATGTTAGATGAATGAAATGATATATATATGATATATATTCTCTTTACATTAATGTATATATATGGTTGAATGCAAGCATGTAGGAATGCAATTAATATAATATATGTAAGCAATGCATAAATGCATGAATGAAAGAATGATATATAATGCATGCATGAAAGTATATAATGAATGCTAGATATAAATGCAACGTATATATGTAATGATAGATATGAATGCATAATGTATAAATATTGTAAATGCAATATCAGATTTTATATGTAGACATAGAACCAATGCATAGCTGATATTTAGATTGAATGTTAGTTCATTTTAGGTTGTTCGAACACTGAATTGTCCATATAAGCATATATACCTTCCTTTTCCTATTGCCAAGCCAATTTTAGTTTTCAATATAGTAGAATGTCTATGAATGTAATGTTAACCTTCAACCCCTTAATTCGAAATGTTAGTTAATTTTAGTATTAGACAATGCATGAGCTGTATGCATATGGGATGTTGGCTTAATGGCTGATTTCAGATAACATGGTTCATTTTATGTGGTTAGTTACACCAGTTTATGGGATAGCTCACTTTAGTTTATATGTAAATGTGGAACTAAACTGAGAATGAACTTCACCCTCTACACAAGGACACCCCACTCTATATCAACCACCATGCCATATAACCCTTCTCTAAATGATTTCTATAATATATATAGATTTATGTAAAGTATAGATGCATGTTAGTTATAACTTAAATAGTCTCTACTCTAATGTATATAGATGTATACTTGTAGCCATGCATTTTAAGTATAATACATGTGTAATGTAGATGGGTTAGCTTTGTGCCATGTGTAGTGTAAACTCATAACTAGTGTTGATTTCTCTTTTCATGTAAACCTCCATGTTCACACACACACACATAGCTTTATATGTTAGTTCTTTTCTCTTATATATATATATATATATATATATATATATATATATATATATATATATATATATATATATATATATATATATATATATATATATATATATATATGTATATATAATGTTGAATATGCATGAATGTGATGTATCTTGATATGTGACTTGTGTTGGCTTGTATAGCCTTGGATTTATATGGTGTGTACTAGCTAGGGTAGACTGGTTAGGCCTAGTGAGACTTCATTGAGTCTAGGTTGACCCAGTTGACCTAGCTTTGACTAGATAGTTGACTAGAGTTGACCAAGTATTGACTTTAGCCTAGTTTGACCTAGACAGCATGTAGATGCATTGTAGCAGTCTATTTCCTTATTTTAGACATGTTGTAACTTGTGTTGCTCTGATTAGGAGACAGACACCTCTCCTCAGGCAGTACACCCTCTTTGAACATTCAGTTATCAAGCGAGTACATGCTCTGACCGTTTCATACCTTGTCTGGATTTACATTCTTGCTCTAGATTACTGTACTTGATGCTGACACGATCGTTATCACGGATTGGTACTATATGGATCTTCTTCTGAGATGTTATCTTCTTGTATTCACTAAATACATATTGTGATGTGCGTTTCACTTACATATTGTATTTATTGAATACCCTATCATTGTACACTCATTGTGCATATTGTACTCTCATTATCACATTGAGCCATTGTACAAGCCATTGTACAAGCCATTGTATAAGGTAACGTAACTGAATTGGATCCTTGTGTATTAATTGGGGAGGGAGAGTAGAAATGGTTATGTGATCAATCCTATTGTATAAGAAATTGTATATGTCCATTGTACACCCACGTACAAAGGAGTCCCATTTTATTGTATAACCTAACCCGTTTACATAACCATATTGTGCTCTAAATCACATATTGCTTACAGTTCTTACTTATCATATATAGATATTTCCTATTATCAAATCTCTGCTGTTTTCATATACATTCTCTTTCAGCGTTTCCTGTACCTTACTCTATTGCATGCTTTATATTTTCTAACTTGATATGAACTGCGTGAGATATTTTGTGCTCGCTCCTGTCCTGACTGGACATGTTGATAAATTTTACAGATAGCCTGGAGATTGCCTGCTAGCCTAGAGGAGACACAGTAGAGGTTGCATAGATAGCTAGGGTTTTGCTTATAGCTTATTTTCAGTTGTCTTGAGTTGTATTTATGGATTACTGTATTTGAGATTTGAGATGTTTTCTGGGTTGTGTATCTTAGACACTTAGACTTCTATCTGATGTATCTCTCTGTGGATTTCATGTTTTATCTATCTTCCATTATGCTCTACCTTAGATGTGATTGAGTTTACATTCTGCTATGTCACCCCCATTCGGGGAGTATAAACTGCTTAGTATTATATTGTTAGATGTTGTGACCTAGGACAGCGTTCTACCGCCGACACTGCAGCGTAGGCTGGACATACCCACTTCTCGTGCCCTTACTCTAGGGTGCGGATCGTGACACATTTTTAGTGGTGGCCCATGCAGGTCGAGTTTGTGTAGTGGTATTCGAACTAGAGTACCACTACAACCTGCAGTAGGATTAGGATTTTTTTTTGAAGGTACTCAATCACAGTTAGGATCCCTTGGAAGATTCTTGGGACGACCCTTGAGAATCTTATTTTAACTTCGATTTAAAAACTCTTCTTCCCTTGATTTGATTTATCTTTACTTCTATTGTTGAATTTGAGTTTGTATTTATTGATTTTGATGGATGGTTGTTGAATTTTGAATCTTGATGTTAGCTGTTGCATCCGAGTTTATATTTATATGATTTGATGGATTTTTGTTCATTTATGAATCTTGAAGTTCGTTGATAAATTTAATTTTTGGGTATCCATTGTTGATTTAATTTAATTTTGTCAAGATGAAATTATATGGGCTTGGTCATCTAAGTTATGGAATCTAGTCTTCTACAGTCACATTAGCCAGCATGGTAAGGACATATAGTCTGACTTGGATATATTTTTCGGGTGTGGAAATTTAAGGTTTTCGCAGCCAAGCTAGCGGCATCGCAAAAATGTTAAATACCATGATTCTAGAGGTATGTGCTTAAGTCGAGTACTCTGTGATTATCGTAGCCTTGCTTACTAGTATGACAAGAATTTAGAGTACCATAATTTTGGATAGACGCATATGATTATCAGATTATACCTTAAATGTTTTCGAACATGTTTTCTCTACTTTTGTTTCAGTCCTTCAAAAAAAATTATTATTGTTTGTTTTGCTTCTCATTATTTAACTTAGGAGTAGCTTTAGCTACTTTTATAAACCTTGTGTAACTTCTTGCTATGAGTTTTTCATAATACAATGAATCGATGATTTTTGCTAGATATTATCTTGGATTTGATATTTTAGCTCTGGGTTTCAAAATGGTTCCTTCCTTAAACAGATAAGCAGAACAGATTTTATCGTTATTTATTTCTTGCTATTATTATTGTATTAAATAATAATAATAATAATAAAACTGTCTTGATTTCATCAATCACCTAATTTGCAATATTGGTAGGAATCTGAATGTTGGTCTTGATATGGAATTTGATTTTTATATTGGGACATGAGAATATATGAATATATATATAGCAGACACTTGCCTGATACGTATGCATGCTACACTTTGAATTCCAACCTATCTAAATACATATTAATATGTTGTTGATGTTTAAATTTTTAAAATCCCAATATTTCTGATACAGTACAGTAACAGAGACTGGTTCTCTACATTTCCAGTTAAAATTTGTAATTCAAATATAAATTTCATGTTATTAGTTATGTTTACATCACTGCACATGTATGTTATACATAGGGTTTCAATTAAAAAAAAATTGGTTGAGTTTTGTGTTTGAATTTGTCAAATCTAAGACTGTGTGCATATTAACCCTTAATACTGGATTCCAAATGTTTAGTTCAATTTGCTGTTTTATTTTTTTTAAAATGTAATACTTTGGAGCTATGTACATTGTTGTATGTAGGGATATGATGTTAGGTTTATACTCTTATATGTTAGGTTGTGATAAACATTGGGTTGGTTAATATTACACTGGTTTAAATGTTAGCTTATTTCAGATTCTTGTATGTAAATGCTGAACTAAAACTGGGTCTAACCTTTCATTACTAAAGCTATAACCCTGTATAGTGACACCCACACTCTAACATAGTATACACTGCCATGTAACCTAACCCTTCCTCTCTATGTTACGTTTATATATATATATATATATATGTATATAGAGTTTATGCATACATGTTATAATGTATATAGATACATAACTAAATCTCTACCTCTTTATATATACATATATACATGGTTAGCCATGCATGTTATGAGCAAATGAGTTGTGTATTGTAGATTGTTTAACCAATATGCCATGATTAGTGTAACTTGATAGTTATTGTTTGAAACCCCAAATCCTTCTATACTCTTCATGTATATTTCACATACACATATGCCTACTATCTAACCATATGAACATGTCCACATACACCCATACACACACGAACCACATAACCTTACATAATACTAGCTTTTCCTTCTCTAACACTCTCTCTCTATATATATTGTGATTGGATTTCAATGCAATTGACTTTCATTCTTTAACTTTTGATTGTGATTTTCTTTGAATAGTACCCCTTTATAGATAATTGGTAGTCATCTTTATTTATTTTTGATAAGTACCAGTTTCATATAGGATGGTAGACTGCCTTACAGTTTTGATGATTATTATTTCTGTATCTTTTCTAGTTTAGCACCCTAGATTGCTTGTATGTTTTGATACCCTATGACCGTTTTGGTTAGCATGACTAGTATACCTAGATGAGACTTCACTACCACCGTATGCCATGATCCTGTATGTCGTCCTTTTAAATTATATGATTTGTTTAAGTTCTGGGACTTTGATTGTGGGGGTTTGACCTAGAAGGAGTATGAATATTTTAATTTCGAGGACGAATTTTTTTTAAGGTGGATAGATTTGTCACCCCCAGTTTTCAGAAACAGGGGTATTTTTGTCATTTTATATTTTTGAATATTTTTTTAAAATTTATTTTATTATTTATGATATTATTTTGGGGTTGAAATTTATTTTATTATTTATGATATTGTTTTGGGGTTATTTGAGTCGGGTTCGAATTTCAACTCAATCCGACTTGAAACGGGGACCCGGGGGGTAGTTTGACTCTAGTGGGACCCACACACTAGTTAGGCATGGCCCACATGATATTAATTTTAGTTCACATGATATTAATTTTAGTTAGTAGTTAGACTAATTATTTATGGATAGGTTTAGTTTAATTAGAGACTTAAAACTCGACTAAATTGACCTCAACCTTTAACCCATTCCGAATTTAAATCAAATAGATTAGTGGAGGGCATTTTGGACATTCAAATAGGGGACACCTTACCATTTTTGGGCAGCCACCTATGAGGGGATAAGGAGTGAGTCACTCCTTCATTCATTTGTTTTCATCCACTTTCTCTCTCTTGTTCTTCCCCAAATTAATTTAGAGATGAACCTCTATTGATTTCATCTCCAAATCACCCCTTCTTCCACCAAATCTTCTTTATTTCTCCTCTACTCCATGTTTAGAGGGAGCTAGCCAAGTTTGGGAGAATTCGGAGCTCGTTCGTGTCCTTTTAGAATCTCTACGTGTCGGTGTCGTGTCGGAAGGATTTTCCTTTGAATCTCTCTTCCGGAAGGTATAATCTCTCCTCTAATCCATCCCTACATGCATATAGGAATATTTTGAACCCATAGGAATGACCCCCATGGTTGTATCTCCATTTGTGTCTATTTCGTGTCCATTTGGAGGTCATAGGAGTGTCCTTTGTGTTGTGGTTGTGTCCATGTGGGAAAATCCCAAATTTGGACACACTATGTGTTGTTGTTATGTATGAATGAATTATTACATGTTTAATCTCATATTTTTGTATTGAAGATGTGTTCTATAGTGTCTCATATATATATATATTAGTGTAGAGAGTGAGTTCTTGATATATTATGTTATATACTTGTGTTTCTTTTGTCTCAAACTACCTAAATTCGTCATAATATTTATCCACGTTTTTAGAAGCAATAGCAACTTAGAAATGTCATAACTTTTAGCTTAAAACTTTGATTTATCTCCCGTTTTTTTTAAAAGAACCGTATCGAAGTTAGCTTTCCAAATATATATTTTAATAATCCAAATTCTTACTGTAACTTTTTGTAGAATTATTTGAGTGTCAGCTGTATGAAAGACGAACGCGTTTCGATATTTTCGCGATTCCGGGAGCTTCCGGAAACGAAAATACGATCCGTTTGAAGTTTTGGAAAGCTAACACGAAGTACTAAAACATACTTTAATCCTAGAATTTAGTGAATGTCCAATTGGTACAGTATTGGTTTTAAGTAGAAGAGTGACTATACGATATATGCATTTTGTGTAACCTATGAGCCTATATAGTATGTATATTAAATGAATATAGAGTATGTAATGCATGATATGTTAGATGAATGAAATGATATATATATGATATATATCTTCTTTACATTAATGTATATATATGGTTGAATTCAAGCATGTAGGAATGCAATTAATGTAATATATGTAAGCAATGCATAAATGCATGAATGAAAGAATGATATACAATACATGCATGAAAGTATATAATGAATGCTAGATATAAATGCAAGGTATATATGTAATGATAGATATAAATGTATAATGTATAAATATTGTAAATACAATATCAGATTTCATATGTAGACATAGAACCAATGCATAGCTGATATTTAGATTGAATGTTAGTTCATTTTAGGTTGTTCGAACACTGAACTGTCCATGTAAGCATATATACCTTCCTTTTTCTATTGCCAAGCCAATTTCAGTTTTTAATATAGTGGAATGTCTATGAATGTAATGTTAACCTTCAACCCCTTAATTCGAAATATTAGTTAATTTCAGTATTAGCCAATGCATGAGCTGTATGCATATGGGATGTTGGCTTAATGGCAGATTTCAGATAACATGGTTCATTTTATGTGGTTAGTTACACCAGTTTATGGGATAGCTCACTTTAGTTTATATGTAAATATGGAACTAAACTGAGAATGAACTTCACCCTCTGCACAAGGACACCCCACTCTATATCAACCACCATGCCATGTAACCCTTCTCTAAATGATTTCTATAATATATATAGATTTATGTAATGTATAGATGCATGTTAGTTATAACTTAAATAGTCTCTACTCTAATGTATATAGATGTATACTTGTAGCCATGCATTTTAAGTATAATACATGTGTAATGTAGATGGGTTAGCTTTGTGCCATGTGTAGTGTAAACTCATAACTAGTGTTGATTTCTCTTTTCATGTACACCTCCATGTTCACACACACACATAGCTTAATCTTAGTTCTTTTCTCTTATATATATATATATATATATATATATATATATATATATATATATATAATGTTGAATATGCATGAATGTGATGTATCTTGATATGTGACTTGTGTTGGCTTGTATAGCCTTGGATTTGTATGGTGTGTACTAGCTAGGGTAGACTGGTTAGGCCTAGTGAGACTTCATTGAGTCTAGGTTGACCCAGTTGACCTAGCTTTGACTAGATAGTTGACTAGAGTTGACCAAGTGTTGACTTTAGCCTAGTTTGACCTAGACAGCATGTAGATGCATTGTAGCAGTCTATTTCCTTATTTTAGACATGTTGTAACTTGTGTTGCTCTGATTAGGAGACAGACACCTCTCCTCAGGCAGTACACCCTCTTCGGACATTCAGTTATCAGGCGAGTACATTCTCTGACCGTTTCATACCTTGTCTGGATTTACATTCTTGCTCTAGATTACTGTACTTGATGCTGACACGATCGTTATCACGGATTGGTACTATATAGATTTCTTTTGAGATATTATCTCCTTGTATTCACTAAATACATATTGTGATGTGTGTTTCACTTACATATTATATTTATTGAATACCCTATCATTGTACACTCATTGTGCATTTTGTACTCTCATTATCACATTGAGCCATTGTACAAGCCATTGTATAAGGTAACGTAACTGAATTGGATCCTTGTGTATTGATTGGGGAGGAAGAGTAGAAATGGTTATGTGATCAATCCTATTGTATAAAAAATTGTATATGTCCATTGTACACCCACGTACAAAGGAGTCCCATTTTATTGTATAACCTAACCCGTTTACATAACCATATTGTGCTCTAAATCACATGTTACTTACAGTTCTTACTTGTCATATATAGATATTTCCTATTATCAAATCTCTGTTATTTTTCATATACATTCTCTTTCAGCGTTTCCTGTACCTTACTCTATTGCATGCTTTATATTTTCTAACTTGATATGAACTGCGTGAGATGTTTTGTGCTCGCTCCTGTCCTGACTGGACCTGTTGATAAATTTTACAGATAGCCTGGAGATTGCCTGCTAGCCTAGAGGAGACACAGTAGAGGTTGCATAGATAGCTAGGGTTTTGCTTATAGCTTATTTTCAGTTGTCTTGAGTTGTATTTATGGATTACTGTATTTGAGATTTGAGATGTTTTCTGGGTTGTGTATCTTAGACACTTAGACTTCTATCTGATGTATCTCTCTATGGATTTCATGTTTTATCTATCTTCCATTATGCTCTACCTTAGATGTGATTGAGTTTACATTCTGCTATGTCACCCCCATTCGGGGAGTATAAACTGCTTAGCATTATATTGTTAGATGTTGTGACCTAGGATAGCATTCTACCGCCGACATTGCGGCGTAGGCTGGACGTACCCACTTCTCGTGCCCTTACTCTAGGGTGCGGGTCTTGACACACGACCAAGTCATATGACTATAAGCTTGCCATGAGTTACTCGTCCTTTCCTTCGACCTTGTATCTACTATCGCGACTTTCTAACCATTTGGAAACCTTAGAATGATTCCAATCGTTCTCCTAATCATGCTCTCAACCTAGATGACTAGTATACCACTTTCTCTCACAGAGCCATATCTCCCAAGCCCCTAAGTTATTCCCTTGATCTACTCCCTTCGTATTTTCATGATTTTATTGCCTTGACTAGTGACCCTCATCCATGCCATATTCATGATTTATTTTCGTCGTTATCGAAATCACGATTTGCTAAGGCATATTTGGGTTGAACGTTGTTTCCTTGTCCCGCCCAATTGATTTGATTATGTACCCTCGTACCTTCTCACCCCCTATTTATTTTTAATTTCGAGGACGAAATTCTTGTAAGTTGGGTAGGATGTAAATCCCCTAAATTTTTACTACAATTTTTTTTGTAATTTGGTATTGAATTCTTTTTTTGTATTTGCTCGTCGAGTACGAATATGTGCGAGGTACATATTTTTAGAAAATAATTTTTTATTTATAAATTTTATTTATGTACAGAAAATATAGTTATTTCTATATGATACAGTTAAATATTTTATTTTCTCGAAAGTATAAAATTTCGTCGCACTAGTGACAAATTTTGTTTATTTATTTATACTTATTTCAAAGTAAATATATTTCGTACTAGTCGCATGCGAAGTACGTGAAATTTGATTCATGTAGATAATTTACCATTTTCAAAATTTATTTTATCTACCTTAATTTTTCTACAAAGGCATTTTTGAAGTATTATTCATAATTGTAGAAATTTTAATTATTTATTATACAAAGAGTAATTCCAAGTAATTTCTATCAATATTTAAAATACATATTATGATTTTCGAAATTACTATTTATTATTATTTTAAAATTTTCATTAAATGTTTAATTGGTTAGGATAGTCTAAATTAAGATTTGATTTATTGAACACATTTGATTTATAGATATGATATATCTATATATAGATTCAGGTTGGATCGGATTTTAATTTGATTGTTATTAAATTGATTTGAAATAAATTATAATTTATCTACGGGGGTTTTAAATTAATCCTAATATTTATTTATCAAGAATTCCTCAAACCTATAAATAGGGGAGCCTCCATATTATTTTCCTCCTCAATTCTTCCACAAGTTTTTCTACAAATGTGTTGTGCATCGTGTCCATGTTCTCCCCATCCAATTCTTATTTCATATTTACATATACATTTATCCTCCCTTATCGGACACATCTCGACACAATCAAATTCCTAATCCTAACCTAACCACCTCTCTGCTTTCCTGCTCTCACCTCCCCGACCACCATGGACCACCGCCACATCTACTGTATCGCCACACGTCGATCCCGACACACCAACAACCAGCCCCAACACTCCCTCCTTCCGATCAAACTGCTACCACCAACAGAACCAGACCCCGACCGCCCATACCAAACTGACACCACTCTCACCAACCCCTCGTCGTCGTCTCCAGCCAGGTCACACCACCATAACCCCGCCGAGATCCCATCTCAATACCAGCACCCACGTTACGCCGTTTCCCCGACATCCTAGTCGAGCCCCAGATTCACCACCCATCGGCCCGACCCCTGTCCAAGCACCATACTGCCACCACGACCCGCTGTCGCCAACACAGCCTCTTCCCAACTATCACCAACATCGCCACCTCTGCTCCCTCCTTCCGACCATCGCGTACACCAACGCGGCGATCCTCCCCGATGAGTCCCGCCACTTCCGAACACCTCCCAGCCACCGCCGCCGCCACGGCACGCCCAACGCCACTACTGGTGTAACCACAACACCACCGTCTCCAAAATAAAAAAAACTACCGCCAAAGAATAAAACCACCGCCACCACACACGCACCACCGCCACGGCCACCGCCGGAAATCCCCAATCCGCCACCAAGAGAGAAGAAATAGGGAACCCTAACTAGAGCTTCCGCCACCACCATCCGCCGAGCAGCCCTGGCCCAGATCCACTGCCGGCGACCTTCCACGAGCATCCGCGCACCGTCCCGATCTCGATAGCGCCGGCAAGCCGCGCCCTATTCTGCGGTTGAGCACCCCTAGCTGCCACCTCGACCGACGCCCTCTGGTGAACCCCTCCGTAGCCGACCACCTCTGTGAACTTCAGCCGCCGCGTCCGGTCCCACTGCGCCGGAGCAGCACACTCACCCCATAGCTCCGCTCCCACCTCTCTGCGCATCGGGCCGAGCGCCGACTTTCGGATCGTGGCGCCGGACCGCCTCCTAGTGTAGCCGCCGTGGTCTTCCTTCAGCAGCCCGCGCTGCCTAGCCCCGGCGTCGGCGACTCCACCCCGATCCCCCGCTCCCTCCTTTCCTCTCTCCCCTTTCCCTTTCCTTCTCACTCTCTCTCTCCTCCTTCCAATAATAGGAGCAGCAACCTACTTCTATTGCTATTTGTTTTTGTGTTTTTGTTGTTGTTGTTTTGTTTGTTAATTGTTTTGTTTTTTTTATCTGTTGTTGTTTTATTATTATTATTATAATTATTACTATTACTATTATTATTATTAAAGATATTTATATGTATGTAGGTATGTATTTATGAAGGTACATTAGTAAATTGATTTTTTGTAAAAATATATAGATTACTCTGGTTAGTGTTATGTTGTTGTCATTATTATTATTACTACTTTATTTTTATTATTTATTATTTTTGTATTATTATTATTTTGGTTGCTAATGGCAATAGATACATTAAAATTTTGGTTGTTATTTTTAATGTATATAGTAAATATTCCTAAATTATTTTGGTAGAAAAAATATAGCATTGGAATTTTAAATTTAGGATTTGGCTTTTACATATATTATTGTAGTATTTTTAGACCATTTTTTTACCCAAAATTTTATTATGAGTGTTAGCCCTAAAATAATTTATTAGGATTTCAAAACATATTACATTCTTCAAAATATTTATCTAAAAACAATATTTTAAATAGTATAAATATTTTACTAAAATAATATAAGTATTTTCTCCTCCAAATCTCCTCGACTATCCGTTTTTTGATCATGACAAAACATATTCTCTATCCTCTTCCAAAATTTTATACTTCCTCCTGTCGACCCTAACTAACCTGACCATTCTGGACCCGATGGAACAGCCCGTGCATCATTGGAGGCTGTTTAGCGTAGTTATAACACCAAAGTCAATTTTGTGCCACATTGATCATCACAGCACACCAGGCGCCGCTACCAGACAAGTATACCTTGCTATATTTACTGTCATATTATTTATTTTTAGTATTTATTTACTTTGTTAGTTTCGTTTGTTATAAACTGTGCGTCCAAGCCATACTTGGGTGCAAGCGACTCTATTAATCGTTACTTTATTTATACATGTTGACTTAGTTTTAGTGGACTACCTTCTTGTTGGAGGATATCCTTATATCTCCTTTGGCCATGACACTCACTCTACACGGTTTGAGACATTTTGCTAGGGGCACGACTTATGGACTGGCCATATCTATTGTCGTGTGACGGATAGATCGTAACTGCTTGCGATTAAGGTATAGAGACTCGAGCAGTTACAAAACTGGGCGGGTTATGGACATGACTTGGTCAGTGTGGGAACTATTGGGGAGGACAGTCACTAGTGCGTATGGGAAGTCAAACAGGTAAACCATAGTTTTCAAAAGGAACTATGGCGAGATTTTATTTGCATATACCCTCTGACGTTTTGGACGTTACGGCCAGATACAGATGACTGGATGCCAGTTACGTACTTATAGCCTAAATCACACCCATGCGTAATGAAAGTTGTCCTCTAAATTGTACATTAGACGGTTAGAATCCCCTTTGCATATATGTATCTTGGATAGTCTTTTGTATATTATTTTATTATTCTGACAGTTCATATTAGCATGTTCTTCTTGTATCTTGTTACGTCCCTCTAAGGACCTGGTGATTTCTCCAGGTGTGTTTGTGATTTTCGCAGGTGCTTTAGTCAAGGCCATAGTTACAATCTACCTTCGCGATGCTAGCTCTTGGATCGTCCTTCGCTTCGCTCGACTCTTCCATCGTTGCTATGTATTTCTCTTTTTTGTTGGTAGTGGATTTGTCTCCGCCCAACGTCTTGTACAAATGACTTTAATAAGTTGATTTTATGATATATTGGTTTGTACATGAGATTAGTTTCATGGTTACTGCATTTTACAGCTTATGTATACATACGAGGTTTTCGTATATTGGAGTATGCTTCGTATGTATGCAGCTGGCATGTCTACGTACTTGGTCTTAAGTATTTTGGAACTGGGGCGTTACATCATGCCTGGAAGCTCTTCGAAAAATACATCAGTAAACTCTTCTACTACTCTGGGAAACTGAACTGCTACTGCTACTGCCATCTGCAAGACTGGAGAAGAAGGTTTTACTTTGCCTCTGGAAAATAAAAACTCTGGTTTGCCTGAAATTCCAAAAATAATCCTGCCAATATGGCAGTCTATTTTTGCGTATTGATCCTTCAACCAATCCATTCCTAGGACCACATCATAGTCGGTCATTGGAAATTCTATCAATCTAGCGGGAAACTCTCTACCGCTAACTATGATTCGACACAAGGAATAGACTCTATCTGCTCACACAAGGCCGTTACCAATAAATATATTGAGCCTTACTGATAATGACTCGGGCTCCAGTTCTATCCGTATTACAAATCGTGCAGACATAAATGAATGCGATGCACCTGAATCAAATAATACTGATGCTGGAAAAGAGTTGACGAGAATGGTACCTGCCACCACCTCACCTGATGCCAATTCTTCTTCTACCATCAGAGCCATAGCCTGACCTTGTCCTCTTGGTGTTGGTCCCCTCTGCTGGTGACCTCTCTGCCTGTTCTGAATCTGAGCTTAGGCATACTGCTGAGCCTGAGGCGACAGTGGCTTCGGAGGCTGGTACTGCTGTTGTACTAGTGCTGGACCCCTAACCGATGGACTAGTTAGGTTTGATGACGATGAACTGGCTCTATGCGGGCATGACCCTATCTTTTGATCCGGTGCCCCATAAGCCAAGCACAATCCCTGTGCTCTGCGACACTCTGATACTACATGCTCTGGCTTCCCATAATGAGTGCAGCCCATTACGGAAGATTGCTTCTGCTTCTGTTGCTGATGATACTCCGGCATCGAGTGCTGAACCGACGAAACTGTGGTCGCCCTTCTATGAGCTCCAATAGTCAAAGCCCTAGCTGCCGGGGCTGGTGCTGATAACTGGGACATCTGTCCATGGGATCTCTTCCTCCCTCCGGCTCGATTTACTATCCTCTGCGAAGTATATTCATGCCTCTTAGCTACTCGCAAGACGGCATCAGACATCTGGTGCTCAAACTGCTCCACTGATATAATGATCTCTAGGTGGATTCCCTGTTGGAATCGCTGGGCTCGGTCCAATTCGGTCGCCACCAAGGTGGGAGCAAACCGACTAAGTCTAGAAAACTCGGCCGCATATCCATCGACCGTCCTTCCCATCTGTTTGAGATTAGTGAATCTTGTCTGCAGATCATAGCGAGCTACTACGTCAAAATACTTTGTCTGGAACTTGTTGCTGAATACCGCCCATAAAACAGGCATCACCAAACCCACTGCTAGCATCGCCCACCAGGTATGGGCTAAGTCCAATAATTGCTGGCGCACAATGGCCACCTTCTCATCCTCAGGAGTCTTAGCTGCTTCCAGGATAACCTCTGTGACCTGAAGCCATGCATCAGCAGCAATAACATCTTCAGTTTCGTTAAAGAAATAAGGGTTTAGGCGCTTGAAGTTATTGGCCGTAATGTTCCCTTGGTAACCAACTCTGCCCATGGCATCTTGTACTGTCTGGTGCAGGGCATCGCCCCGACGATCTTGAGATGCAAGCAATTCCCGGATGAGTCCCACTAGCGTTCCATTATCAGGCTCTACAAGCTGGACGAGTTGAACTGGGGGCTCTGGATCCCCGGAATGTATGACTCGGGAGGCTGCTCCAGAGTGTTGGACTTGATCCCCAGGTTGCTGCTGGTTCACTGGAGGTGCTCTGCCAAGCTGATCGGCAGGACCAGGAACAATGCCACTGAAGAAATGACATGGAAAATAATAAGGAAGGACCAAGATAGATCGAGGATATAAGTATGTGATCAGGTCAAGATTTCAAAAAGATTATGAGACACGAGAAGAGACCAAGGGGGAGTGTTGATTGAGACATCTATTCGGTAAAATTCCCACACATCTTGATTTACAGGACCTGTATGGGCCACCACTTAAATCGTGTCACGCCCCAGAACCAAATACTAGAGAGCGGGGAACAGACACAGCCAGCTACGTACATTGAAGTGAATCCCACCTCGCAATAAGGTCACGGCTGTCTAGATGCATGAGGGTTTACTACAAGCCATTAGTCTCTTAGGGTCATGAACAATCCTAGTGTCTCAATATCAAGCAAGCAAGTAAATGTAACAAGATGGTAGATCATCAGACATACAAAGTAAGGCGTCCCAAACATTACATATTCAGATGATCATGAAGCTAGTCATACAAAATACGAAGACTAGCAAGAGTTTAAGTCATACATGATCAACCCTAGGATTTGTCAATCATGTTACAGCCCTTGGGTAGACAGGAATATAAATTCAACACGAGCTAACACTTGCTCGACGGCTAAACGCCTCAAAAGAAGAATTTATAATAGAGTAGGAGAGCAAAATAAAACCCACTCATTGCCAGGGTTGCGTCTAGTATTCACCATCTGGCTGGAAGGCTGGGAGATCCTCGGGAGCTACTCCAAAATTTGGCCATACAAAACCAGCTGGGTCAGACCCCAGAAAGAGCAAGTGCCACAAGGGAGGCTTCACATAAGAACTAAAACCAGCATATTAGCACATAAAGACATAATTGATAATGAAAGACATGGGTTAAGGAAATCAGGATGATAAACGATAAGATAACTAAGAAACTATTCCGGTAACCAAGTTACAACCCATAAACCAAACAAGGATCGGGGTTGTAACCCTTCACCTGAACCGAGCTTAGTCTCCACTCATTTATCGACAAGAGTAAAGCATAACAGTAATGTGCTAAAGTAATCCTGAACTGGCACTGTCTAGACAAGACTAGACTAGACCCCATCCATCAATCACGGTCGAGTAACAAGTACGGCTTGATACTTTTAACTAACTAGGGTTATTACAAGCCTAGTTACTAACAAGATGCATTGAGATGTTCCAACAGCCACAAGCCCTGCAGACTTAATCCAGGTTATCCAGTTGCAAGTTGAGAGAGTTGGATTAGGTGACTTGGGGGTGCAACACATAACAGTATGCTGTAAATGTGCCCTACTTGATGACAGGCTACAAGTCCAATTAAAGCGCCCAGATAACGGGATTGCCTATAGCTGAAAAATCTCTTCATGAACTACTTGATCAATCTAGTCATTACCCTAGTCGGATTCAGTATGAATCCCTGACCGTGATAATCAGGAATCCATGTCCTAGACATGATGTAAGACGAGACATGTAGCTTGTACAGACGCAACCAAGAGAATCAACCATGGTGTCAAGATAAGAGTTACTTAGCAAGTCCAGGTAGCTGTCGCAACAGCGTTCAAGATTATCATGCCATGTCAAGTTACTTATCATGTCAAGAGTGCATCACAACGGACCACTATCAAGAATTTTATGTCAAGGTTGCTTGTCAAGAGTGCACAACGATAGGCCACTATCGTGTTCTATCCCTACATTATCAAGAATGAGAGAAGCTTGCATAAAATAGCTAATAACATATTCTTGAAGCCAAGGAAAAGATCTACAACTTTCATGTTAGAAGTTGGAAGAAGTTCTGGCCATAATTCAGCCAAATAGGACATAAAATAATAAAAAACAACCAAAATAGGCACTATGCGGCCAGGCACTATGCATCTATACGGACTGGCACTATGCGGCCAGGCACTATGCAGCTATGCGGACTGGCACTATGCAGCCATGCGAACTGGCACTATACGGCACTATGCAACCATGCGGACAGGCACTATGCGATACTATGCATCCATACGGACTGACACTCTACAGCCATGTAGACTGGTACTATGCAGCCATGCGAACAGGTACTATGCAGCCATACGGACAGACACTATGCGATACTATACAGCCATGCGGACTGGCATTATACAGCACTATGCAGCTATGTGGACATGCACTATACGGCACTATACAGCCATGCGGACATGCACTATACAGCCATACGGACTGGTACTATTCATCGTCCCTGCCAGAACCAGGACAGATGAACATAGAAGATGTCCAAAACTTATTTTGGCCATAAGTTCCTCAAAACAAGTCGAAATCTAACTTTTCAAAGGTCAAAATGGTGTAGAATCAAATTATCTACCAAATGGAACACTTAGTTTTCAAAAACAAGTAAGTTTGATAGATCAAAATCCAAAAAAATCGAAAATGGCACAAACTTAGATCTACAAAAAAATATTCACCAAATTGAAAAATGCCAAGTTTTAAAGTGTCATAGAATCATGTAAGAAATACAATAGAACAAATAGAATTAGGTTCCTCCATGAAGCAAGTTACACTTGCCTAGAGTTTCTTGGTAGGTGGAGTTATGAGGAAGAAGAAGTAATGAAGAGTAAAAGAAGACAGAGAAAGTAGTTGAGGGTTTATAAAGAGAGGGAATGGTTCAACATGTTGAACCAACCATCAAAATAAACCA
This sequence comes from Iris pallida, assembly GCA_029216955.1. NCBI lineage: Eukaryota > Viridiplantae > Streptophyta > Magnoliopsida > Asparagales > Iridaceae > Iris > Iris pallida. The sequence continues at coordinate 18,799,772 of JANAVB010022999.1, read as the reverse complement.
AACCAAGCCATCCAAAGCAAGTCAAGTTGGATCAACCCAACCCAAGGTCAACCCTAGTCAAGATACATCAAGGCAAGCCATAAAGAAAAATAAAAATACAGTAAATAATATACGGGTCAAAATCTGTATATGTACACTGAAAATATGTATAACGGAAAACGGGAGTGACAAACTCCGACCACTTGGGCCACATGCATCTCTCTTAACCACTAGGCTAGAGATCATTTGATATATATATATATATATATATATATATATATATATATATATATATATATATATATATATATATATATATATATTTATATATATATATTTTTTTATATATAAATATATATAAATATATATAGAGAATAAGGGAGGTAGGGTGCCACCTCACGGGAGGGTGTCTACTTGTCACCCCCCCATGCTATCATCATGCACATGGGTGCATGATGATAGCATGTGGGGGGTGACAAGTAGACACCCTCCATAGGGTGGCACCTCACCTCCCTTATCCTCATATATATATATATATATATATATATATATATATATATATATATATATATATACTTAAAATGACAGAATACGTACAACTGCGCAACTTCTAGTATAGTCTAGTCTGAAAAGATAAGAATCGAGAGTGAATGGTGGAAGAGAGTAACATGCATAGTGTATACCCTACTTAAAAATTTTCCCAAAGTAGAGTAAGTCGGTTTGGTTCAATAGTTTCTCTTGATGACAGTATACTAATTCAAAATCCACTGCCAAAAGAAGAAGGGTGCCAGAGTCCCGGTCATTTAATATGTCAGGGAGGGAACAAAGCTTTTCGTCATTGTTGAAGAGGGTAAAATTGAGTTGTTCACTTCTTCAATTTTTTTTTCTTATGTTGTTGCTTTGATAGAAGAGAAAAGTGGAAGAAAAAAATTGGATAAGAAAAAAAAGGAAGAAATTGAATCATTTCTTTGCACTTAGCATGTCAGCATCGTCGCTAGGCGCATAGTGTGCTTTAGTTGCGCGAGCCACTTGCGCGGCCAAGTTGCGTGCCACGTTGTGCACCACAGGTTGCGCGACCAGGGTACGCACTAGGGTGTGCGCCAGTTTACGCCAGGTTGTACACAAGTTGCGCCAGGTTGCGCGCAGGCTGCGCACAGGTTGTGCCAGGTTATGTGCAGGTTGCGCCAGGTTGCGCAAGTGGCACAATATGCACGTTCTGCGTGTGGCGCAAGGTGTGTAAGGCACGCAGGGTGTGTGGCGCAAGTGGCTCTGTCCGTAAGGTGCAAGGCACGCTGGTTGCTAGAGTGGCACAACTTGCTTCGGATCGTGCCTATGCATGCTCTGAGCGGTTACTGCACGCTCGGAGTGGTTATTACCACGTCTCGAATGTTGTGCTAACCGGGCAGTTGCTACTCGGGCCTATAAAAGGTCTCTTCTCTCTCACAAACAATACGAGACAGAACATATTCAAAGAGTTATGAAAGTTTACAAGTGTTTCTTAACACGAGCAAACAGAGCCCGTCAGAGAGAAGAGAAGCTTTGCACCTGCGTTGCTTTTGCACGGGAGTCCGTGTACGATCCGAAGAGTCAGAAGAGCAGAAGTGTTCCAAAGTTCTCTGACAAACTTGCTGGTTCCTGGAAGCTATTCGTGTGGGGCGAATATAGCTTTGAGCAATGGTGATCATTCACCCCAGCAGGCCATCTTCCATCTTTCGCCTGTCATCTTTTTTGCTGCTGTGATTACGAAATCTTCTTAGATTCTCGTATATCATATACTGCTGTGGATTACGAAATCTTTTTAGATTCTCGTAATATAATAACGAGATCTTCTTAGATCTTCGTTATACTTGTGCAACCTTCCTAGAAGTGTTGCGTTGGAACATTGTTCTTACAATTGTTTCATATTCTTATTTTTCTATCAAAAAATTGTGCCCCGGCAATAACAATCTCAAGGCTATATTGCTACGATGGTAAACTTTAATGCTTCACTCCTCAATACTGACTTTTGTAAGTTAGAAAAGTTTAATGGAGAGCATTATCAAGTCTGAAAGAGGAAGGTTTATCTCACTCTTCAAGTCAAAGACGTTGATCACGTACTTATTGAAGAGGAACCTTCTGTTCCAGATGTTGGGTCTACTGCCACAATCACTGCGGCTACTAAACTTCAGGCCAAGTGGAGAAGGAAAAATAGCATTTGCAGGCTGTTTATCCTGAATGCTATGGAGGATTCTCTAGCAGAATCTTACAATAAAAACCAATTGCCAGAGACATATGGGAGTCTCTGGAGAAACTGTACGAAGAAGACAAGAACATGAGCAAGATATTTGTGGTTGAAAAATATCACAAATGGCTCTTTGAGGACGAGAAGTCCATGTTGCCGCAGGTAAAAGAATTTCTGAAGCTGCGACAGAAGTTGAAAGGCGAGGCGATGCCCCTCCCCGACAAGTTTGTTGTTGGAGGGATTGTCTCAAAGCTCCCCGCTGGGTGGAGTACGTTCTATGCAAGCATGCATAGAAAGAAGCTTGAGAACAGCCTTGAAGATCTCTTGCAGAAAATTTATGTTGAGGACCAAATACGGGCTCAACTCAAGGTGGACGTACTGTCCAAGCAATTGGCTAATGCCAATATGGTTCATACCAAGGAACTAAGGGAAAAGCAGGCGGCTTCCCACAGCAAGAAGAAGGACCCTGACAATCTGAAAGTCAAGGGAACTTCTTTCAAGCAAAATAAGCCAAAGTCTCAGATGCCTTGCTTCAAGTGTGGCAAGAAAGGCCACTTCAAAAGTGAATGCAAAGCAAAGACCAAGCAATCAGAGCAAGGAGAGCCTAGTAAGGTATCTATGATCACTGACATTGTTGCTATGATTGTGCAGGTTGATGCGGTAGGGACTGACTCTGACTGGTGGATAGACACTGGAGCCTCCTGCCATGTCTGCTCCAGTAAGGAGTGGTTCGCCACCTACACACCTACTTCTGAAGTGGTTATGATGACGAACCAGGCACAAGCTGAAGTGCTCGAGATCGGGACGGTGGTGTTGAAGCTGACTTCGGAAAAGTCTCTGACGCTTCAAGGCGTGAAGCACGTTCCTGCTATCGCCAAGAACCTGATCTCAGGAGGCCTACTCTGCAACGCAGGCCTCAAGATGGACATCAACACTGGCCAGATGGTGATGTCCATTAAGGGAACATATTTTGGGAAAGCTTTTTATACCGAAGGGATGTTCAAAATTCAGCTTGTAAATTAGTCCAATGTAATTAATGTAATTAATACAATCACTCCTTCTGCTTATACTATTGAGTTGTGGCATAATAGGCTAGGACATGTTTATTGTAAACGAATAAACAGAATATCTAGTCAAGGACTTATCTCCAAGTGTGGGGGTAATGTAGAAAAATGTGAAGTTTGTGCTCAAACAAAGTTTACAAGAAAACCCTTTCCTCGGGTTAATCGAAGTACAGATCTTCTGGAGTTATTACACTCCGATATCTTTAACTTCAAACAGTTCTCTACAAAGGCCGGGATGAAGTATTTCATAACCTTCATCGATGACTTCTCAAAGTATACGTTCGTCTATTTGCTAAAGGCTAAAGACGAAGCATTCAAAAAGTTCAAGGAGTTCAGAGCCGAAGCTGAGCGGCAGACTGGACAACAACTCAAAAGAATAAGAAGTGATCGAGGTGGGGAGTACAGGTCTCACGAATTTGCATTGTACTGTAAAGAACATGGAATTGTCAATGAGACTATGGCTCCGTACTCTCCTCAATCAAATAGAGTAGCAGAAAGGAAGAACAGAACGTTAACAGAAATGATTAACTCAATGTTGTTGACTGTGGGTCTTCCTAAGTGCTACTGGGGTGAAGCTGCATTGACGGCCACTTTTATTCTAAATAGAGTGCCTCATGCAACTTCAGACATTACTCCTCATGAACTCTCGTTCAAGGTCAGACCTAACTTGAATGTCATTCGAGTGTGGGGGTGTCTGGCATATGTCAAGCTTCCAGATCTGATGATTCAGAAGCTTAGGACAACGACTACTAAGACGATCTTCTTGGGGTATGCCGAGAAGAGTGATGCTCGGAGATTTCTTGATATTGAGTCAAATCATATCATTGAATCTCGCAACACAGAATATTTTGAAGACAAATTTGTAAGGCACAGGAATATTGTTCTTACGGATGTACCAGAGAACATTGAGGGTGCGCAGGAAACTGAAGTCTTCAATAAAGATGTAGTCCAAGAAGATGTTGTTGTTGAAACAACGATTGAACCAGAACAAGCTGAGCTGTCAGCTAAGCGTATGAGGAGGCCGAAAGACTTCAAAAGTGACTTTATCACCTATCATGTGGAAGCTGATCCGCTTACCTATGATGAGGCGATGAAGACCAGAGAAGCAGTTTTCTGGAAGGAGGCGATTGACAATGAAATTGATTCTATCACCTCAAATAATACTTGGGTGTTGGTTGATCTTCCTGAAGGAGCAAAACCCATCGGATGCAAATAGATCTTCAAGAAGAAGATGAAAGCAGACGGAACTATTGACAAGTTCAAGGCTAGGTTGGTAGCCAAGGGGTTTTCTAAGAAGCAGGGAATTGACTACTTTGACACGTATGTTCCAGTAGCCCGGATGACTACCATCAGAGTATTGATTGCTCTTGCAGCAATACATAAGATGGTGATACATCAGATGGATGTAAAAACGGCTTTCCTAAATGGCGAGCTGATCGAAAAGATATACATGCAACAGCCAGAGGGATTTGTCGTCAAGGGTCTTGAAGACAAAGTCTGCAAGTTGGTGAAATCTTTGTACGGTCTTAAACAGGCTTCCATGATGTGGCATGAGAAATTTGATAAAGTTATAAGGTCAAATGGCTACATGGTCAGCGAGACGGACAAGTGTGTTTACGCGAAGTTCGCTGATGGAAGAGGTGTGATCGTTTGTCTGTACGTGGATGACATGCTTATCCTAGATACGAATATGAGCTGTGTCACGGAGACAAAGAAATTCATCTCGAGCAAGTTCAATATGAAGGACTTGGGGGAAGCTGATGTGATCTTAGGGATCAAGATCATCCGGACAGACACTGGACTAGTGCTGTCACAGTCTCATTATATTGAAAAAATGATCACTCATTATGGGTATCGGGATCTTTCAGGGATCGATACGCCGTACATGCATGATATGAAGCTGAAGCCTAATTCAGGGGAACGTGTCAGGCAGCTGGAGTATACAAGCGTAATCGGGAGTTTGATGTATGCTACTACTGCCACAAGGCCTGACATAACTTTCGTCGTGGGAAAGCTGAGTCATTTCACGAGCAACCCAAGTGTTGAATACTGGATAGCTGTGAAACGGGTTATGAGATATCTCAAGAAGACTCAGACATATGTACTGTACTACAGCGGAGATCCGCCGGTAGTGAAAGACTTCAGTGATGCCAGCTGGTGCTTAGAGGTGGAGAGCGAGAGGTCCACAGGTGGATTCATTTTCACAATGGATGGAGCTGTTATATCGTGGAAGTCTAAGAAGCAGACTATGCTATCACGGTCATTCATAGAATCTGAGTTCTTTGCACTTGATACCACAGCCGAGGAAACAGAATGGCTTCGGGAGCTCATGTATGATCTTCCAGTGGTTGGGGCATAAATACCGACGATACCGATATACTGCGATAACTAGGCGACTGCGGTGGTGGCATCAAATGATCTCTTCAACGGAAAGAAGAGGACTATGCGATTGAAGCACGTGGCAGTACACAATCTTATCAAGAGAGGTGTTATTACAGTGATTGATGTTCGGAGTCAGTAGAACCTGGCGGATCCGTTCACCAAGGACCTCAAGCGGCAGCTGGTCGATGACACAGGTTGTAAAATGGGCTTGAAGGCATTCTGATATTGTATTATTGTATTCCTACCATAAAGTTTTATGCTAATAGTTCAAAGAGAAATCTACTAGGCATCTAGCTTTTGGTTCAAAGGAGGACCACTAATCGGAAGAATATCAGGAACGGTGGATACATGTTCTATTAGGTATGGAAAGGTTACAGATCTATAACTACTGTTGTCTACTGTTGTTTTCTATGGAAAACGGATCCTGTGGGAAGGTTGGCTTAAATACCTTAATGAGTTCTCAGGCAGAGTGAATGACTGGTGTGCTTTACAGGAAGTACGGTAGAACAACACTACAAGGAGTGAAACTCCATGCTACTGTGGGGTGACTCTACCATGAGGTTTCCAGGCATGGGGTAATGCCTCGGCTTTGCTAGCCAAGTCACAGCGGCGTAGCACCGCAAATAGACAGTTTGCCTAATGTTGTATGTTAAAATAAAGAGGGGTGTAGTCAGCACTACAAAGAGGAGGAGTTCCTCATGTTACAGTAGCATGACACCATGATGAGGTACCCGGTTAGGGATAAAGCCTCGGCCTTGCAAGCCATGTTGTTGCGGCATAACACCGCAAGGGAGCCTAAGGCTTCATGCTGGATAGTTTGGCACTACAAAAAGGCAGTTGCCTCATGCTACAGTAGTATGACACTACGATGAGGTTTCCGGTATGGGGTAAGGCCTCGGCTTTAAGCCATGTCATAGCGGCGTAGCACCGCAAGGGAAGCGCAAAGCGCTTCATGCCATTTCTCTTTATAATGAACTCACCTATAGTGTATGGACAAAGAGATATCAAGCTGTCTCTTGAGGGTAAACTTGTAGACGCCTAAAATTATACACTGAAACCAGGCTGGCACAGGGCCTTTAATGTGTAGCCAAATGTGTAGCCAGAAGCACATATAACTACATTATGTGAGTGGGAAGAATTTTAGCTATGATACAAAATTCAAGACTTAGTCCATTCTTGTATTATTGTCTGTTGTTTGACCCATGCGGGAAGATTCAAGTCGTCAATGACATCTCTCCTAATGCATGATGGACAGTTACTGTGGGTAACACTTATACCCATATATATAGAGATATGTGGGGGATTGTTGGGGGTTTTTGGCCTTTTCTTTAGAAACTTTAGTTCCACATCGGATAGGCCAAAGAAGTTGTATCTCTATATATTAGCTATGCTTGTTTAGAGATGCACATGTGGTATGGAGGTACACATGGGTGTGCCAGGTGGGGTTATTTTTCTAATGGGAAAAAGGCTAAATCAACAATTAAAAGCATTAATGCTTTTTGCTCTTGGGAAATTTATTTCCATGGGAGCTAAACCCCGTACGGGCTTAGCGACTCGGACTCGGGCTCATGGGCTCATGAGGCATAATATGGCATTTTGTTGGTACATTTTGCACTTAGCACGTTAGCATCGTCGCTAGGCGCATAGTGTGCTTTAGTTGCGCTCGTTGCGCGAGCCACTTGTACGGCCAAGTTGCGTGCCATGTTGTGCGCCACAGGTTGCACGACCAGGGTGCGCGCCAGGGTACGCGCCAGGTTGCGCAAAGTTGCGCACAGGCTACGCACAGGTTGTGCCAGGTTGCGTGCAGGTTGCGCCAGGTTGTGCAAGTGGCACAATATGCGCGTTGTGCGTGTGGTGCAAGGTGTGTAAGGCGCACAAAGCGTTTGGCGCAGTATGGCACAAGTGGCTCTGTGCGCAAGGTGCAAGGCGCGCTGGTTGCTAGAGTGGCACAACTTGCTTCAGATCGTGCCTGTGCATGATCTGAGCGGTTACTGCACGTTCGGAGTGGTTATTACCACGTCCCGAATGTTGTGCTAACCGGACAGTTGCTACTCGGGCCTATAAAAGGTCTCTTCTCTCTCACAAACAATACGAGACAGAACATATTCAGAGAGTTACGAAAGTTTACAAGTGTTTCTTAATACGAGCAAACAGAGCCTGTCAGAGAGAAGAGAAGCTTTGCACCAGCGTTGCTTTTGCACGAGGAGTCAGAAGAGCAGAAGTGTTCCAAAGTTCTCCGACGAACTTGTTGGTTACTGGAAGCTATTCGTGTGGGACGAATATAGCTTTGAGCAACGGTGATCATTCATCCCAGCAGGCCATCTTCCATCTTTTGCCTGTCATCTTCTTTGCTGTTGTGATTACGAAATCTTCTTAGATTCTCGTATATCATATGCTGCTGTGGATTACGAAATCTTTTTAAATTCTCGTAATATAATAAAGAGATCTTCTTAGATCTTCGTTATACTTGCGCAACCTTCCTAGAAGTGTTGCTTTGGAACATTGTTCTTACAATTGTTTCATATTCTCAGTTTTTTATCGAAAAATTGTGCCCTGGCAATAATATTTGCTGATTTCTTTCTAAAGTTTTTTTTCAAGTCAAACAACAAAAATGATCAACAAAAACAAATTTGATGGGTTCATATCAGATGGTCCATTATGACCAAAAATAACATAAAGGGTGTTTAAATGAAACCAAATAAAATAGTAGCTTGGTTGTTTTCATTATCAAATTTACCCTTTGTTCTTGATAATTATTGATTATAAATTTTAATTATCGTTATCGATTATAAATTTAATTACCGTCATCGTAGTTGTAATCATAATCCTCTATTGGAAATTCTACAGGAAAAAATACAAAAAATAAATATATTCAATATTATACTCTAATAGAAGATATCAACAAGAACATTTTAATGATATAACTATTATGTTAATTATATTTATAAACTAAAAGATATATAAAAATTGGATATAATATTTGATTCTCAAATTTGAGAATTTTCTCTCCCTCCTCAAATTTGTGGACCGGTTCTCTTCATGCTCGATTTTTTCCGCAATTTGAGAATTTGAGGATAAGTTGGAGCGAAAAAAAATCCACAAATAGGTGATTTGAGGATTTGGATGGAAATAGCCTAAGCAATCATAAATGAGTGACAATGTTTACTCTCAATACAAAAAACAATAATTCGTTCAAAGAGACTATTTGTGCTCGTCAACCTACTACCAAAATATTAAATTTGTTGTGAAATGAGAGAGAAAGAGAAAAACATTGGTAGCCAGAAAGAATGTAAGTAGCTTTTTTCGTTGATAACATATATAGAGAGAAATGAGATAGAGGTTGTTGTGGGTATGGATAAGAGCATCCATATTTGGATTTACCCAAATTAAAACACTCCCCCTTGGATGCCCACTTTAATTATTGCCTCATTAAAAACTTTTCTAATGAAAAACCCTTTGGAAAAATCCATAGAAAAGAAAAGAGTACAATAATATTATTCAAGAATATGATTCTTCAGGAATCCAAGTGGGTGCGACTTACACTGCCTCGTTCAAAACCTTTCGAAGGGAAAACCTAGTAGAAAAAAATCTCAACGAAGGAAAAGAGTACAATGCGCAAAGACATACCTCAAGATGTCTCCATTAGTATCTTCAGGATGCTCCCCTTCAAAATATTACATTCTTGTTCTTACATCAATTTAAAATAAAAAAATAATACTCAATACAATATTACATCTCACCCCAACACTTTATATGTCTATACATTTATACTCATATCCTTATGAAGTGGTTGCAGGCTTTTATTTGTGATTCCTGAAAGCTCATAACTCTTCCTGATATGTTGAACTATTAAAAACATAGTCAAGCACATTCTCTGTTCACTTTGATAAAATTGCTGCAGTGATTTGATTTATTCTCTCTAAAATACCTACAACATTATTTATAAAACATACCTTATTTGTGGTAGTCCCGTAATGGAGTATCAGATAAATATTATTCATCTACATATCTCATTAGATCAAAACATTCATCAAGAATAATTTATATGCATAATATTATTCTAGAATATTGTGCTGAGTAAATGACAATAAATAAATTTATATTATTTAAATATTGTACTTCAGGACCCAGAACATGTTCTTTTGGTTGTAAAAGATCCGATTGACCTGACCATTATAGGTATATCATTCATATTAAATCTCTACAGGAGATTTATCTCTACATGAGATTTATAGTATATCTCTTCTAGAGATTCATCTTTTCAAGAGATTACATGAGATCTCTTTTGGATATTTATCTTTATCTCTTCTGGAGATTCCTCTCTCTTCAGGAGATTTTCGATTTCTACGGGAGATTTCAATCTCTACGGGAGATTCCAATCTCTTCGCAACTGGGACATAAGTCTCATCGTAGTCGATACCTTCTTCTTAATTATATCCTTGAGTACGAGTCGAGCCTTATTACGAGTCACTAAACTATTCTCATTCAGTTTGTTTCGGAATACCTAACGGGTGCCAATGATCGGATGATCAATGGACTTGGGAACAAGTTCCCAAACTTGATTCCGTTCGAATTGGTTTAATTCCTCTTGCATAGTATCTAACCAAAAATTATCACTACATGCTTCTTCAATGTTTTTTGGGTTCAAGCTGTGAAATAAAAGCAACACAGAAAGCTATATCTTTACTAGAGGAACGAGTACTTACACCATTGGTAATCTCACCAATTACCAAGTCCTTTGGATGATCTGCCAAGAATCTCATCTATTTTGGCATATCCTCGGGATTGCTAGTTTCGGCTTTTTTGCTTGAAGACTCAGCTGGTGCTTGGTGTGAAGGTTATGCATCTTTATAGAAAGGTTTTGCAGTAGCTGTACTTGGTGTACTCACGTATTTATTATCGTCATTGTCTAAATGTTGATTTAGTTCATCAAACTTGACATTAATTGATTCTTCGATGATCATGGTTCTTTTATTGAAGACTCTATACCCTTTGCTCTTTGCCGCATAACCTAAAAAGATACCTTCATCGGCATTTTTATCAAATTTACTCAGGTTGTCTTTAGTATTAAGAAGAAAGCATTTACAACCAAATATATTGAAATATGAAACAGTGGGTGTTCTATCAAACCATAACTCATAGGGAGACTTCTTCGATATAGGTCGAATCAGAACCCTATTGAGAATATAGTACGCTGTATTAACAGTTTCAGCCCAAAAGTATTTAGGTAGACTAAACTGGTTCAACATTACTATAGCCATTTCCGATAGAGTCATGTTCTTACGTTCTACAACTCCATTTTGTTGTAAAGTCCTAGGGCAGGAAAACTAATATAAATAACCGTGTGTGTCACATAATTGCTTGAACTCTGCATTCTCAAATTCGCCGCCATGATCACCACGAATGCGAGTGATCATGAAACCTTTTTTATTCTGTACTTTCTTGCAAAAGGTGACGAATTTTGACAAAACATCGTTCTTGTGTGCAAGAAAATATACCCATGTGTATCTAGAGAAATCATCTACAATGACAAATGCATATAACTTACCACCTAGACTAGCAATTCTACTAGGTCCAAATAAGTCCGTATGCAACAATTATAGAGGTTTAGTGGTACTTACAGCGTTCTTGGATTTAAAGACGGATCGAGTAGCTTTGTTCTTTTCATATTCGCTACATACCCTATCCTTTTTGAAGATATGTCCGGTAAGCCGCGTACCAACTTCTTTGTAGATAGTTTTGAAATTGTGTCCATGTTTGCATGACCGAGTCTCATATGCCATAGTTGACTCTTAATGCTCTTGGCCATCAAGTATCTACCTGCTTTATTAGCATCTTCTAACAGATAGAAAACATATATGTTGTCTTCCCTGATACCTTCAAAGATAGTACTACCAGTTGAGCTATCAACTATAGTACATTTGTCTTTGACAAAGTTAATTCTATAACCGTGATCAGCTAAATGGCTTATGCTGAGAAGATTATGTTTTAACTCGGTAACTAGACAGACATCTTTAATCACAGGATAGGGAGCCTTACCAATGTCACCGATACCGATTATGTACCCTCTTAAATTATTACCGAAGGAGACGTATCCTTCTTTATTCTTCTTCGACAGTGTTGCGAATAATGATGCATCACCGGTCATGTGCTGTGAGCAACCGCTGTCGAGGATCTATTTCTTCTAGCATGTGAAGGACGTTCCACCTAATCGCAAGCCATCAAGCATATATTTGCAGCGTCATCTGATTGTTCGTCTTCTGAGTCGCTGGTTTCGCTCTCATGCCATATGCTTGTATTGGCGTACTTCCTTGATGTAGATCTCTTCAGGTAGCCTTTGTCATATTTGCTGCTTTTTCTTGTTGATGATGATGTTGTTGGACAATCTTTCTTCATATGTCCTTTCTTCTTACATCTGTAGCAAATAGGATCTTCCTCGTTGTTGTTGCTGTTGCTGTCCTTTGTTCTTCTATTGAATCTCATGAACTTCTTGAATTTTCTTACCAGAAGAGCTTGATCTTCAGAATCAGAGTTGCTGTTGTCAGAATCATCTTCGACTGTTCTTCTATGTTGAGCCTTGAAAGCGATCAACTTCTCTGACTTCTCCTTTGACGTAGCATCTTCAAAGTCTTGAAGTTCCAACTCGTGAGTGAGTAGCTTACCCATGAGTGTTTCCAGAGACATTGTTGAGAGGTCATTTCCTTCAATGGTTGATGTAGCCTTTGGAATCCAGTTCTTTGTGAGAGCTCGTAGAAGTTTGCGAATCTTCTCATGGTTACTGTATTCCTTGCCTAATAAAGACAAAAGGATTTACAATATCCAGGAATCTCGTAAACATCTGAGTGACGAATTTATTTGGCTTCATCTTGAACGCCTCGTACTCTTGAGTAAGTCTGCTGATCTTTGACTCCTTGACTTGTGTTGTTCCTTCGTGGGTTACTTCGAGAAGTTTTCACACTTCATTTGATGTTGTGCAAGTCGACACCATGTTAAATTCAGTTCTGTCTAAAGCACAAAATAAAGCGTTAATAGCACGTGCGTCAAGACTGGCCTTTTTCTTTTCATCCTCTGTATATTTATCATAGGGTTTATCAACTAAAACTCCCTCAACAGTAATACGAGGAGGCTTTCTGTAGCCGTCAATAACTATAGACCATAAGTCAAAATCAAGAGATTTTAAGAAGAAACTCATCCGTGTTTTCCAATAAGTGTAGTTTGTGCTGTCAAACAGTGGAGGTCTGTTTGTGGCAGTGTCGTACTTTTGATTTTGAGACCTGAGGCGAACTCTAAAAGTGGTGCCCTCAAAGGTTAATGTTCATATCATATTATATTGTACTAGTGCTCTACAAACGAATTTTTTTTTACCAAATTGTTTTCTTATTATAGGCACGACACTATGCAATCAAATGACATTATCATAATTTTTGAACAAATAGTAATAATTAAAAACAAAACAACAATCAACAATAAATATAAAAATATTTTACTTCTCAGATTCTCTATTACTTGATTTCAATCTTAATAGGAATAACTATGCAATAAAATGACAAAGTTGTTTTTTTTTTCCTTCACTAAATTGATCTACCACATATAAAGATAATAAACAATTTATATAAAAATATATACTAATAAATTATAAAACTCACATATCGAAAATTTACTGATTCTAGTAGGTGTTTTAGTCAAAGAGCCGACCATAGGAATTATCTTTCTAAAAAACCTAAAAAAAACAATTAGGACGTACTTGTGGAGCAAATTTTTTATTAATAAATTACAAAAAAGAAATAATTAAAACACACCTAATCATCAATATTACAAAAACATATACTAACAAATTATAAAACTCACTTACACAAATATAATTTATTGCTTTGATAATTTTTAATATTATTGCTTAGTTATTTTTTATGATAATATTAATAGCTAATAGATAAGAAGCACTGAAGCATCAAGCATGGAGGGAACTTTTAAGGTTCGATAGATGTGTACTGTAACAAATGTATCAAAAACTACCAAAAAAATATTATTTTCGTTTAAAGATACTCACCTGCGGAGCAATCAACAACGTAGAGGAGGAAATGAATTAAGGAAGTGCTTGGAGCAAACGACGAGAATAGGAAAGAAAGTGCTTGTCCTCTTTTGAATATATAATAAAGGAAAATGCTTGTCCTTCAAGTACATCCGGCCAGAAGCAAACAATTACAAACCCTAATAAAGTATTCCAATTATAAGGCTTTGATTTGCTTTGCTGCACACAAAGAACTCAACTGAGCCCAATTGCAGTGGACGACATTATACATATATATACTAAAAAAATAAAATTTTGGTGCCTCTAAAATTTTTAGGCCCGAGGCAAGTGCCTCATAGATTTCCTACAAAGTCTGGCCCTGGTTTGTGGCTTGGCCTTTACTTATGAATTTCACAGTCGCTATGTGTAATGCTGTGATCTATATAATAATTAAATATAACTACAGTGTTACCTTGCTTTACCTGTATAACCCACTCTGATACCAATTGTAGGAACGAAGTCGTAAAGCAGAATACTCTAGAGGGGGGGTGAATAGAGTAGGCAGCAGAATATTGCTAATTAAAAACTTGTTAGCAGTTAGATCACAGAAATAATATCAATAATCATAAAGTAATAACTGTAAAGAAAGGAGATCAGAAGGCAAACGCAAACATAGCGATTTATACTAGTTTTTTTCTTGTGAGGACTAGTCCAGTCGAAAGAACTCTAGCTTCCAGTTAAATCCACTATTGGAAAATCCTGCAAGTTTTCATATGAAGTCCTTACAACTTCTACAGATGCGAGCTTTGATACGAAGAACTCGACCAACTTTAGTTTTGAAGAGTCTTTTTTCAATCAAGCCTCTTATTACAATTTCTCTGAAATCTTCTAGACCGCACCGTACCGGCATATTGACTGGGATTTGAAAATAAAAGCTTTTTAGAAAACTCTTTGGAAAAAACATAAGCTTTAGAAGAGAAGAGATGAAAGTGAATGAGTGATTTTAAATGATCAAAATTTCTCTCTATTTATAGTTTTTCTAAAGGCAGAACTCTTGTAGAATTCGGGCAAAATTCGGACATAACTCTATGTAACAAACCGCAACTGAAGGGAGACCAAGTTCAAAAACCAACGTTCACATAACGTTCACCTTGGCCGAACTCTGGCCGAGTTCTGTCAGGGTTGGTCAGGAATATTTTAAGAAAATATTTTTGGGGCTTTTTGAAATCCTTCAGAAGCTTTTGTAAATAAGAGATGTTTTTCAAAATATAGGTCAATTTTGAAAATGATTTTGGATAGCCTATTTGCCAGTACGACTTGGTGTACAATGTATTCCTAGACTCAATAAAAATAAAAATTATATTGCATAAAGAAATACAGTCTCGAGTGGCAAACATAGCTTCGGTCTTGAACGAGTCGATATCCAATCTTGGTCAGTGTCCAACACGTCTTGAGTAAACATCTGAGTTGTTTCGTATATCGAGACAGAGTTTGATCAATTATTAAAATCAGTTTTGACCATGACCAATGGGCCAACACAAACACCCATTCAAAATCTACCGGGTTTATTCCTCTTGGGTTTTGTACTGTAGAACCGAACACTCCATGTCTTGCGAGAGATATCGCATCTTTTCATTATATTATTCATGGATTTAGTGTTGTCCTTTAATTTTCATCACCCTTTTTATTCTCATTCGATAATGTCATTTATGACAAATTTTCTTGATTCCAAATTTTTCTTGAACATAGATTTCTTGGGTACCGGTACCTTTTTCTCAGTCTCTTCTAGAATCTGAGGTATATCCTGTGCTGGAGTGATATACTTTGAAATTTTTTATCTTTGGTTCATGACATCTTCCGGACCGTCATAAACTTTTTTTATAGGAGATGCTTCTTCGGGAGCTGCTTCTTCAAGAGCATTATGGTGTGTTATATTATTTGGCCTCTTCTTCTGGAGAGTTGAATCTTTAGAACATTTAGTATTATTTGGTTCTTTTGGTACTTCTATTAGAAAATAGATATATATTTGGTGTAACTATTTTATGCAGCATAATCAGATAAACATCTAATAATTTTTTTGTAGTGAAAGTATAATATCTCCTAATATATTCAAGATGAAAGTATGCCATCATTCCTCTGGAACGATGTTTTACGATGTTCTTTTGGAACGATGATATTCATAAACTTCTTTTATAACGAAAATTTACGATGTTCTCCTTGAACAAGATATTTATCTTCCAATATCTCTCCCTAACGACGAGAATTCTATTGTATTAAAGCAAAAGATCATAAATTTTCATGTCTCTAGAAAAATTTATTAATCGGAGGATACTCAAAATTGAACATAAATACCCAATCGACGTTGGGTGTCAATTATTAACAATTTCAAAACATAAATGCAAAGACTATAAATCTAAATAAATACCAACATAGTCTTAAAAAAACCAAAAATATTTCTACTCTCAATAAATAAAATTGAGTGACTAATCATCCCCAAAGAAATCTGCAGATGTCATATTGGTGTTCTCTTGTGCCTCAAATCCATCACCAAGGAGGTCATCATTGTCCATGTCAAGGATGGCATTCGTTTCAACCTTCTGGGTTTTTTTATAATTGGCCACCACTTCTTTGGATGCAGGACTGGTGCGTGACCAATGGCCTTCACGTCCACATTTGAAGCATGTGTCTCTTGGTGCTATATTATTTTTATTTTCTTCATCTTCATTTGGTATATACTTTTTCTCTTTTTTTCCATGGTTCAGTATGTCTACCACTGCTGGGGTGACCACGCTTCCCTCTTCCTCTGTAACCACCTCTTCTAGAGTTTCCAGAACGCCCTCTGCCTCTGCCTTTTCCTCTAGAATATCCGTAACTGACATTCGCTTCAGGGAATGCTAGTGTTCCAGTAGGCCTAGTATTATGATTTTCATGAGGACCTTATTATTTTCCTTAGCAACTAGGAGCACAAAGATGAGCTCTGAAATCTTAGAGTAGTGTTGTTGTCTATATTGTTGTTACAACAATATATTTGTGGCATGAAATGTTGAGAGGATTTTGTCAATCATTTGCTCCTGTGTAACAGGTTCTTCACACAACTCAAGCCTTGATGCAATATTGAACATAGCTGAGTTGTATTCGGATACTGACTTGAAATCCTGGAATCAAAGATTGATCCATCCATTCCTTGCTGCTGGGAGGATGACTACTTTTTGGTGGTCATATCTATCCATCAGGGATTCCCACATAATTTTTGGATCTTCTATAGTAAGGTACTCATTTTTGAAATCAGCATGAATATGTCGACGTAAAAAAATTGTCGCTTTAGCCTTGTCTCCAGGACTAATTGGCTTTGTTGGAGTACTCAGTGTGTGTACCAGGTCAAGGGAGCTAAGGTGAAGCTTAGCATCTAATTTCCAAGCGAGATAATTACTTCCGTTAACTTCTAGGGCAGGAAATTCCAACTTGGTAATGTTTGACATCTGGGAAGAAAGAAAATTATGTATTATTTATGTGTCCTATAATCCATAAGTAGGTTTAGACATAGAACTTCAGGTCTATGATATTTTATAGGACAATTAGACAACAACTTTTGTTTTATTTTCAATCTAAAGTATTGTCAACTATATATTGATTGTTAAAGTAGGGAACGAAAATCACATGTTTTGCTCCTCATTTGCCAGGGCAACGATGATCTAAATTTGTGTTTCTATGTAGAATTGTCATGTTATCCAATAGTTGTGATCTAAATCTCATAACGCCAATACAAATAGGAGGGAAGCATGAGATATAGGTAATTTCTTGTGGCCAATATTTCATGCAATTATGTCAGCATCTTACACATTCTTCCATATTTGCATGGCATTATGGGACATTACGAGATATTAGAATAGAGTTAGGAGATCTCAAACCCATTTTCGTACAATAAGAAAATGATACAAAAATAATCAAAAAAACTAATAAGTAGGACATGTGAAAATGCATAAGCAAATATGTCCATTATATTTCCACAAGCCATTCAGTAAATCACAAAAAACTACTTTCCTACAGTGTGGAAGTGATATCCAAACCTGAAATGGTGAACTGGACTCTTTATAAACCCACGAACTCACATTTAAATACATGACATCATAATCAGTATGACGTATCATATCTCTATGCAATATATCAGGAGATTTTTTTTCTTATTCAGAGATACTATACAGTATCAATGTATCATAACTATTTACGCAAGAGAACATAATAATATATGCATTAAGAAATTCAATATTTTTAGCATTTCAACTAAATTCCAGAGGCCGACTATGTAAAAATAATAACAGAAATGAAAATGAACCCAAGGTAAACTAGTTGACCAAAAAAATCAATGAAAATCCTCATATTTCCATCCAGTGAGCATGAATTCCACATGATCTTGAGGGGAATAATATATAGTTGTAAATCGACTCTGAAGTTGATGAATTGATAGAATTGATTTATTTGAGAATCACGAAATAACAATTCCAAATCCATGTGATCGATTCAAATTCGATATCCTCCTATGGATTGGCAAAAAATATGACCACTTGAATTTAGAATGTAAAGTTGCCAACTTGATATTCACAAAAGATAACCCAACCAATGATTTGAATATTCACTCATAAACGTGATCAAATCCCAATTTATTTTATACATGAACATAGGAATTGAGATTCCCTAGTTCATTTGGAACCACCAAATTTAATGTTTACCAAAAATTCTTTGAATTTTGACCAATCCACCAAATTCCAGTTCGTCAAATTCCAATTCACAACATGGGAGGTAAGAAAAATATCACCTTTCGACATGAAAATGTCATTTCAACTAGAACTGGTAAAAATTTAAATTCAAACAAAAAAAAGTAAGAATTCAAGAAGTATCCAGAAGTATGCTGCCTCGGCAGTTTGGTTGGAATAATCAGTAAAAATAAAAATTACGATTCGAAAATCATAACGAATGGAAAATATAACTATTGAACAAGTATCTGTATTCTTAGTGAAAACCTATACTCAAGATGAATGACATAAATATCTTTTGTATGCATTAATAATTTAATATGAATCTTGGAAAATTTCAATAACAGATAACATCACATGCATACCCGTGAACAATAAATATATAATTTTGATATTAGTTTTGGAATTTAGATCATAGCAAAAAAAAATTTACGATATTAGTTTTGGGATTTAGATCATAGCAAAAATTTCTTATCAAAAGAAAGTATTTAATCTATGGACCTGATTGGATCTTCTCTGACCTTTGATCTTTCTTGGTGGTGGTGGTCTGAAACTCCTCTTTGATATTTTTTGGTGATGGCCTAAAACTCCTAGAGCAGTCATGCTGATAATGTGTTGTGAAATAAGAGAGAAAGAGAAGAAATTGATGGCCAAAAAGAATGTACGTACCTATTCTCATTGATAACATATATAGAGAAAAATGATATAGAGGTAGTTGTGGGTATGGATAAGGGCATCCATATTTGGATTTATCCAAATCACAACAAAATTGATATTATTTTTTAATGTTTTTTTTCTTTTTTAGTGCAAATGGACTTTTTAATTGACTTGATAACAATAGAATGTTGGAGAATAGCAATACTTTTGCGTTGGAAGAAGACTGTCCAAGGGTGTTTCCTTCTAGCAGTTCGGATGGTAGTGAACCCATCGTGACACACCACCCCCTTGGAGTTAAGAGTTCTTCTCTTTGCTACTAGATGTAGGTGTTAGGTGGAATTTTCATCCTATGTGGAGAACATCCTAGAGTGCGGCAAGTATTATTCGTGTATTGAAGATGTTCGAAAAGTTGAAGGCAAAGAAGGTGGCTCGTTTTGAGCGCGTATTAGAACATATTAGGAATACAGTATCAGAGTCTGCAGTATACATCCGGTCTGACATAGTTTTTTTCTAGAATAGTTTTGACACAGATTGGACAATTTTTAGTATACCGTCGGTATCCGCTACTGGTATACCACCGGTATACAGCTACTGGTATACCATCGGTATATCGTTCATCACAACAAGAAAAAATTCCTTTTACAACGTTCTATCCAGGGGCGGATCCAAGGGGGTGTTGGGGTGGGCTGGAGCCCACCCCAAATTTTTTTTTTTTTACATATTTTTTCCATATGAATATTTTTTTTGATTTATTTTGTATGGATTTATCTACTTCCAGCCCACCCAAAATTTTGGTAGCCCACCCCAGCTATAGTTTCTGGATCCGCCCCTGGTTCTATCTACAACACTTCCTAAAAATGTTGTAATTTGTAAACATGAAGGGTCTTCTACAATCTTTATTGTAAAAACGTGATGAAATACAGGTGCAAACAGCGTTTTATATTCAAACGTTAAGGCTTCTACAATGGCCATTCACAAAAGTTGTGTATTACTGTATTCAATAACATTTTATTAACATTGTAACATTTATTAATTTTGACAACGTTTATTTAATGTTTTCCATGTTATTACTTTTGACAATGTATTTAAAATATTGTAAAAATGTCATGTTAAACAACGTTTATCCACTGTTGTAAATTTTTTATTTTCACCATATTTGTTCAATGTTGTAAAACTACTATTATTTTACCACTTTATATAAACGTTGTGTAGGTAATGTCATTTTACAATGTTTAAGAAACATTGCAAAAAGGTTATATTGAACAACTTTTATAAAATATTGTAAAAGATGTATATTTTACAATGTTTAGATAGTGTTGAAAATTTTTCTTTAAAATTTTGCTAGGATGATAATATTTGAAATGTTGGTCTTATTAGGTCGACATCTCGCTTGGTAGCAGCTCTTGATTAAATTGATATGTCATATGCTGAAATCCATCCCTTCCACGGCTTCGAAAGACAAGCCTATTGTATCAGTTTCTTGCACAAATTCCTTCCACGGCTTCTTGCTCATCCTAATCTTCATTGTTCTAAAAATCATGACTCCTCCACCTCTATTTTACTCTATAAATTGCTGCTTTAACTTAGGTTATGTCATATATTCAATTAATGAATTAATCATTAAAAATATCTAACAAGTATTCAAAATTTAAAGCCTAATCATTAAGATAAATAAGTTTTCTTCATTTACATGTTTTTACAACTTATTATGCTTTTAAATGCCAAAGCTATAAAGCTCCTCAACCGAGAGGAGCTTAAGAAGTAAGTATGGGATATGAAGGATATGAAAAGAGAAAACACTATATTACTATTTTTTTTATGTTTCTACTATAAATCTTGCTGGATCTCGATCATGATCTCCTCAGGTTGATTCAAAAATTATGTTCTGGTATTGGCAGACGTAAAAGTTACTACGCAAATACCCTACCACCTGTAAAGTGTACACAAGGATAGAAGATTTTAGTCCTATCAATTTCCTTTTTAAGTTCTTTTTAAGATCTTATAAGTGAATCAACAGAATTATATCATGAATTTGTAAACAAATAACTCACAATTTTGTTTTAAAAAAACTTTAGAATTTTAGCAGACATGATATCTTTTTTTTTTACAATGGATTGATTGTTCTATTTCTAGCCGATCCAACATGATACAATATACTGTTCACTGCACAAGTTGGGTAGTTACTAGAGGTGAGCTTTCGGTTTATTCGGTTTCAACCGACCCAAAATAGTCAAAACCGATTAAACTAAGATTTTAAAAATCTAAAACCAAAATCGAAATCGGATACCAAAATCGACTAGCTCTTGTGGTTATCGAGGAGAGGCATAAGATCCTAGCTGGGTGGCGGAAGATCCGGGGATCGAGCCACGGGGGCGTATTATTCCTTCCATTTATAATTGTGGGAGTTGTGACGTAGTGGGCCCAAAAGGCATACAATGCAGTATGCACAGAGTCCCGTGCGTATCGCCGGGCATCTAAGAAAAATCAAAACCGAATCGAAAGTAGCCAAAAACTAAAACCGAACCGAATAATCAAATCGATTTATTCGATTTGTTCGGTTGAAATATTTTTATTGTTTAATGGATTGGGTCCAATAATGGAATCATGGTTAAATTATATTAAAAATTATAATTTTTATACACATTTGTTGTGTATTTCAAAGTTGTGTCCAAAGTTGGACTAGTTGTTAAATTATCAAAGTTGGGCGTCAACATATACATAGAATTGTTGTTTTAAAAATATACATATTTTTAATCACAAAATTTTTATTTAATTGTTAGAATTTACATAATTGTATAATTCTTATTTGGTTTTGGACCAAAACCGAAACCGAATAAGGAATTTTAGTATTTTCAAAGCTGAACACATTTTTTTTCAAACGGATCCGAAATTTTTATTTGGTTCGGTTAAGTTCGATTTTCGGTCCAAAATCGAATAATGCTCACTTCCTAGTAGTTGCCCCTATAATTTCAACAAATGATAGCTGACAATCTAGCATCTTTCTCCTATTGAAGCCTATTAAAACGATATTTGTGTTGAAGCAACAACATATGATTACACATACATATACAATTTTATATTTTGTCTGTACTAACACTTTTCTTCTTCATGGGGTATTATGTATAAACTGCAGTAGTAGCTGAAAGGCAGGCAGAAAATCATACTACATTTTGGTGTCTCCTAGCTCTTTCGTCTATGTATTAATACCAATCCAAATCCACATCCGTATCTAAATTCAAATCCAAATCGAACACAACTGGTCCTAAATCTTCTATTATATAACTAGAAGATGCACGTTAAATAATTTTTCTTACTTTATTTCTAATCTTATCAAAAAATAATTTAAAATTTATTGTGTATAAATATATATATATATATATATATATATATATATATATATATATATAACACAACAGCAATTTATTGAATTAAAAGAGTGGCTCAGAACGAGCAGTACATGTACCAGGGACCAAAAACACAAAAAGTCCTGGGAGGCAAAGTAGAAAATACACAGATTTAAATAGGGAATTTTGAAATTTCAAAAAATTTCGAAAAAATGGAGATTGAAAGTCAAGTGGGCTCTCAGCCCTATAGAGCAATGGGCACCCTGTCGGAAGCACCGTTAGCGCAACCCTAGGGCACGCAAACCGATTGGGGGGGTGCTGGCACGCAGTACTATTCTTTTTCTTTTTTTTTGGCAGAATGAAAACCAAAATTCAAAAAATGAATTTTGAATTTTGAATTTCAAAAAACAAAGAGCCCCCACGTGGGCGGGGCGTTGGGCCCGAGGAGGGGCTACGCGCTGTTTGAGAGAGGGGGCGCGCGGCCCGAAGGGGCGTGCTGCGCGAGAGGGGCGCGCAGCCCGGGGAGAGCGCGCGTAGCCCGGAGCACCGACGGGGGAGGCCTTCCCGGCGAGGAGAGCGGCTGCCGGGAAGCGGCGGCCGGGAAGTCGGGAGAGGGGAGGGAGGGTGCGTTGAGGGCCCGACGACATGGGCGCCGAGACCCGAGGAGGGAGGTGGAGGGGGTGGAGGCTCGAGCAGGGGACGGGGCGCGTCCTCCTGGGGGGAAGGGTGGGCGGCCGCCGTCCTATCTCCGGGAGAGCTCCGGCGGGGAAGGGGAGGACGGCTGAGAAGGGGACCACGGCCATCGGGGCGGACTGGGCGGAGCCGGAAGGAGGGGAGGGAGGGAAGCGGAGGGGGAGACCGGCCTCCAGCGAACTGGGGCGACGGCTACCGGACGGAAGGGGGAGGGCCCTCCGGCCAGAGACGGAGAGAGCGTCGGAGGGGGTGGAGAGGCTGGAAAGAGAATGGAGGGCCACCGACGACGGTACCGGCGAGAGCGCTGGCGCTGGGGGGTGGAAACGAAGAGGGGGTCTAGCCCAGGGCCGCCGGAAGGCACTGCCAGGGGCCCGAGGGAGGAAGACGCCGATTTGGGCCACCGCGGGAGGGGACGGGAGTCCTCAGCCGAGGGGGGACGTCACCGCGAGAAGGAGGGCGGGGCAGGCCCTGGAGGCGGGAGCCAAAAGGGTGCCGGCCGCCGTGGGGGCACCGAGCTCCGGGGGGGAGGCGGAGGGCGCCAGAGGGAGAGAGGAGCGGTGGGTGGGGCCACGGTCGAGGGAGTGGGCGGCGACGGCGGGAAAGAGAAGCGAACGCCGGCCGGCGTCGAGGAGGGGGGAGCCGCGGCCACCCGAGCCCAGGAGAGAGGTTCGACTCCCGAGGGGGGGAGGAACCGGCGACGGCTGAGGGAGGGCTGGGGCGCCGGGGGGGCTTGGCCGGACCAGTCCGAATGGGGAGGGCCGGAGGGGGATAGCCAGGCAGCGGGAGCGGGCGGTTGCCTTCGACCAAGGGGGACGGCACCGCGAGGACGGCGGCGGACGAAGGAGAAGCGGGGGGATGCAGGCTCGCCGGAGGGGCAGTCGAAGGGGAAGTACCCGGCGACTGCAGCAGGAGCGGATCCGCGGCGTCGCCTGCGACGGGGACGCTGGGGGCGCCGGGACCGATGCCGCGGAGGGAGAGGGCGGCGGCACTGAGGGCAGCAAGGAGGCTGCCGGGGCGATGACGGACGGGGGAGCAGGCCGTCGGAACCCGTCGGGAGTTGCCAGGGGACGGCCCACCACGGCGGCGGTCACCAGGGGGCTGGCCACCAAGGGGGTCCCCACCCACCGAGCACTCCCCAGGGAGCAGCGTTGCACGCTATCTTTAGTCGTGATTATATATATATATATATATATATATATATATATATTAGAATTGGAAAATTTTAATTTAATTTTAATTATAAATTGTTATTGATAAATATTTTTATGATATTGTTGAAAAATTGTTCAAATATTTAAATATATTTGAAATAAGATTTGTTAAACATTTTAAATATTTTATGATTTTTTTCTTTTAAATTTGGTTTTAAACCGTTAAAATTTAATTTTTAAATAGATATTTGTATGGACTATAGAGAGAGAAAGTTAGTTTTATCCGTATTTTGGAAGTTAATTTTTATCTTCCGTAATTTTTGAAAAGTAAAATGGTCCATAATATACATACGGCTTAGACGGCTAAATATATTTAAATATTTATAAATATTCAAATATATTTAAAATATTAATTTGGCTTATCATTAAAATATAAATATATATGTAATAAATTAATTTAAATATATTTAAATTATTTTAATAATATAAAGAATAAATTATTTTACATGGAACAGGCTCAAAAGTGAGTCGTTCAAGCCGTTTGCATATCATTAACCATTTTAATAAAAAAACATGAATTTTAAATTTTCTTTTTTTTTGTCCATGTAACCGACTCTCTTTTGTTTAGATATCTCTCCATAACAAATAATAATTAAAATATAATATATAAATATATATGTAATAAATCTTAATTCATATATAAATGTATATTAATAAATCTTAATTCAAATATATTTAAATATTAAATTATTAATTTAGCTAAGAAATAACTTATAAATATTTAATTAAATATTAATGAATCTTAATAACTCTGAATTTAAATATTTTGATTAACAAATATTTTAAATATTTATAAATATTTAAATATTTGAATATATATAAATTATTAATTTGGATTATCATTAAAATAACAATATATATGTAATGAATCTTAATTCAAATATATTTACATATTGAAATTATTATTAATAATATCAAAATAAAATTAAAAGTATAATTTCCATACACATTTGTTGTATTTTAATGTTGCGTCCAAAGTTGGACTAATTGTTAAATTATCAAAGTTGGATGTCAAAACATATACATAGAATTGTTGTTTTCAAAATAAACATATTATTAATCATAAAATATTCATTAAATTGAGAGAATTTACATAATGGTATAATTCTTTTTTTAGTTTTGGATTGAAACGGAAACTGAATAAGGAATTTTAGTATTTTTAAAACTGAACAGAAAATTTTTAAAATTGAACCAAATCTTTTATCTGGTTCGGTTAAGTTCGATTTTCGATCCAAAACCAAATAGTTCTCACCCCTAGTAGTTACCCTTATAATTTCAACAAATGATAGCTGATAATCCAACATTATTCCCCCATGATAAAATTGAAGCCTATTGAAATGATAGTTGGTGTTGATGCAACAACAACATATGACTACACGTACATGTACAATTTTACATTTTGTCTATACAACATATGACTACACGTATCATGTAATTCTTTATTCTATCTGTAATGTGTTGAAGCAACAAAATAGTGCTCACCCTAGTAATCTTGTCACTTAAGATATTCTTTTAGTTACCAAATACTTTTATGTCACATAAAAGCATTAGACACCAAAAATATTTATTTCTTGTAAAAAAAATTAAAGTAATTAAAAAATTTAAATAAACAAAATATTCTGATTATATTTGACACAAGACGAAGATTTTGAAATTATTTTGATACCAAAAATATTCATGTCAAATATATTCACAGAGTCCTAATTCGTAACAGGTTTTGAGTATATAAAAATTTCTGTCAAATATTCACAAGTCCTACCTAACCGGATTTGAATATTGTTTTGAGTATACAAAAAAATTCTATCAAATATTCACAAAAAATTTCTGTCAAATATTCTGATTGTATTTGACACAAGATGAATATTTTGATGTTATTTCGATATCAATATTTTGATATTATTTTGATAGCAAAAATATTCATGTTAAATATATTCACAGAGTCCTAATTCGTAACAGGTTTTGAGTATACAAAAAATTACTGTCAAATATTCACAAGTCCTACCTAACCGGATTTGCATAATATTTTGAGAATACAAAAAATTTATGTCAAATGTTCACAACAAAATCATGTTAAAATTTTGATTGTATTTGACACAAGATGAAGATTTTGATAATCAATATTCATGTCAAATATTCATGCATGATGTTACAATAATTGAATTTACATAATATTCTTATATATGGAAGCCAAAATATCCATAAATACAATAATCTCCCCCACCCTGCTTTCCTACGGGAAATAACAGAGTCCTAGGTATTCCCTCCCCCTTTTTTTTCCACGAAAATTTTAGGTAGCATATTTCCCTCCCTTTTCCCACGTTAAAACCAACAATTAAGCTATTCCCCCTTTTTTACACTCGCTTCCCAAAACCTCTCTCCCAAAAAAAAACGAATGAAGAAGGTATGGTTTCTCCTTCACTTCTATACCTTTTTCTATCCTCAAATGGTATTGAACTCTAAGATTCATCTATTCTTAACCCAACTCTCCATCGTCTATCCCACGGCTGCAGCAATCATTCCCCAAATGAAGCCTGAAGCTACAGTAGAAACTCTATAAAATAATACACTTGGGACCACCAAAATTTATTAATTAAAAGAGTTATTAATTAATCGATAAATTAATAATTATTAATTTATATATTAATTAATATTTTATTAATTTATAGTAAAATACTTACGTAGTTTACAAACACCTTTCAAGCTTCCACTTAATTATTGTATACAATGCATGTGTATATCAAATGAAGGGCCCAATTTGAAAGAAACCTTCAATCTCCCACCTTATTATGCTTCTTGTGTTCAGTGTATCACTTTATGGACATTAAAAATATTTTCTATATAGTAGTTTACAAACACCTTTCAAGCTTCCACTTAATTATTGTATACAATGCATGTGTATATCAAATGAAGGGCCCAATTTGAAAGAAACCTTCAATCTCCCACCTTATTATGCTTCTTGTGTTCAGTGTATCACTTTATGGACATTAAAAATATTTTCTATATTACTTTGTTTTAGCAAATTATTCAAGAAACCTTCATAAATCATTCATGTAATATGCTATATATAAGAAATTATTAATTTATATTTTATATGGGGTCTGAAGAAATTATCAAAAATGTATTATCTTATAATTTTAGCGAATTATTAATTTAGCACCCTATCCCCGAGTCGGGACCGGCCAAAAATATTATCTTAGAGAGTTTATTAAATAATCGAGTATTAATTTATAGAGTTTCTACTGTACTTGAGGAGGACCGATAGCCCTTGATCAACCATCATCGTAGAATTCTTAAGGTGCGTGTGTCTGAAATTTACTAATAGAGAAACTTTCTATAATTTTAGTGTTAAAATTTTAACTAGTTCTATATATATATATATATATATATATATATATATATATATATATATATATATATATTTGTATTCGCCCTTGTGTTGTATATGTTGAACTGTACAACACGACAAAATGGTTTACAACACGAAAAAATTGTTCGCCTTTTTTATATATGTTGTTGTGATGTCGCATCCACGTATGTCATAAAGACATCACATGCTAAGTGTTTGTATAAATGTTACTAAGAAATTATGTATGATAATGTACATGCCTAGAAATCTGCTTTGAAGAAGAGTTAAAATTTTCACTATAAAAAATCTTGTAATCCACTCATCTTCGTGCACTTACCTTCTCTTTCTCTCTTTTCTCTTAACAAATATTTGAGATAACATAGAAAATAACAAATTATTTGTGCCAATAAACTATGAGGACTTCGAGATGGGAAGGTATATTACGTCGGTTCTTTGGAGGGTTTTTTTTCAGATTCAAATGTGTTTTCTTTTTTCGAAATTTCTATATATAGGTAATGCTTTTTATTGATATTTTTTTATTGTAATTATGTTGTCAGAATATTTTATTTGTTAAGTAAATAAAATTTATTTATGTATTACATTGTCGAATTTTGTAAAAAAAATTCAATTTTTTGAATTGCAAGAACAAAATTCCTAAAAATAAGTCTTTTTTTGGAATATGTGTTCTTTCTATGAATTTGAGAACATATATGTATATGAGGAAACAATTGTAATTGGAATTACGTTGTCAGAATTTTATATTTGTTAGGTAAGTAAACTTTTGGTGTTTTTTATAGTTTGCGGAGCAAAAAAAAAAAAAAAAAAAATCATAATTAGTGAGTGTTTTATGGGGATCATTTGTGAGTTTTCGATAATTTCTTATTACTGTTAAAGTTTTTTTTGGGATTAAAAGGTGTTTTCTTTTTCGGAATTTTAATTACTAGTTAGGCTTTTATATCAAATTTTTTATGTTTTATAGGGATATTTGTTATTATATATATATATATATATATATATATATATATATATATATATATATATATATATATATATATATATATATATATATATATATATATATATATATATATATATGAAGAGCAAAAACAAAATTTATAAACAAAAATGTATTTTTGAGAAATTTGTGTTCTTTCTAGGAATTTGAGAACATGTATGTATACATAGGAAAAAAAATTAATTGGGGTTACTTTGTTAGGATTTTGTGTTTGTTAGGTAAATAAAAAAAAATTAATGCTTGGTTTTTTTTTTAGATTTTTTGGTTATTGATGGGTTTGTAGAACAAAAATAAAAAAATCATAATTAATGAGTATTTTATGGGGATTATTGTTGGGTTTTCTAACATTTATTACGTTTTTTCAGCAAAAACAAGAACCCAACAAATTATTTATTTTCAAGTTAATTAGTTTTCGAGTATTTGGAGATTGAATTCTTATAACCTTTACCATATTTATCATTATGATTGTTTATATTAGGTTAAATGATTTGGTAACATTCAAATATATGAAAATTTGAAGATTTTATAATATTAAATATACTATACAACAACAAAAGCTTTTATCTAAAAGTTTTGGGCAGATAATGATGGGATGCCTCCATATCCAATGGTGGGGGATGTGCCTTCTTCAAATAAGATATTCAAATATTAAATTTAAAAAAATTACACTTGGATGAGATTAAATTTTAAAAAAAAAAATTTAAAATTTAAAATTTAAAATTTGGATAAGATTATTATAAGTAATTTTTAAAAAATAATAATGTTTAGTCATTCTTATTTGATAAGATTAGAATAAATAAAAAAATTAAAAATATATAGTCATTTTGTACACGCAATGCGTGTACCCGAATACTAGTAGTTATTAGTATTATTATTGTTTTAGCATTTGGTTCACTCCCTACACTCATTGTATCTACATTATACTACATGATACACATAGAACACATACACTTTTTTTACACACTGGTACATTAAAACTTCACAAATCATATCAGAATATAAGACGCAGTATAGAAAGATAGAAATGCTTTTCATTTATAGCTTGCAACGAAGTGCTAGTCGTAATTACATTGGATGCCGTTGCGGCTACATTGATTGAAAACAGAAAGAAATACACTCGACAAGTTGCCTGAACTACGCTTGCCGTCCCATACATTTGCCCCTTTATACATAAGCCGTCGACTTGAATTGGCTTCAAAATACTTCAGCATAGGAAGAGCTTCAAAATGCCTCTCCGCACTTCAGCTTCAGTTTAGGTTGGAGCGCCCGCCGTACCTGAGGAAATTGGGGGAGGGGATTAGCACACTTGCTAAGTGGACGAGACGAACCAACTCGTCTAAACCGACTCTGATTGTTAGGATAGGCATGCTTTAGAGTTGTCTTTCTATTAGAACTAAATGAATTCAGTTCATATTCGATAGCCGTCTTTGAGTAATAAAACATACAGGATAACATCGCAGTTTATCATATTTCTTACCCCGGCCGTGCTCGTCCCTGCATGAAAACAGAGATAATATTTACACTTGCATAAGACAATAGGTGAGCATGCAACTATCTTATATGCGGTCATTGGTGCTACACACCACTAGGGACTTAATCGAAGTTGGCATGCGACGCTACCCTTTCAGTCTAGGTTGCAAGCCTTACTGAGGGTCCCGCATGCCTCGTGCCGAAGCACGATAAATTATTTCCCCTAGGACGAATCGGTTCCGATGCCCCGGATACCGTTTCGAGAAAAACGAACTTGTGCACAAGCTGTCCATGACCATGCCTATGTGCGAACAGTTTAATATATGCAAACCATTTTGTATAGCGCGGATAGTATCGAATGACATTATCATTTCTCGCAACTCATGCAACAATTCATTTTCCCCAAAGCCGTACACCGATTTAGCGTCCCGTGGGCACCAAATTGTCCGAGGCATCATAACCCATGATCAATGTTTCACATTATTTTACAGCACGTGAAATAGTCTATCTTTTTATTAGAACCTTAAACTTTTTCGTTTATGTGAGAAACTTGTATTTTTCAGAGTAGATTACTCAAAATCGATACGTTTTTCCCAAGTTCTTGACCTTAGTAGATTGGCATGCAATTAACTTGGCATCGTTCGATTTGAATGAATTCGAGGCAAGGAATAAGTTTGCGGGACAGAGTAGAAAAGAAGGGTCGAATCACCCACCGATTACATTGCTTCGTGTCGGTCGTCGAAGTGCTACGCAACGTCAAGCTTTAGTTATGCGAGCTCCTGCAATGGCACCAACACTTTGTTAGATTTTCTTCTTTTTTCCTTGCATCGAAATTTGTAATTGCATCCTTGAAAATAACGCAAAAGCACTTCATCAAACCCAACGGCAAAGCTCCAAAAAAACCATACAGCGGTCCAGTTCCGTCGAAGGGACTCTTATAGAGATCTCACTCGCCGAGACGCAGTCCGCTGCATCTAGGACTTATTCCAACAGAAGTCGTTCCATTAGTTCGATCGATTCTCGTAACTTCCGTCCAAATTGATTTGAATCGATGCCGCAAGGCATTATCGTTTACCAAGCTTAGCGATCGAGTCAGATGGCCATCTAAGTTCCCGGCCGATCTGACTCGGCACAAGCATATTATGAAGTTCCGTCGCCTATCGAAAACGGGATGCTACATAATATACCACTAAGAAAAAGTTTCATCTTGAAACTTAAGAACAAGGGTCTGACCTTAATTTAGACAAACAACGCAGGGTATTTCTCTTTCATCTTCGTCTCCATCTCCTACGTCGACTCTTCAACGGAATGGTTCCGCCAAAGCATGCGGACCAAAGACATCGACCGATTTCGTAGCACCTTCTCCTTACGGTCCAAAATTTGAATAGGCTCCTCCGAGTATGACAAGTCAGTACGTAGCTCCAACTGATTGAAGCTAACCACATGATTTGGATCGTGCACATATTTTTGAAGTTGTGAAACGTGGAAAACATCGTGCACATCGGCCAAGGCAGGAGGGAGTGCGATCCGATAAGCAACCGTTGCAACTCGCTCGATGATCTCGAAGGGGCCTACAAATCTCGGGCTCAACTTGCCTTTAACGCCGAACCGCATCACCCTGCGCATAGGCGTCACTTTCAAAAATACATGGTCCCAGACCAGAAACTCTAGCAGTCGTCGGCGAAGATCTGCGTAGCTCTTTTGTCGACTTTGCGCGATACGGAGTCTGTCTCGAATCAAGCGGACCTTTTCGACGGCCTGCTCCACCAGTTCCGGTCCAAGCACTTGTCGCTCTCCGACTTCATCCCAGCATATTGGTGAACGACGCTTTCTCCCGTAGAGCGCTTCATATGGAGCCATCTGAATGCTCGACTGATAACTATTGTTATACATAAACTTCGTAAGCGGCAAATGCGTATCCCAACTAGTCTTTAGGTCGATCGCATACAGACACAACATATCTTCTAAGATCTGATTTACCCTCTCCGTCTGACCGTCTATTTGGGGATGGTACGCAGAACTAAAGTTCAGTTTGGTCCCCATCGCTGCTTGGAGGCTCGTCCAGAAATGCGATAGGAATCGCCCGTCTCTGTCGAAAATTATTGAGGCCGGTACCCCATGCAGTCGAATAATCTCGTCGATGTAGATCTGCACTAACCGATCGACACTCCATCCTACTTTAATTGCGATGAAGTGAGCCGACTTGGTCAATCTATCAACAATGACCCAAATCGTGTCATTCCCCTGCGGCGTCTTCGAAAATCCCACAATAAAATCCATCGAGATATTGTCCCACTTCCACTCGGGAATGGCGATGTTCTGCAGCTCTCCGCCTGGCCTTTGGTGTTCCGCTTTCACTTGCTGACACGCCATACATTATGGTACGAACGTAGCCACGTCTTTCTTTATGCCGTGCCACCAAAAGTTTGTGCGCAAGTCCTTGTACATCTTGGTGCTTCCAAGATATAACGAGTACTTCGTATAATGTGCCACCGTCAGAATTTCTTTTCTGAGTTCGACAGTTTCAGGAATGCAGAGCCTTCCCTTTAGTCGCATCGTCCCGTCTCCGTCTTCCGCAATGTCAGTCGCCCTTCCCGTTGAAATCAGCTCGTACATTTTCTTCAGGAATGAGTCGTCCTCCTGTGCGGCCTTTATCTTGCTAAGCAGGCTCGATCCTAACTTCAGCTGAGCTAGGTGCAAGTGTCGATACTCAATTCTGAGTTTGATACCCATCGCTTCAAGGTCTCGCCGTATCTCATTTTTTATGGCCAGTGTTCCCATAAACATTCTGCTAAGTGCGTCGGCCACCATGTTTCCCTTGCCCGACGTATATTCGATCGTTAGCTCGTAATCTTTTATGAGTTCGAGCCATCGTCGCTATCGTAGGTTGAGTTCTCGTTGCATAAACAAGTATTTCAGGCTTTTATGATCTGTGTAGATTCTGCACGCCACACCATAGAGGTAGTGCTGCCATAGCTTCAATGCAAACACGATCGCCGCCAATTCTAGGTCGTGCGTCGGGTAGTTTTTCTCGTGCTACTTTAACTGCCGTGAAGCGTAGGAGATGACTTTGTCTCTCTGCATGAGTACGCACCCGAGGCCAGTTCCCGATGCGTCGCTGAATATCTGAAAGCCTTCTGGACCGTCTGGAAGTGCAAGGATTGGAGCTGAGACGAGCCGTTGCTTCAACTCTTGAAAGCTGGATTCACAGTCGTCGCTCCATTCAAATACTACTCCCTTCTGGGTGAGGCAAATCAGAGGCTATGCTAGCTTTGAGAAGCTTCGCACGAACCTACGGTAGTAGCCCGCTAAGCCCAGGAAACTCCGAATGTTGCTAGCCGAGGCAGGTCATTTCCAATCCACCATCGCGTCAATCTTCTTTGGGTCCACCGCGTCAATCTTCTTTGCGTCCAAACACGTCTGAGAATCGTGGTCACTTTGCCGCAGTAAATTACAACAGATGCGGCAAGCGTATGCACCGAGCACCCGATTGTAGATTGAGAACATGCTTCAAGTGTGGCGAGCTAGGCCACTTCAGTCAATTCTGTCAGGCGGGGAAGCCAAATCAACACAACCCACCAAGGAACATTCCGAATCCATATAAAGTGCCTACACTACAAGGTGCAAATGCGGTGCCTGTGAACCCGCAGAATCAACGCCACGGAGCTCAAGGTCGAGTTTATGCCTTAACTTGAGGCGAGGCATTTGCGTCCGATACGATTGTAACGGGTATATTACTCTACAAAGATATACCTGCTCGAGTACTATTCGATTCGGGTGCGACGCATAGCTTTATATCTGCTGATTTTGTAAAAGAAAATAAAATAACCATGTAATCACTAGATATAAATATTAGCGTTAGCACTCCGTCGGGAGTCGATATGCCTGCAAACTTTATTTGTAGGGATGGCCACATTTGCATCGGGGGAAGATATCTATCCTTGGATACCGTCGTGCTAGACATCAAAGAGTACGACATAATCTTGGGCATGGATTGGTTGGGCGCTTGTCATGCAACGATCGAGTGCGCGGAGAAGAGAGTGGTGTTTCGTCTTCCTGGCGAGACAGAGTTCTCATATTCGTGCGGTACGGTCTCGAAGACGGCGATAATGGTATCGGCAATCTCGGCGAGGCGTATGCTGCGTTCCGGCTGCGTGGGATACTTGGCATCAGTTCGAGACACGCGGAAGGATAATACAAACACAATGTAGACTGATGTTGTGGTAGATTTTCCTGACATTTTTCCTGACAAAATGCTCGGGATGCCGCCGGATCGAGAAATTGAATTCAGCATCGACACCTTTTCGGACACACGGCCGATATCAAAGGCGCCTTACCGAATGGCTCCAGCAGAACTGAAGGAGCTGAATGTGTAATTACAAGAGTTGCTAGGCCGTAGATTTATTCGCCCTAGCGTCTCTCTGTGGGGAGCTTCCATACTGTTCGTGAAGAAGAAGGATGGGTCGTTACGGCTATGCATCGACTATCGGGAACTCAACAAGGCGACCGTGCGAAACAAGTATCCTTTGCCGCGAATCGATGACTTGTTTGACCAACTTCAAGGCGTGGCAATATTTTCAAAAATTGATATTCGTTCAGGCTATCATCAATTGAAGATCAAGTCCGACGACGTATCGAAGTCTGCCTTCCGCACTCGATATGGTCAATATGAATTCCTAGTCATGCTGTTCGGTTTGACGAATGCCCCAGTCGCTTTTATGGATTTGATGAACCGAGTCTTTCGACCTATACACAAGGCAGTATCCTGCAGGAGTTTAGCAGTGGAAGGTATGCACAAAGCAGTGCACTTCCTGCGGGAAACTGTTGCTGCCACAGTTGTGAATGCAACAAATACTATCGAGTACTGTTGCACATGTAATTCACACATATTTATCCAAATTAAAATCAATTTGTCCTTATCTAATCCGGTTTCTATTTCATATCATTATTTTAGAAATACTATCCAATTTCCATAATAATTATTCTCTGTTAGATCTTTCAAAATTATATCCAACCAATTATAGTAACTAAATATAGTTTTCAAAATCAATTTGAGATCAGTATATAGCCATTTCACTAACTTTACTTTATCACAACAGTACAACACTAATAAATGAAAATATTCAATTTTTGATGTACCAAAAAAGAGAAGAAAGATGGAAGCTAGAAATAAGAAAAAGAAGTAACATAGTTACATGCTTGCATTGCGTAAGTCCATTCATTTTCCTTTTTATTCTAAAAGTATTTTATTGCTCTCTCTATCTAGCCATTAAAAATTGAAAAAACAAACCAACGGTTAATGCTCTAGGTCAATTCATTATCAAAAGTTTAATGATTCCTGAGTACTGCTCTAAGTCAATGCATAAAATTTATGATTGTTATTGGTAGCTTATTTTTGGCCACCCCAAAGTGTCATTTCTGGCTCTACCTGTGCTTCTGGTATAGTTTAGCAATTTAACTGTCCATGCTAAGATCCTTACTTGATGTGGTATATTGATTTTGTAGAAACAAAAATGCGTTCAGTTGGAAGACCTTGCTGCAGAGTTAAAGTTACGCACCCAGATAATTTACTTGTCCAAAACTTTCATAGTTTTAATTCTTTTTTTTTCCAAATTATGTTGTAGCATTATGGATTTGTTGCACTTCCTCTCTTTTGCCTTATTTTTATAAAGTATGGTTGTGTTCCCAAACTGGTCTGTATCTATAACCTATAATAGTTGCAATCTTAATTTTAAATAAATATATTCTCTTAAATAAAATTATAAATGTATGAGAATTATTTGTTGCAACCAAGAATTCTTATTTATTATTTCTAAATAATTAATAATAATAATAGTTATAATTAATATTATATTATGTATCTCTTTGAATTATTAGTTACAATCATATATTATTGTTGTCTCCAAAGTAGAATGAAGGCTTACAATCACTTAAAACAAATATAAATAAGAGGTCAATTGACATCTCATGGACTGCCGGAAAATACTAGAGAAACTTGAAGCATGCCATGTGGAGTTAAAAGGAACCGCAGATTGACAAAGTATGTTGATCCTTACAATGTTCTACTAAATCTTGGTACATTTATAAACTTTCTATAAGACAAAGACTTTTGCATCATATAATTCATATTATATAAGATAGACTTTTGCAACATATAATTCATATTCTAAAACAAAAACTTTTGCAAAATTAAAAAAAAGATTTTTGAATCCTTTCAATTTTAATATTTGTGCATGAAGATGATTACTAATTATTATACTTTTGTTTTAATAATGATAAGATCTTTTCTTACCACATAATTATTAGTTTTTGTTTCTGTAAATGTTTATTTATGTAAAAAGATATTAAGGTTCTTAATGAAAATAATTGATTGTTTGTTTCAGATGATCATTTAGATATCGTGACTGAAGGTCGAAATTGGGTGTTTTATTTAAAATGCTGGATCGTAATCAACGGTCCAGGTGTTCTCGAAAGTTAGGCATTATAAATATTTATTTTCTCACCCCAACTCATCATCACAAGATAAAAATGAGAGCTTTCTCAACTTTCAACTTTCAAAGAGATGAAGAAAGAGATTCGAAGTTTGAGGTGGTTCAAAGAGAGATCATTTTGATGAGTTCTACAACAGTTTTTTCTGGTCGTCTAGTAATTGGTAATCTTTTGTGTACTCATTGTAATCTATTTTCATCTATTGATGTGTTGTGATGATCCGTGTGGATCGGGAAAGCAGTTTGTGTATCTTCTTATTCCATTATTGGAGACTTTTATGGGTTGGACTCCGATCGTCCAGTAGTTTTTCCCTTCAAGGGTTGTCACGTAAATATCATTGTATTTGTATTGTACTTTCTTTGTATTTTTGGCTATTTGGCTTGTGCATTTTTGTTCATCTTTGGTCCTCACCACGTTTATCGTTTTGGGGATTTCGCATTTCGTTCCCAACATAGTGGTATCAAAGTTGTAGTTGACAGAGTTGTGTCAGAGCGCATGTTGTCACGTGTTAGAGGTTGACAGTCAAACTGAGTAGAAGAGATGGATGCGAAGTCAGTGCGCATGATAAATCTAAACGATTTTAATTACCACTATTGGCAAAGCAAGATAAAAGATTTGTTGTTCATCATGAAGCTGCATCTTTTGGTATTTGCTTCCGAGAAGTTCAATAAAAAAATCGATGAGGACTGGAATTTCGAGCATATACATGTGTATGGATATATTAGGCAGTTCATATACGAGAATATGTATAACCACATCGCCAATATTGAGTACTCAAAGACTTTATGGGAGACATATGATGAGGCTTAGGTACAAGGATGGTCGTTCAATATGGATCACTTGAGTGAGTTCCAGGGCATGGTTGGCCAGTTATCTTCTATGAGAATAAAATTTAATGACGAGGTATATGTGCTTTGGTTGATGTGTACCTTGCCAAACTCGTAGAAGATCGTACAAGTGTCTATGATCAATTCTGCTCCAAAAGGTGTGGTTAATCTAGAGTTCTCTATGAAGGGTTATGAATGAAGAGATATGGAGAAAATCTCAAGGCACTCCATTCACAACCCATTAAGAGACACTTGTTTCAGAGAGCCGAAAAAGGAGTAAAGTAAATGTAGTGCCCCCGCCACGCTTAGTTCAACCGGAGGAATCAAAACGCAATTATGTTTGAACTTGGCTATGCAACGGCTTGCTCGAAGTCTCGCTCGGTCGAGGCAACTCCTCGTTTTGGTGGATGGCTTCGATAAACTTGCCTCAGCTTTGCCTTCACACTTAATAAATGGATGTTGTCAATTGCAATGTGTAGATATGCTAATAAAAGAGACGAACCCATATAGCTAAAGGGAATAATCTTGCTCTGAGTTAGATTGCATAAAACATGTAAGTAATGAACTGGATGCCTATATTACACTTCATGTTGGGATTTCAAAGTTGGCACTCGTTCTTTTGACCTCATGTTTTGAGTTAATCATAGTTATGCCACGGGATACCGACTTGATGTCATAGTAGAAACAGTCCTACGGCTTGTTATAGCCACATGTTCTTACGGTCTCAAGGCTCGTTATGTAGAGTATCACTTGGTTGATAATGTTGTACGAAATACGGTTGGTTCAATGATAAGTAGGAAGGCTATGCAGTAGTCATTCCTATATTTCATAAAGGTACTATAGAAAGTTCACGTGACCGTTTGTCGCCGAGGCGGTCCCTCGTTTGGGAGTCTCCAACGTAGTACAGAAAAGATGGTAACACTGGAAGAGTGAAGGATGTGTAGGATGGTAAGTTAAGTCGAGTCCTGCATGGTCATTGGAAAACTTGTGCACAAGGTTTTGAGTTCATCGAATGATCGTCGGGGGCACTGGGATCGATTCGTCCTGGTGGGTAACTCTGCTTGCGAAACCCTCGGATGGTGTGCGACCTGACTAGAGGGGTGCGCCGTATAGCGGGTATTATAGGAAATTCAGCGAGATCGCACCTCGTTTTGACGAACATATCATCTTATCCTTAAGGTCTAGGGATAACTTATCATGCTAGTGATCTTTCATATAGATTAAGCCAACATATAGCGGCAATCCACGTGCATGCCTTAGGATAAGTTAAGAAGTGTATGCATGATACAAGTGAGTCAAAAAAATATATGCACGATATGAAATCACCCTTATTAAGCCTAAGATTTGCCCTCAATGGAGTCGTGTGTTTGGGGCACAGTTTGTGGCGTCGGTTGTCGAGTAGTTTGACACAAAGTTTTTAGGAATTGCTGACTCGGTTGTATGTTGAAAGAAGAAGGCAAGTTGGATGATATTGTGTGGCATAGTTACATTGATTTATGGCAAGGTCTAAATGTTTCAACACGAAGGTAGGCTTGTAGTATTATGACATGAAACTGATTCTAAGGTAATATTAGAAAGACAACTAAAAAAATAAGTTGCACTCACTAAAATAACGTGTTAGCTTTGTATGGGTCGACGAGATGCCCCCCACCAGTACAGTTGTGTATGGACACCCCACTAGTTTACTTGTGCAGGTTACCGGTACTTGCTCATTTGAGGTGGAGCTCGATTTGATGAGTCGAGGCATGGAGTTCCTTAGCATTTTGAGGCATGCGGTCACATTGGAGTTTTTACCTATACAGGACTATCGTATGGACATCGCCTTCTAGATTCTTTAAGTTGTAAGCCTTCGGGCATTAGTGATTATAATTGAGAGAAGAGAGAGAGAGAGATGAGTATTTGTGTTCAGAGGAAAAGTGATCTTGAGTAACTTGTAATCTTGGCTTCGCGCCCTTGTAACTTAATTTCAATATCAATAAAGAGTATCATTTTGTACATGTCTTTGAAATGTTTAACTTTTCTGATTGGGACTTCCGTGCGACGACCCCGTCGCTAACTGCTGTATCGACCGTTGTGGAAGTTGACTTGTGTGGACGCAACCTAGGCTCGCACAACATTATGCCCAAGTGAGGATGATCGGTTATGCGGAACCGGAACATGACATAATGGTATCAGAGCACGTATTTATGTCCTTGGACTTTCGATTGAATTCTTTAGCTCTGATGTTGCTTTTGTACTCGATATTGAAATGCTCACTCTCAATGTTCCGTAGGATATTCCATACAATAAGTCTATATATTTTGTATAAAAAAATCTTACGAGTGAAATTTAGTTGAACAAAGATAATTTCATGAAGGCACGGTTGCTGAGTTGAGTTGGGCAATACATACCTATGTTTGCGTCGAGGATAGCAAAACATGTATGTGATCAAAATATTTTCGGATGAAAATGTGTTAGACTTGATTCATGGAATGTTTGATAATTATCAATAGAGATGCTATTAGACGACGATATCGTCAATGCGATTAGACAGAACGTGCTTGGAAATTGAAGAATGGTTCGGACGCATATTCGAAGTGGTTGGTTGTGATTCAAAAAATTATTTCGAGGATTTGTCGAGTGACTTCATCCCCAAGTGGTGTATGGGATAGCTTTGGGGATATTCGATCGACTGAGGATCTGAGTGCCAATGGGTCCATCAGCAAGCGATGCGGTAGTGCAAAGCCTTAGAATTAGTTGTACGAAGTTAGTAGTGATCTTGATGTTTCGGATGAGATTGGTTCGAACAAACTAGAAATGACGCACATCGAATTGGGATTGTGCCGAGTATGAAATACAAAAATGATAGAGTAGATAGATTAAATCGAAGAAAAGTTAAGGTGTAAAGGAATAGATGACTCAGTCGGAGAAATCAATATGGATTGTATGCAAATATGATAGTAATGCAAAAATAATAGTATAAAACAGAAGAGAATTGAGTTTCGAATTCGACTAAGAAAAGAAAGCACAATTGGAAGATAGCGTGCATGGAAATTAGATTTAAAGATACGAAAATAACTCTAAGGATTTGGATAAAATTGCTTGATGACTTGAGTTAGTATTGAACGATATGCTCTAAGATATATGTTGCTCGATGACTTAAGATAGACAGATAAACATATATGACTTTGATTTGAACAAATCGATGACGTAACTAACTTGATCTCGAATGTCGAGGAATATATCGTATATCTAGTT
Source organism: Iris pallida (assembly GCA_029216955.1). Lineage (NCBI taxonomy): Eukaryota > Viridiplantae > Streptophyta > Magnoliopsida > Asparagales > Iridaceae > Iris > Iris pallida. The sequence continues at coordinate 18,759,078 of JANAVB010022999.1, read as the reverse complement.
CGGATGATAATATTAGTTACACGACTCGGAGCTTGTTACAAAGGAAGATCGTCAGGTTATTATATCATCGATGGTATTGAGACGTATCAATGATCGATGTACGATAACTTTGGGCTACTCTGATTTGAGGAATGATGATCGTATAAAATGTTACTGTTCAGATGAATTCTATAATTTTGGAAATTGATGGACTGATTGATAGTAACAAATGCTTAGATGACTTGATTTGGTGGGCTTGAAATGTGCGTAAATGCTAGTCGGACTGTACAAAATGAAAATATTGATGGAATTGTAGAATCGAGGATATAAGGATTGTTATAACTCACTAAATTTATAGTAGGCGATCTTATGATTTTTTGGGAAGATAGATGCACGAATTAAAAAATAATAGGATTAAAAATTAAGGTAAGTTAGAATCAACGAATTTACAATTGAGGTGTTACGACTTGGAATTCGAAATGGATATTGCGACTTGTGATCGGCGGATTATGACTTTTGATTTTATAGTTGAGGTATACAAGTTTGGATTGGTAGGTTTATCGAGTGAATCGAATACGATTTTGAGAATTATGAGTTTGCGTCATTGAACCATTGTGTAATCGAGGATGATTGAATGGAATTACCTTAGGAATGGCTTTGTTGAATGACTCTGACCCCTTGGACTGAACGATGCCAGTACGAATAGGAAAAATCTATGCTCGAAGTTTATAAATCGAAGTGATGCGAGCTTGGATAGAAAATCATGTACTGTCTATGATTTGACCTTAGAATTAGGGATAAGTGTTTTGATATTGTTGTTTGGGAATGGTGATCCCAACACTGACTTTGACTTTAGCCTAGCGAAGATAGCCTAGCGGTTAGGCAGATGTCCTTGTGTCGAGAAATAGACTTGGTGCATTCGACCTTAGCGAGAGTCGTCTAGGTAGATTATATAGCATGGATAGCTAGTTTGTAGAAATAAGACTTAAATATTGGATAGAAGTGATTTTGAAGTGTTAATGATTGATAGGATTGGATATTGGTTTGGATGGATAGATGGTTTGCGAATCGAAGAAGTCAAGTGAGTTCTTGATGATGGAACTTACACCTGTTAGTTTTGTTCAGATCTTCTATCACAAGGCTTGGTTGAAATGCATATATTTTGGGGATGGATTAAATATGTGCACGATCCAACTCAAGTGGTATCCTAAATTCAAACAAGACTGAAGGTATGATCGTTGAAATAAAATAGAATGAAATTAGGTTTGATCAATTTGGTTTGAGGAAGATACTGGATTGCGTTGGCTAGATACTTGAGATATTGACATTAATATCATAAGTATAGATCAGAATAACTACCATTGAATAAGTGAACGAATCAAATATCTTGGATCGAATTTTCGAACATAGAGGAAAGTTGATGATCAAAAATAAATTCGTGTGTTGATGAAATCGTATATGTTTCGAGGATTGGATGAAAGCAAAATTATACTTGGTCGGATTTAAAATAATATTATCGTGATTAAGATTGTAGTCGAAAGAGTGAAATTGAGTTATGAATAATAAGAAGATTTGAATTTTCATTGATTGTTCAAAGGGTTTGGAAATTTTCGAAAGATAGAACGTAGATGATACAAACGATAACTTCAGAAGAGAGTCAAAATTGGTTAGTGAAAATTGAGTATCGATACGGGTGATTTTGATTGAGGGCTTGATGCAGTTAGGTTTGAAGATTGGTTGGGAAAATTGACGTAAAGACTTAGAATTATTTTAGTTGGATTTGATTTAGGGGTAACACTAGGTTTCGGTTATGAATGTCTGACTCGGTTATGTTTCGATTCGAAAATAATTGAGGATATCGCTTGGGTAAGATTGCCCTAGAATTAAGTATCCGTGTCTGCGATGAGTTATAAGTTACCCCATGTTTTGAGATATACTAGCACGAAGTGCAATATGGATAGAACCACGACTTGAGGAATTGTGTTGCAAAATAGTTTGGTTGTCTAAGAATGATTTAGTTGTTCGATGAAATTGAGTAAGGTGCGACTCTGATGGATGAAACAAATAGGAAGTTTGTGTTCGAGAGATCGTTGATGTATGTCAGATGAATGCAAGTCGATGTAAATGATAAGTTGATGAGTGTATACTCAATAAGTTTTGAGGATGAAACTTTTTCTGAGTGGTGTGTTATTTAGTGCCCCTGTCACTCTTGTTTCCAGTTATACGTATTTTTAGCATGCGTATACGGATTTATGACGTTTGTCAGGTGATCCATGTTTTGACTTATCTTGTTTAGCCTAGTCTTGATTTAATCTTGGCTTGAATTGGTTTATTTTGGTTCATGTGGGCTTGGTTTGGTTTGAGTTGGTTCATCATGGTGAACTTCCTATTTAAACCAACTTCTCTCTCTCTTCTCATTTGTTTCTTTTCTTCTTCTTCTTCCTCATTACTCCTCTCCACCCACCAAGAACCCTAGGCAAGTGCAATCTTGCTTCGTGATGGATTTCCTATTTTATTGTTCCATTCTCTTCTCTACTAGATTCTAAGCCTCTTTAGAGCTTAGCATTTTTTATTTTGGTGGATAGATTTGTGTAGATCTAAGTTATGAGTTTTATTGATTTTCTTGGTTTTGATCTAGTAAAGCTTAGTATTTTCTATAACTAGTCATCCCAGGCTGTAGGAAATCTCTTTCTGTGCAGTTTAGATCCTTGGAAGTCCCGATTAGGACTTGTTTTGAGCAAGTTATGCCCATTTGAAGTTTCGAGTTCCCATGGAGCTTGGCTTTAGAGAAGAAGAATAGTGCCCGATGCCATGTTGGTCTAGGTGCCCAAGTTTGGCCTTGGCGCCTCCCCTGGCCCAGGTATCTTGTACGCTCTGGCGCCCCCTGCCTCTTGCACTCACGGTGCTTAGGCGCCAATGTGATGCGCCCAGTCTGGCCCAGGCGCCCTGCGCGCTCTGGCTCCCCTGTTCCTTGTGCTAACGAGTGCTTAGGAGCCCAGTGTGATGCGCCCCTCCCCTCTAGTCATCAAGGGCCAGGCGCCCATATTGGCCCTGGCGCCCACGATGATCCAGCGCCCCCTAGCCATGCGCCCAGTCTGACCATGCGCTTAGACTCGACCATGCGCCATCCATGCCTAGGCACCCAAGCTTACTTATGTGCCATTTTGGCCCTGGTGTCCATTCATACCTAGGCGCCATCTTGGCCCTACCGCCCGTTGGTCTCCAGGCGCCCATCCATGCCTAGGCGCCCATCGTGATGCGCCTACCTCCATGCACTTTCCTTGTTCTTACAAATATTTATGTGTTTTGGTTATATGCATGTGATAACTTGATAACTCATAACATGAGCTGACATGATAGCATGAACACGATATGATAATGTGACTTGGCATCACAATTCTTGATAGTGGCCCGTCGAGGTACACTCTTGACAAGCAACCTTAGCATGACAATTCTTGATAGTGGCCCGTCGAGGCGCACTCTTGACAAGCAATCTTAACATGACATTTCTTAATGGTGGCCCGTTGTGGCGCACTCTTGACAAGTGAACCTAACATGACATAAAAATCTTGAATGCTGTTGCGACAGCTATCTCAACTTGCTAAGTAAGTCTTATCTTGACACCGTAGATGGTTGTGCCTGTACAAGCTACATGTCTCGTCTTGCATCATGCCTAGGACATGGATTCCTGATTACCGCGGTCAGGGATTCATACTGAATCAGACTAGGGTAATGACTAGAATGATCAAGTAGCTCATAAAGAGATTTTCCAGCTACAGGCAATCCCGTTATCTGGATACTTTAATTGGAATTGTAGCCTGCCGACGAGTAGGGCTCATTTTCAGCACACTGTCATGTGTTGCACCCCCAAGTCACCTAATACAACTCTCTCAACTTGCATCTGGATAACATGGATAAGTCTGCAGGGCTTGTGGCTGCTGAAACATCTCATTGCATCTTGTTAGTAACTAGGCCTGTGATAACCCTAGTTAGTTAAAATATCAAGCCGTATTCATTGCTTGGCCGTGATTGTTGGATGGAGTCCAGTCCAGTCTAGCTTCATCTAGAACCAGTACATGGTTACTTCAATTCATTATTATTCATGCTTTACTCTTAGCAATAAATGATTGGAGACTAAGTTCTGTTCAGGTGAAGGGTTACAACCCTGGTCCTTATTTGGTTTACGGGTTGTAACTTTTCTTCCGGAATAGTTTCTTAGTCATCTTGTCATTTATTACCTTATTTCTAATTCTTGCTCTTTTTGTTATTATTTATGTCTTTATGTGCTAATATGCTGGTTTTAGTTCTTAAGTGAAGCCTCCCTTGTGACACTTACTCTTCTGGGTTCTGACCTAGCTGGTTTTGTATGGCCAGATTTTGGAGTAGCACCCGAGGATCTACCTGTCTTCCAGCCAGATGGTGAACACCAGACGTAATCCTGGCAATGAGTGGGTTTCTTCTTTTGCTCCCCCGCTCTCTTATAAATTATTCTTTTAAGGCGTTTAGCCGTCGAACAAGTGTTAGCTCGTGTTGAAACTTATTTATGTCTGCCTAAGGGCTGTAACATGATTGGCAAATCCTAGGATTGATCATGTATGACTTAAACTCTTGCTAGTCTTCGTATTTTGTATGACTAGCTTTATGATCATCTGAATATGTAATATTTGGGACGCCTTACTTTGTATGTTTGATGATCTAATATCTTATAACATTTACTTGCTTACTTAAGATTAAGATACTAGGCTTGTTCTTGACCATAAGAGACTGTTAGCTTGTAGATAAACCCTCATGCATCTAGACAGCCATGACCGTATTGTAAGATGAGTTGCACTTCAATGTACGTAGCTGGCTGTGTTTGTCCTCCGCTCTCTAGTATTCTGGTTCTAGGGCATGACAGCCCCGCCGCGCTCAATTCAATCGGAGGAATTGAAACACAATGGCATTTGAAATTGGCTATGTAATGGCTTGTTCGAAGTTCTGCTCGGTCGAGGAAACTCCTCATTCAAGTGGATGGCTTCGATGAACTTGTCTCAGCTTTGCCTTCACACTTAATAAATAGATGCTTTCAATTGCACTGAGTAGGTATGCTAATAAAAGAGACGAACCCACACCGCTAGAAGAAAATAATCCCGTTCTAAGTCAAATTGCATAGAACATGGAAGTATTAAACTGGATGCCTAGATTACACTTCACGTTAGGATTTCAAAGTTGGCACTCGGTCATTTGACCTCATGTTTTGAGTTAACCATAGTTATGCCACGGGCTATCGACTTGATGTCATAGCAGGCACGGCCCTACGATCCCACGGCTTGTCATAGCCACATGTTCTTGTTAGGGTTATATACTAAAAGCATCACTTTTGTATTAACTATATTTTTCTATTATTTTTGAATGAGAATCATATGGACAAATATTGGCATTTTTTATTTATTATATGTTAATACAAGTGTCTGATATTATACGTTGTAGATAATATGGTGTGTGGTGACACACAGAAGATCATATTATCAGTCCCTTTTGGATATATAAATGGTTCATAACCTAGATGGATTTGGACAAACCATTGGTAAGGTTGTAGTGTAATATGACATTAGTCTATCTTGACTATAGGTTTATACTAGTGCACTTTGTGTGTATTGAACATGACCACTTGAGGTTGTTCTTTTCGTACTGACTACATAAGAGAACAAATACCTCCGTTATTATGGATACTTGTGCTCTTAATCAAGATATAATAACAGATATGTATATGCAGTGTGCATTACTTTGATTCATAAAAGAGTGATATTCATAATGAGTCAATAACCTTTATGAATTGGGTAATGACATTATGTATATAATGGGTTGTTGATTATAAAAGGAATCCATGTCCCGATATATCGTATTAATGATGCCCCTTAAGGAACTCACAAGGATTGTCATATAAACTCTACAGGTAGATTATATCCGATATGACAAATAAAGTTGAGTGATACTACTTAAGAATAAAAGTAGTCGATCAATGTACTTGTTAGTAACTTATTTTGATTGACAAACATTCGATATCTTATTATGTAGATAAATAAGCATATAATAAAAAGAAGCCCATAAACGTAATTTAGGATTAGGAAGGTAGTACAACAGTAGCTATTTAGTGGATTGAGCTATTGTTAACAGGCCTCGGTTGTGTGTTTAGACTGAACACGGGATACCTAGACCCGTTAGGAGACCTAAACATAATTTCTCCTCACGGTCCCTATCGTAGCCTATATATACCCTATTCTTTGGCCGTCATATGTATCCTAAGGAGAGCATCTTTCTCTAATTAGTTCATCGCGAGAGGAGAGAAAGGGAGGACAACCAATGAAAGAAAAGGTTGGAAGAACGTCGCCCACATGACGTCCAATTCGATGAAGGAATACGTGCATAAGATATTGGGGTCGCTGACTACTCGAGGTTGCTGGAAACTGTCGTCTTCTTCTCATCGCATGTATAATTTATGGACCCTAGTTTTTGACTATGGAGGGTTGAACACGTTTTAAATCTGTTAACTTTCTATCGACAATATGCACACCAATCCGTGGTCTTAGAAATCCTCACAGTCTTAAGGCTCATCATATAGAGTATCACTTGGTTGATAATGTTGCACGAAAAATGGTTGGTTCAATTGTAAGTAGGAAGGCCATGCAATAGTCATTTTTAGATTTCATAAAGGCACTATGGAAACCGTTTGTCGTCGATGCGATCCCTCGTTTGGGAGTCTCCAACGTAGTACAGAAAATATAGTAACACTAGAAGAGTAAAGACTGATGGTAAGTTGAATCGAGTCCTACATGGTCATTGGACAACTTGTGCACAAGGTTTTGAGTTTCTCAAAAGATTGCCGGAGCACTGGGATTAATTCAGACTAGGGTGAACCCTGCTTGCGGAACCCTCGGATGGTGAGCGACCTAATCTGAGGGGTGCACCGTATAGCGGGTATTACATGAAATTTGGAGATCGTGTCTCGTTTTGACGAACGTACCGTCTTATCCGTAAGGTCCAGGGATAGCTTGTCATGCTAGTGACCTTTCATATAGATTGAGTCGGCATATCGACAATCCGCGTGCATGCCTTAGGATAAGTCAAGAAGTGTATGTACGGTACAAATGTGTCAAGAAAATATATGCACGATATGAAATCACCCATATTGAGCCTAATATTTGGCCTCAATGGAGTCGTGTGTTTGGGGCATGGTTTGTGGCGTCGGTTGTCAAGTAGTTTGACACAAGGTTTTCAGGAATTGATGAGTCAGTTGTATATTGAAAGGAGAAGGCAAGTTGGATGATGTTGTATGGCACGATCATATTGATTTATGGCACGGTCTACATATTTCAACATGAAGGTAGGCTAGTAATATTATTCTATGAAACTGATCCTAGCAAGATTAGAAAGACAACTAAAAGAATAAATTGCACTCACTAAAATAACATGTTGGTTTTGTATGGCTGGGCGAGATTCCCCCTACTAGTACGGTTATGTATTGACACCCCACCAGTTTGCTTGTGCAAGTTACAAGTACTTGCTCGTTCGAGGTGAAGCTCACTTGGGTGCGTCGAGGCATGGAGTTCCTTGCGTTTTGAGGCATGCGACTGCATTAGAGTTTTTACCTATACGAGACATAATATATGGACATTGCCTTCTGGATTCTTCAAGTTGTAAGCCTTCGAACATGAGCGATTGTAATTGAGAGAATAGAGAGAGAGAGAGCTGAGCATTTGTATTCAGAGAGGAAGTGAGCTTGAGTGACTTGTAATCTTTGTTCTCACCCTTGTAACCTTAATTTCAATACCAATCAAGAGTATCATTTTGTATATGATAAGGTTATTCTTGAGGTTGATTAGAGATTTTGAAATTTTAAGTTATGATTATGTTGTACGAACTAAAATGATTAGAGAATTTGGTAGATTAACTTTGAGATTTATAATACCTATTGAGAAACTTTTTGAGGAAACTCGAATTTAAGGATTTGAACTTTATCTTGATATGGAACCAAGATAGACACGAGAGCACCCTAACGAGATTAGAAGTGTCCCACCTTAGTTTGCCACATCATCTATGACCATGATAATTGTATATACAAAAGTGTAGTTAGTCATCGACCAAGCCATGTGACTATATCTTCGTCGTGAGTTACTTATCCTCTTCCTCGACCCTAAATCTACTACATTTACCCTCTAGTCATTTGGAACTTACGAACAATTAGAATTATTCCCTTGATCGTACCCCCAAACTAGGAAACTATCTTCTCCCTTTGAACCATATCTCATGAGTCGCTAATTATTTTTTTTACTTTGAATTTACTTAGCCCTTAATATCTTTTATTCGTGCATTAACTAGCATCATCATTTAATACCTAATTCATACCATAATTTTTTCCAACCTTATTTAATTGTTTCCCCAAATGATTCGACCATAAAACTCTTCCGTGATTTGAGCGAATCTTGTTTCTTAAGTTCCCTTGTGCAAAGATGGAAACCGGATCATGAAACCCTTCAGTTAGAACGAGGCCGTATTAGAAAATCCCATAGAGAGGATTAATGGTATAGTTGGATAGGATGATTATACGATTACGAGGTTTAAATAAGATTGGATTGTAAGTTGAAATATGTGGTAAACACTATTATATGAAATTAAGGAATGTGATATTGTGCTTTAGGATGATATGATCAAAGGTGAATACACTTCTCGACTGACAAAATTAGTTTTCGAGGTAATCAATGGTTGAGTGTGAAATTTCTTTTAAACTCTTGGTGCTTTAAGAATAAAATTTCTATGGTAATTTGATGGTTGCAATTTCTTGCTAAAGATAATATTGACCATGCCCTCGACTAAATTGAGGAGAAAAAAATATTATAGTGTTATTACTTTTCGAGGTTACTCAAATATTAAGATGGAATTTTTTTTTTAAAACTTTGATACTTTAAGGAAATTTTATGTTGGTAGATGAGTAATTCCTACTAAGATGAGTTGATTTTTCTAAATTGATTGGAGATTATTTAGCTTAAAAATATTTAGGAGATTATGAAAGGTGGAATTTGGTTTGAGAAAAAAAAGGTTTTTTCAAAGAGTTTAAAAAATTGTGAGTAAAATTTTGAGGATAATTATCGAATTGGATCAAAAGAAAGGAAAACATATTTCAAGGTATTTAAATTTTAAGCAAATAAATTTTGAGGAGAAATAATAAATTAGATGAAGAGTTGAGTATAGAAAGACATTGATGATTTTGTTAAAACACAAATTCAAGAATTATGATGATATCGAACGTGAATTTGAATTTTGAATAATGAGTTATAGATCATAATTCGAGGGTGAGGAAGTTATAGCCTATTTATGAGGTTGCACGTTTATAGGATTGAGGTTATTGTTGATCGAATTTAGACGCCGATTGGGATGTCATGTATGTGATCATCTTCTAGAACTATATCCATTGTTTTTGTTTATATTTTCTAGTTATCTAAATTGCCTATTTCGTTAAATCTCGTTTCCCCTCTCCTCGCCAAATGTTTTGATCATGTTCCTATTCAAAAAAACTCTTCTATCTTCTCAAACCTACCCACCCTAGTTATTTCTTAATTTCGAGGACAATTTTTTTGTAAGTTGGGTAGGATGTAAACCCCCTAAATTTTACTATAGATTTTTATTTTTACTTTGGTATTTATACGTCGAGTACGAATACGTGTATGCGAAGTATTTAATTTTTTGTATACAAAAGTTTATTATAAGTTTTTAATAAATATAGAAAATAAATATTTTTGTTTCAAAGTACTTATATGATAAATATTTTTGTATATAAAATGTATCCCGCTAGATTTTAGTCAAACTTTATTTTTATTGTATAAAGGCTATTTTATTTGTCATACTAGTAGAAGTAACAAATTAGAAATTAATGTTTTTCTTTTGTAAATAATATGTATTATTTTTCATCCGAAGTACACGAAAATAAATTCATGTATATTTTAATTTTTGAAATTTATTTTAAAATTATTTTTTCAATTTATAAAAAGATATTTTAAATTTATTTGTTGTAATTTAAATTGGAATTTGATTTATTGGATTAAATTTAATAGTTTTAAATTAAAGATGAGATTTATCTAATTTTAAATTTGAAGTAGAATTTTATTGAATTAGTTCTAAATTGATTTAAATTAAATGTGAGATTATCTGGTGGGATTTAAAACGGTCATAATCCCTATCTAACTAGGATTCAGTCACCCTATTTATAGGGGAGCATTCCCAGTATTTTATCTACAAAATTTTCTCATCCACAACACCAAGTTTGTGTCGTGCATCGTGTCCGTGCCCACCACTTCTCCGTATCAGTCGTGACGGCCTTGGGTCCGACCCCGGGTGTCTTTCTACTAGTTTTAATCATTACAATTATATCATCATCGTCGTGTCCGACACACCGGATCACGAATCTCCAAAATTTATTGTCGTATCCAACAACCCGAATGCGACACCAATTATAGTAAACCCTAACCCTAACCCTAGCGGTCGACCCTGTGGCGGCCATTTGTTCCTCCCGGTCACCGTAACTCCTCGTCGGAGTGGATTGGCCACCTTTATAATCACAGCAAGCCACAAATCTCCACTCCCCCTCCTGTCCTCCTCCCGGCACAGCTCCACCTACTCTTCCTCCACACACCAGCCTCGCCACCGATCTATCCCCACTTGCCACCTGCTGCCCAATTTTCCAGCGACGAGTGACCATTGTCCCAGCTTGGTTGCCCATCACCACTTCCATGTCCAGGACCCAACAATACCACCCCAACACCACTTTCCACCACCGTCATCGCCTCAAATTGCCACCACCGCCACCATCAACAAAACACCAATAGAGGCACCAGCACCATCGACCATGTTGACGGCAATACCATGCCAGAAAGCAAGAAACCCACTCACCTTGTCGAGCATTCCAGCCGTCGTGAACCAGTCGGTGCCGGTACAAACCGACCCAGCCCCGTCGAGCCCACGATGCCTCCGCACTTCTAGATCTGCGACCGACCTCTGCCGCATAATGTCGTGGCCATATTGCCCACTGGTGTCCGACGAGGTCAGCGCCTCCTCCTCCTCCTCTGGTAACCGAAGCGTCGCCTGTGCGCCGCTAGATTCCTGGACCACCGAGTTTCGCCTCACTCCAGCGCCAATCCTCGTCGGAGACCAAGATGGGTTTTCTCCCTCTCTTTCGCTCTCTCTTCCTTGTCTTCCTCTTTGGAACCCACCTCTCAGTAACACTCTCTCATCTCTCCCTCTCGAACTCTCTCCCGCTCGTTCTTCTTTTTCTTCTCCTCCTCTCCAACTCTCTTCTCTCTCTGTCTAAATTTTTTCTTCTCTCAAGAAGAGAATAAAGAACATGGGTATTTGGGCTTCAAAAAAATTCTTTTGTGTTGACTAATGGGTAAGGCCATTGGGCCGGGCTTAGCCCATGGGCTAGGGTATATATATATATATATATATATATATATATATATATATATATATATATATATATATATATATATATATATATATATATATATATATATATATATATATATAAATCGAGTCTTGAGCCCTTAAATAATTTTCTAGATTTATTTTGTATTTATCTAAAAATATCTTTGATTAATAAAAATATAGATTTCTACCTAAAATATTATTTTTACAAAACTTAGAGTTTTAGCCTAGAAACGATTTTTGAATTATCAATATTTATCTAAATTTATATGTTTCAAATATTAAAATATTTTACAAAATAATATATGTATTTACTTATGCCAAATTCCCTCTTTGTTATCAACACTAATCATATTCCTATTTCCTTGCGACTTCGGACCTCTATACATCGACCATGGCTATTAGACTATTTAGGACATGTCAGATCATCGCACCACACCAGACAAGATACCTCGCCATATTTACTGCTTATATTTAATTGCATCTTTATTGTTTAGTTACTGCATATTCATTGTTTGTTTATTTTGAGTTCATCTAGTTGCATCTCTATTACTATTTATGGTTACTTTACTGTGCTTCCAGTTATATATGATGCAAAGCGTTAGTCATATTTTTATTTTTGTCCTTAAATTATGCATGTGGACCTAGAGTTAAGGGACTACCTCTTATTAGTAAGCATTTCATAAACTTTGACACAGATATGCTACGAGATGTGTATGAGTTATGAGCAGCATATAGAGGTAACTTGCGTGTTGGCTGATCACTCGTGCGCATACGTTAGGTCTAACTGTCAAATAGATGCATGCTAGGAGACTTGGTAGTTGGTAGAGGTACAGTGTCGTAGATATGACCTACGTAGGTGCATAGGGTGGGAAGAACAGTTCCTTAACGTATGGACCACATATGCACTTATCCATTGTAACATGTGAGCTTCGCCAGAGACGCATGTAAATTCTCCCTACTGTTACTGATGCCCTCTGACATTCAAGAAGCATTACGGATGCAGACCCCTGGTGTCCAGAGAGGGGACTATGCCAAACCCAATAGCCAGAGTGCCCATGCGTTGAAGGTTTGTTCTTAACTGCATGTTCAAAGTAGAATGGTTAGGTGACCTTAGTTGATGTCTTGTCATACTCTATTCATTTTCATAGCATGGGGCATTGTCATATCACGGAATAGTGTGCCATCCCTTGTCCTTGTTTGGTTGTAGGGGTGGTCCCCTATTTTGATGATGGGATATTGTGCCTTTGTTATCATTAGAATATTTTACTTACCCATGACTTTGTGATATATTTTATATTCAGTTTATATGGCATATTTTTATGTATTTTGTTACGTCTCTCTGAGGACCTAGTGATCTCTCTAGGTGTATGTATTCTTGACTTCAATTATTATTTATTTCTTCTCATTTAAAATGCTTGGTAGTGGATTTGTCTCCACCCAACTACTTGTACAAATGACAAATCATACTTGATTCTATAATATCTTTATTATTTTATTTGTGGATAAGATTTAATAAGCCGTGATATACTGCATTTACAAATTACGTATATTTATTATATGGCTGACATGTTACTTACCTAGTCCTGCGATTTTGGGACTGGGGTGTTACAGTATATGTCTTTGAAATGTTCAACTTTTCTGCTTGGAACTTCTGTGCGACTATCCCGTAGCTAAGCTGTTGTATCGGTCGTTATGGAATCTTGCGTGGGCGCAACCTAGGCTCGCGCAACATCATACCCACCCAAGCGAGGACGATTGGTTCTGCGGAACCGAGGCATGACAGTAAGGGTCCGAGCGAAGGAAAGTGCAAGAGTCGGTAGGAGGACTCTAAAGTTACGATTATAGCAAGAAGGGCTACATCAAGTATCTTTATTTCTCTTGGAGGAGAGAAAGAAGAATGGCAATAAGAGAAGCAATGTATGAACACAACAACGGTCGTCTCTGCACATGGAGGTAATTTTTGTTATTATGGGTGATGAGATTATCATGAACCTTTGCGATAACAAGTCTCGGCTGGTAGACTTAGGGCCTTCGGCACATGCATCTTACAACATGACATTGTTTGTCACATACACAACATGAGACTATGGAGTGTCGATGATGGGTAACTAGAATATGTCAAAGGTTGAGAGTAACTTTTGTCATGTCCCCGACATACGTTTCAACCTGGTGTTGCTTGGAAGGTTGGATGATGAAGGATTCTTCAATCTCTTTGGGAATTATTTGTCACCCTTATTTCTCGTATTTTCCGTATTTCGTATTTATACTCGTATCTGGATTTTGGCATGTATTTTTATTTTTCTCAACTTGTGGAATTTTGGTATTTCTCGTATTTTGGGTTTTGTCGTGGCTCGATTTTAATTGGTTTGGGTTGGTTTGGTTTGGTTTAATGTGTATTGGAACACCTTAGCCTATGCTCCACCCTCAACACACCACATCCCACCCTCTTTAAAAACTCTACCAACACTCTCTCTCTTCATTACTTCCTCAATTAAATTTCTTCTTCTTCTTCCTCCACCCAACTCTCCACACCCATAGGCAAGTGCAACTTGCTTCTACATGAGAACCCTATTTTATTTGTCCATTTGCTAGATTAGAACATGGTGATCAACATTAGAACTTGTCATTTTCCATTTTGAGGCTTTAAATCTTGTAGATCTAGAAATTTGTTATTTTCGGATTTGGTGGTTTTGATCTATCAAACTTCTTTGTTTTCAAGTTTTGATGGTTCCATGTTGTAGGAAATTTTTTTCTACCCAATTTTGACCTTTGAAAAGTTGGATTTGGACTTATTTTGACCAAGTTATGAGCTTTTGAAGCTTTGGGTTTAACCATAGAGTTCTTGCTGGTTTGGAGAAGACAGTGAGCAGTGTGCATAGCTTTTTAGCTTACGCCACTGAGCTGCGCGCGCTCTTTAGCGCAGCGTACGCAGACTTGGGTACGCTTCCTGTTGGAAGCGTGTCTCTTGCGTACGCAGACTTGGGTACGCTTCCTGTTGGAAGCGTGTCTCTTGCGTACGTACGCTTCCTGTTGGAAGCGTGTCTCTTGCGTACGCAGACTTGAGCGTACCCTGGCCTTGTGCGTACACAGCTCTCTTACGTGCGTGCACTTGTGCGTACGCAGCTCCCTTGCGTGCGTGCTCTTGTGCGTACGCAGCTCCCTTTCGTGCGTGCTTTTGTGCGTACGCAGCTCCCCTGCGTGCGTGCTCTTGTGCGTACGCTGCTCCCTGCGTACGTGCTTTTACGCGTACGCTGCTCCCTGCGTGCGTACTTTTACGCGTACGCTGCTCCCCTGCGTGCGTGCTTTTACGCGTACGCTGCCCCCTGCGTGCGTGCTTTTACGCGACGCTGCTCCCCGGAGTGCGTGCTTTTACGCATACGCTGCTCCCCTGCGCGCGTGCTCTTGCGCGTACGCTGCACCCTGACCCCTTGCTTAACCCATTGGCTCTTGGAGTATTGGTTTTATTTTTCGATTTGGTTTCTCTTTTGTGGATTGGGTTTTCCTGAGATCTGTTCAACACAGCACGACTATCTTGACCCGACACGGTCTAACACGGTTTTCAAGTAATTGTTTATGACTAGTACGGTTCTCGGGATTTTCTGTGGATTATGATCCTGGTATTCTCTGATCTCCTTGCTAGTGACCCAGTGGGGTGCACACCTAACTTGTAACTTGTAATTAATCCCTGTGACTTGATAACTTGATAGTGGCCCGTGGCGGCGCACTCCTGACTTGTAGCATGACTTGATAACTTAACGCTGTTGCGACGGCTAACTTGACATGCTAAGTAAATTCTTGACACCGTGGGTGATTGTATTGAATTTGCTTGTGTAAGCAACCCGTCTTGTCTCGCATCATGTCTAGGACATGAATCTCTGGTTTTCCTACGGTCAGGGATTCATACTGAATCTGGCTAGGTTAATGACTAGATGGATCAAATAGTTCATGGAGAATTCCCCAGTTACCTGTTGCCCCTTTGGTCCCGGCCTTATATATATACATGGGATTTGTTGCTATCCGTCGAGATGAGCGCACTTCCAGCCCGCCGTCGAGTGTGGTACCTTAGGACACATGTATCTTACTACAGTGTGTCTGCTATATCCTGCTATCTTTTCCTTTTCTTGCTGGGATCACTCAGGTAGTAACAAACAGGTAACCGGACTTGGAATTCTCATTGCATCTTGCTAGTAACTAGGCCTGTGATAACCCTAGTTAGTTAAAGTAGCAAGCCGTACTTATTGCTTGGCCGTGATTGATCGTATGAGAATAACCTGTCTAGTCTTGTCTTGATTCCTGTACAAGAATTGCTACCTGTCATGATTTTCTTATATTTTGTCGATAAATGGTGGGAGAATCCAAGTTTCGTTCAGACGAAGGGTTACAACCCCGGTCCTTGTTTGGTTTACGGGTTGTAACCTGGTTATCTGAATAGTCCCGTGGTTATCTCATCGTATATCACCTGTTATATTTTTCCTTAATCCCTGTCTTTATTACCTTATTATTATTGAGCTAATTGCTGGTTTTGGTTCCTAAGTGAAGCCTCCTTTGTGGCACTTGCTCTTTCTGGGGTCTGATCCAGCTGGTTTTGTATGGCCAGATACCGGAGCAGCAGCAAAGGATCCACCTGCTTTCTAGCCAGATGGTGACCACTAGAGGGAATCCTGGCAACGAGTGGGTTTTCTTTTGTTCTCCCACTGTAATTGTACATTATTCTTTTGAGGCATTTAGCCGACGAGCACCTGTTAGCTCGATGCACTTTACTTTCTGTCTGCCTACGGGCTGTAAACATGATTGGCAACTCGAGGTTGATCATGTATGACTTAACTCTTGCTAGTCCTTACATTTTGTACGACTAGCTTCATGATCATCTGGATATGTAATGTTTGGGACGCCTTACAATTGTATATTTGGTGGTCTGATATCTTGTAACTATTACTAGTTGGTTGAGATTGAGACAATAGGATAAGTTATGACCTTAAGAGACTGATGGCTTGTAGATAAACCCTCACATATCTAGACAGCCGTGACCGTATGGTGAGATGGATTCCATTTCATTATACGTAGCTGGCTGTGTCTGCCCCCGCTCTCCAGTATTCTGGTTCTGGGGCGTGACATTATTAGTGGAAGCTTTCCAGAGATCGTTAGTGATTGCCAAAGGAAGTAAGAAATTCGATCTCTACTATATGGAAGGGAGTGCACAGGAGGCATATGTGGTAAACAAGGTCAGTGATGCGTTGACTGAGTTATGGCACACGCAGTTTAGCCATATCAGTGAGAAAGTAATAAGCTACTTGTTGAATAGGAAAGTGATTCCAGGATTGAAGTCTATAAAATTAAATAGATGCATGCACTACATGGCTAGAAGGCTGCAGCTCCCCAAATTCTGATTTTAATTAATTTATTAATTTATTTATTTATTTTAATTATTTAGTTGTACATTTTCTAATATATTTTATTATAAATTCATTAAAGATATTAAATGTATAAAGTTTAAAGATTTTTTTATTTCAAATATTCTATTTAAAAGAATTATTATTAAAGAGAAGAATTTATGTGTACTTTGTTTTCCTCATCTTTTATATATAACTTTTCCTTCCTCGGCTCGTTTCTCTCATTAAGGAAATCCACTATGTTTAAATTGTTGGTTATAATAGAAGTTGCTGGGCTTCAATTGATTTTGACCTCTATTAATTATTGCAAGAGAAGTTCCTAGATTAGCATGTGTTCAATTATTTAGCATGTGATTAATAGTTAGTTGTAACTAACTTTATTCTAAAAATTTCCTAACTAGTTAAGGAAAGAACCTAGTTAACTAATCACTCCAGATTAATTAGACATGTGTTACTGGGCCAAACTTGGGGCCCAAGTTTCCCAATCCTATAAATACCCCTATTTTTCTACTTGAGCCTATTACCAATCAAAACACAAACCTATGTTCTGTCCAACCCAAACCCATTCAACCAACCCAAGATCTGTGTCCTGTGGTGTCCGATTCCTTTTCGTGTTATACCGACACAATCCGTATCTAGATCTCGGGTCCGACCCAGGGTGACCATATTTCATTCACTATTTTTTAATACAATTTACAAACCATGTCCAAAAAGTCACATCCCAAAATCATAAAAAATACACAAAAAATTTCTCATGTCCCCGGGTCCAATCCCGAAGACATAGACACAACACTCAACCCCAAACTCTCTGTACACTACTCAATCTCTTTCGGCCTCGTGTCCAGATTTGCTCCGTCGTGGTAGATGTGCCCCACCAAGTGGTCATCGAGCGTTACCTCTGGACGTCTAACTTCCAGTTGCTATAATTTCCCAATCCCAGAATACGTAGGACTAGGTACGTAAACATGTCAACCATATAATAAATATACATAAGATGTAAATGCAGTATAATCATGGCTAACTAATTCCATCCACAAAATAAAAGAATAAGGATATTATAGAATCAAATATGGAATGTCATTGTACAAGTTGCTGGATGGAGACAAATTCACTACCAGCATTTAACTAGAAGGAAAGTTGATGGATGGAGGCAAATCCTCTACCAACATTTAACTAGAATGAATGAAGTAGGAAAATAAAGAATACAAGCAGCAAGCGTGATCCAAGAGCATGTCATCTTCGATAGGAATGATAAGATCACGATCTTGGCTAGAACTCATGCAAAAAGTTAAGAAAATGCACACACACCTAGAGAGATCACCAGGTCCTCAAAAGGACGTAACAAGATACAAAAAAATATGTCAAATGCAACAGTATAAAATATACAGGAAAAATAAAAAATAGTCATGAAAGAGTCAACTAAGACACAAGGTGACTAAGACACAAGAAAACTAAGACAGTAGAAATTAAGGCACTGGCATGCCATACTAGTCGTGGCTAACAGGTCAATCATATATACTGTAGTCAAGGCAAATACTCCTAATCTATAGTATCTCAATTATAGTCAAGGCAAGCACTCCCAATCGAGATTGTAGCCATTCCTAGTATCAAGGTTAAATAATCCTATAGACCGTAGTCAAGGTAAGCAGTCACAATCTATAGAATGTCACAAGTCAAGTCATACTCAAGTCAAGTCGTGTCAAATTAAGAGAACAGAGGTGTAGGACTAGACAAAAACTATTACGAGGCACGTGTGAACACGAAAGCAATACAACATATAATAAAAATATAACAGAAATTAATAACGTGCATCTAAGCTAGAAACAAGATATAATGAAACTAGAGACAAGATAAACAACATGAATATAAAAGTATGAGGAAAAATGAACAACAAGAAAGTAAAGCACATTGTAACGGCCCAAATGTTGCACCCCGCCCGAGGCCCAGTTGTATAACCTTTTCGCGGACCAAGGTTATGCGGGAAGCTTCCAGAATATTCTAGAAGATGGCGGAAGGCTCTAGAAGATTGTGGATCTCTCCGGAAGGCCCAAGATCGTTCTAGGAGGCCCAAGAAGCTTCTGGAAGGCCCTTGAGGTTTCCTTTTATGTTGCTAAGGAATAAACCTGGAATATGCCATTCCAGTTATGGTAGAATGTAATAATCCTTGGAATATTCCTTCCAGGACTTTCCTTGTATTGCTCTATGAGCACTTATAAAAGGGGGAGGCTCTCATTTGTTCCTCACCACCTAAAAATTGTAAGCATTCTCCAATTCAATAAAGAGAACCTTACGAGTCCATCTTTGCTCCACTATTCTAATTTTCTTAGCGATCTAGCTAAGTCGGGTTGGGAAGGCTTGCACGAGTCTTTGAGGAGAAAGACAGTGCGCCGCACGGGACGAAGTGCTAGCAAAAACACTAAGTCCGTGACAAGTGGTATCAGAGCAAAGGTTCGATCGCCGTCATGTCTTCGACCGAAGCCATCATCAACGAGGAACCGGCACAACCCTCATCGCCTAAGGAGAAGGCGAAGACCTCGAGGAAGGGCAAGAGCAAGGAACCGTCGGTGGAACGGGCTCTTGGCGAGTTGGCTGGCCGGATTGAGATGCTAGAGAAAGGCGTGACAGGCGTCGAGTATCAAGTGGAGCAGAACCAAATGTCTCACGAGGAATTCGCCTAGGGTTTGGAGGCGGATGTCGCCACAGCTATGACGGAGTTCCGAGAGCATCTCCGCGAGATGCAGGCCGAGTTCGAGGAGGAACGAAAGGCCACGAAGGCGGAGATTGCTGAACTACGCAAAGAGCTACAAACCAAGGCGGAGGTCCTCGAGAGGGCCATTGCTGGTGGTCCGACTCCGAGGAGGGAGTCGACGCAGAGGGTGAAGTATCCAGAACCCAAATCCTTCACTGGCGTACGGGACGCAAAGGAGGTGGATAACTTCATCTGGAATGTCGAGCGCTACCTGAAGGCGGTCCGCATCGAGGATGAGACCGACAAGGTAAACACAGCGTCCCTATATTTTTCTGATGATGCTACGCTGTGGTGGCGATGCAGGTGCATTGATATAGAA
The DNA here is from genome assembly GCA_029216955.1 of Iris pallida. Classification (NCBI taxonomy): domain Eukaryota; kingdom Viridiplantae; phylum Streptophyta; class Magnoliopsida; order Asparagales; family Iridaceae; genus Iris; species Iris pallida. The sequence goes on along the minus strand of JANAVB010022999.1, from coordinate 18,739,181 downwards.
AAGGGACTCTGCAAGATCGAGACTTGGGAGGATCTCAAGAAGGAGATCAAGTCTCAATTCTACCCGAAGAATGTGGAGTATGTCGCAAGACGAAGTTTGCGTCAACTCAAGCACACCGGGACGATCAAGGAGTATGTAGCGGAGTTCACCCGCCTGATGCTCACCATTTCCAGTATGGGCGAAGAGGATCGCCTGTTCGCATTCCTGGAGGGTCTACAACCATGGACGGCACAAGAATTGCAGAGGCAAGATGTGTCAGATCTGAACACGGCTGTTGCGGCAGCCGAGAAACTGATGGAGTATCGACGGAGCGATGCCCCAAAGCCCAAGGAAAAGACCACCACCAAGTTCAATGGTGGGGGAGCGAAGAAGAACAACGGAAAGGGAGGCCCGTCGCCGAAGGACAAGCCGCAAGCAAAGCCTTCGACGGAGCGGAAGATAGAGTGCTATGTGTGCGGTAGAAATCACCTCGTACGAGACTGTCCGAACAAGGGCAAGAGGGTGAACGCGGTCCAAGGCGAGGAGGACGAGGACATGGAGCCTAAGAAGGGAGCTCACATGGGTGCCCTGCGCCTGTTGAATGCTTTGAAGAGCAAGGCGGTAGTGTCCAAGACCCCGAATCGAGAGCTGATGTACGTGGACGTGAAGATCAACGGCCACAACACCAGGGCGATGGTCGACACGGGGGCTACCCATAACTTTATCTCGGATGCGGAGGTCCGACGCTTGGGTTTGGCGCTGGAAAAAGACTCAAGAACGATAAAGGCAGTCAACTCTGAGGCGCGCCCCGTGCAGGGGGTGGCCAAAGGGGTGAAGATCCAAGTGGGAGACTAGACGGGTGTCACCAGTCTCACGGCAGCACCACTGGACGACTTCGACATGATCCTTGGGATTGACTTTCTCACTTCGGCAAAGGCAGTCCCAATGCCACATCTGGGAGTCGTCGGGATCATGGAGGAGAGCTCTCTGTGCATGGTGACAACTGCACGAGGTGAGCTTACGAAAGGGAAGGCTCTCTCCGCATTACAACTCAAGAAGGGGATGCGACACGGAGAGATGACTTACCTTGCTGTGCTCAAGACGGACGAGGCGCCCGTGCAGGGGGATCTTTCCCCTGAGATCGATGACGTCCTTGTGGAGTTCGGGGACGTCATGCCGAAGGAGTTGCCGAAGAGGCTACCTCCGCGGAGGGAGGTAGACCATGCCATCGAGTTGGAGCCGGGCACGAAGCCGCCCGCCATGGCTCCATATCGCATGGCCCCGCCCGAGCTGGACGAGTTGAAGAAGCAACTCAAGGAGCTGCTGGACGCGGGATTCATCAGACCGTCAAAGGTCCCGTATGGTGTACCGGTGCTGTTCCAGAAAAAGAAGGACGGAAGCCTTCGTTTGTGCATCGATTATCGTGCACTAAACAAGGTAACCGTCAAGAACAAATATCCCATCCCATTGGTAGCAGACTTGTTCGACCAATTGGAAGGCGCGAGATACTTCTCCAAACTTGATCTGCGCTCGGGGTATTATCAAGTCCGAATTGCGGAGGGCGACGAGGCTAAGACGGCATGCGTGACGAGGTATGGCGCATATGAGTTTATGGTTATGCCTTTTGGTCTAACAAATGCTCCCGCGACTTTTTGTACTTTGATGAACAAGCTCTTTCATCCCTACCTAGATTGGTTCGTCGTGGTCTACCTCGACGATATCGTCGTGTACTCAAACACGATGGAGGAGCACATCGAGCATTTGAAGACTGTCTTCCAGGTGCTAAGGGAGAATGAACTCTTCGTCAAGCGGGAGAAGTGCTCATTCGTACAAGAAGAGGTGTCGTTCTTGGGGCACTGGATCGGGCATGGCAAGATATGGATGGACGGTGAAAGGTCCAGTCTATACGGGAGTGGGAGGCTCCCACCAAGCCGACGGAGCTGCGATCGTTCCTTGGCTTAGCGAACTACTACCGACGGTTCATCCGAGGATATTCCGCCATCGCAGCGCCTCTGACCGATCTACTGCGGAAGGATCGGGCGTGGAGCTGGACGCCCCGATGCGAGGAGGCATTCGAGGCACTGAAGCGGGCTATGACGGAGGAGCCGGTCTTATCTCTACCGGACTACTCCAAGGCGTTCGAAGTGCGCACGGACGCGTCCAACTTCGCCATCGGTGGGGTGTTGGTGCAAGAAGGACACCCCATCGCGTTCGAGAGCCGCAAGCTGAATGACACTGAGCGGCGCTACACGGTACAGGAGAATGAGATGACCGCGGTCGTGCATAGCTTGAGGACATGGCCGCACTATCTCCTCGGCACCAAGTTCGTGGTCATGACGGACAATGTTGCCACGAGCTACTTCCAGTCCCAGAAGAAGCTATCTCCGAAGCAGGCGAGATGGCAAGATTTTCTAGCCGAGTTCGACATGGTGTTGCAATACAAACCCGACAAGGAAAATCAGGTGGCCGATGCGCTTAGTAGGAAGGCCGAGCTCGCATCTGTGTGCTTGCTCAAGGGGGACATTCTGGACCGTATTCGAGTGGAAATCACGGAGGACCCACTAATACTGGCCATAGTGAAGCTTGCCAAGGAGGGCAAGACGAGAAGGTTCTGGCTGAAAGACGGACTTCTCTACACCAAGGACGACAGGGTGGTCGTGCCTAGGTGGAGTGGCTTACGGAGACAGCTGCTCAAGGAGTGTCATGACACAAAGTGGGCTGGACATCCGGGACAGAAGCGAACCTTGGCGCTACTGGAGGCCGCATACTACTGGCCTCGCATGCGCGAAGATGTGGAGGACTATGTTCGCACTTGTCTTGTGTGCCAACATGACAAGGTGGATCATCAGAAGCACAGGGGCCTGCTGGAGCCTCTTCCCGTGTCGAGTCGGCCGTGGGAGAGCATTTCGATGGACTTCATCTCCGCCCTACCGAAAGTGGGGGCGCTTGGGTCCATTCTCGTGGTGGTGGACCGGTTCTCAAAGTACGCGACCTTCATTGCTGCTTCGACGGACTGCACAGCAGAGGAGGCCGCGCGACTGTTCATCAGCCACGTGGTGAAGTTCTGGGGCATCCCGGTCAACATTGTCAGCGACCGAGACCCCCGCTTCACGGGGAAGTTCTGGACGGAAGTGTTCAAAATCCTCGGGACGGACTTACACTTCTCGACCAGCTTCCACCCGCAGACGGACGGGCAGACCGAGCGGGTCAACTCGCTACTCGAGGAGTACTTGCGACACTTTGTGAGTGCCAACCAGAGGGATTGGGTGCATCACCTCGACGTCGCTCAGTTCTGCTACAATCTTCAATGGAGCGAGTCGTCGCATAGCAGTCCATTCGAGTTGGTGATGGGTCGCCAACCGCTTGCCCCGCACACGCTGAGTGCGGGATCCTCGAGTAGAAGTCCCGCGGCCAACCCGTTCACTTCAGATTTCAAGGCAAAGGCGGACATTGCCAAGGCATTTCTGGAGAAGGCCGCGAGGAAGATGAAGAAGTGGGCCGATGCGAAGCGAAGGCCGGTTGAGTACAAGGAGGGGGACATGGTGCTGGTGAAGCTACAACCACAACAGTTCAAGGTGTTCTGTAAGGTGCACAAAGGACTAATCCGGAAGTATGAAGGCCCCTTCCCTGTGCTCAAGAAAGTAGGCAAGGTGGCCTACAAGCTTGAACTCCCTGCCAAGCTGAAGATTCATCCAATCTTCCATGCCAGTTGCTTGAAGCCGTACCATGAAGACTTGGAGGATCCCCAGCGCGGAGTTTCGAAGCGACCGACGGCGACCATGACGACTTCCTTCGACAAGGAGGTGGAAGCCATGCTGGACAGGAGGACCATTCGGCGACGAGGCGTGTCCCCGTATGTGGAGTACCTCATCCAGTGGAAGGACTTGCCTTACAGCGAGTCTAGCTGGGAACGTGCTGATACGCTGCATCAGTTCGAAGCCGAAATCCAGGCGTTTCTCAGCGAGCATGGTTGACGAGGGCGTCAACGCCTTAGGTGGAGGAGAATGTAACGGCCCAAATGTTGCACCCCGCCCGAGGCCCAGTTGCATAACATTTTCGCGGACCAAGGTTATGCGAAAAGCTTCCAGAACATTTTAGAAGGTGGTGGAAGGCTCTAGAAGATTGTGGATCTCTCCGGAAGGCCCAAGATCATTCTAGGAGGCCCAAGAAGCTTCTGGAAGGCCCTTGAAGTTTCCTTTTATGTTGCTAAGGAATAAACTTGGAATATGCCATTCCAGTTATGGTAGAATGTAATAATCCTTGGGATATTCCTTCCAGGACTTTCCTTGTATTGCTCTATGAGCACTTATAAAAGGGGGAGGCTCTCATTTGTTCCTCACCACCTAAAAATTGTAAGCATTCTCCAAGTCAATAAAGAGAACCTTACGAGTCCATCTTTGCTCCACTATTCTAATTTTCTTAGCGATCTAGCTAAGTCGGGTTGGGAAGGCTTGCACGAGTCTTTGAGGAGAAAGACAGTGCGCCGCACGGGACGAAGTGCTAGCAAAAACACTAAGTCCGTGACAACATGCATATAAAATATACTTTACGAGTTGGCAAGTTATACTTGCCTGTCATGGTTTGTTGGAGTCGATGTGTGTGACTTGATCGTAGCGGCACATAATAGATACAGATGCCATACTTCTAATAGATGATCCCAATTTTTGGCATAGGTTGTTCCATTAAGTTCGAAACAGTCCAATTAGCTAGGATTAATGTGTAAAAGTTTAAATTTGTAAGAGAAATAGAAAATATTTGATTAGCCATGATCAAGAACAATTTGAACTAAGAAAAAATTTAATTTAGGAAAAAGGAAAATTTAGAAAAATATATCTTTTTATTTAGAAAATATTTATAAACTTTATATATAAACTTATGTATTAAGTACTTATATATTTAATTTAAAAAATATAAACCCAAATAATGTATTGAAAGCCCCAAATAATATACACATATATATAGGTTTAGAGAATATTGTTAAAATGGCTTAACCCATACTAATGGAAAGTAGAAAGTTAAAAACCACTACGCCTAATTATATAAAATATTATACATATATAAACCTCAAAAGACCATGTATAAAAAACCCTCCAAATTTTAAAACCATAAATAATAGTTAAGCCCATTTAAAAAAAAAAGCTTATATTTAGTTTAAAACTCAAATACATTTTTATCCCGTCCATATAAATAATAAAAATCTAATTGGTAATATACATATATGTAAGACATATTTTAAAATCATACTAGATAATTTAGAAATATTCCTTAACTCAATATAATACATAATAAATAAACACCTTTAGCATGATATACTTATTTAATATATGTAAACACTATATGTATAAAAATCCCTTTAAAGCCCAAAAACCCATTTTAAAATATCCTCATGTGTGTCTAAAGCCCATTTAAAAACCAAAAGTATTTATATCTATATAGGCCCATTTGAAAGTATATAATTTTGAAAGAATGTAAGTTCACTAATAATAACCCTTTAAGAGCCCACAGAAAATATTTATCAATGAGGCCCAAAACCCAAAAGTCCTTACATTAACCCAAGCCCAATTGTTAGAGCACAAAAAAAAATAAAAAAATAAATGTACAATATATAAGCCTATAAAAAAAACCAAAATTAATTATTTGCTGGACTCAGCCCAAAACATTTTATTTTAAAAAAATAACCCAAAACCTGCTGGCCCAACCCTAACTATATTCCTATTAATTACTAAAATTAAAACCAAAAGCCCAAAATCTGTTTCTTTTGAAAAAATATATAGTATAATAAATAAAAATAAAATGAAACAAAAAGAGAGGCAACAGAAGAAAAAGAAAGGAGGAAGAAGGAGAGAGGAGGGGCGGAGAGGAAGTTCGAGAGAGAAGTGGGAGAGAGGGAAAGATCGAGAGAGGGAAAGGAAGGGGAGCTCTCACCGAGGATGGCTCCGGCGACGCTGGCGTGGGGTCCAGCGGTCGCACGGTAGCGCACGCGAACGACGATGGCGGTGTTGCAGGGGAGCGTCGTGGCATCGGCAAGCTGGAGGTGGCGCGGAGGCAGCGGTGGGTATGGGGTTATCTCTGGAGGAAGGCAGCGTCGGCGGTCAGACGTGGGAGTCGAGGACATCGCTCGGATGGTGGTTCAGAGGCGGCAACTGCGCCGAGGGCTGCCGAAGTCAGGTTAGGGTTTTGGTTATTTTTGCTTTGGTGGTGGCAATGATCGGATGATGGCGGCCAAGGGATGGTTGGGCGGTTCAGGGATTTTGGTGTTGGTTGTTTCGGCCAGATCTGGTCGGACATGGGGATTATGGCGGTGACGATGGCGATTTCGGGGACGATGGCGGATGGCAGGTGCTCGTCGGCTGAACATGGGTGACTGAGTCGTGGGTGGTTGCCAGTGGCTAGCTTTAGGGTTAGGGTTAGGTTAGAGTTTGATTTGGAGATGTGTCGGTGTGTTGTGTGCGTGACATGAGGGAATCGGAGTAGAACCGTGTCTGGTGTGTCGGACACAGATGGGGACAAAATATACATGTAATTGATGCAATATAGTGGTAAGACATCCGGGGTCGGACCCGAGGCCGTCACTGCTGACACGGTGAAGGTGAACACTTACACGGTGCATCACACGAATTTGGATGATGAAAATTTCTAGAAAAAGAGCAAAAGGGTCTCTCCTTATATAGGAGGTGGAGACTCCTAGTTGGATAAGAAATAGGTGATTTAAAATCCCCTTTAGATAAATCTCATATTTAATTTAAATTAATTAAAATCAAATTCAATAAAATTTAATCCCAATTTAAATCACCATACATATTTAAACAATAATAAAATTTAAAATACCTTTTATAAAAAGAAATATAAATAACTTTTTCTCAAACCAATATTTTACAAAATATACACGAATTTATTTCAAGTACATCATATGCAAATATTACAAATTATTTACATAAATATTATTGTTGAAATTAGTACCAATAATTGTATAATAAATGAAACAACATGAATATACTAGTAAAATAATGTTTGACAAATTTGGTACGACACATTTTATATGTTAACAAAATAGAAAATATTTACCTTAATTGAAATAAAATATTTATTTTCTATATTTAATAAAAATCTATAATAAACTTTTGTATAAAAATAATTTAAATATTTTGTATATACATATTCAGACTCAGATACGAATACTAGAAATAAAAGAAATAATAATAAAAATTTATAGTGAAACTTTAAGGGTTTTACAGTTGCCCGCTCGTCGGATCTGCATCGCCTAGTCGATCCGCAACCATGTGTAGCTTTCGATTGACCACCTCCATGGTCGTGCTGTCAAGTATTACCGCATCGACAAATCTTGCGTACACCAACGCTCATCTCTTCCGGCTCTAGTGACTCATCCCAGCTGACTTCTACTTCATCGATGAGGTCCTCGAGTTGCATGCTCAGATCTACTAGCCGCGGTTGATCGCTTGAGTCCCCTACGACCTTCTCCTCTGCCTTCTACGATCGCCTTTTGTCGAATTCAACGCCATCAGATCCCACCTCCAGATCTCCTCCGCACGACCTCGATCGATTTTTTGGCGCCTCATTCACCCACAGTGCCGTCGGACACCATATCCAGCAACCTTGATCCTATGCTCCTCCGAATCTGCCTTCCGTGGAGTCGCTCCACCACTCCACGGTTTCCCAGCACCGGTTGCTCCTCAGCTTACTGGACCTTGGTGATTTTTTCCACCCCACTGTCAACCCCAAAATTTTAAATTAATATTTTATTTTAATTAATATATTTTGTGAATTTTATTATATATATATATATATATATATATATATATATATATATATATATATATATAGCCTTATCATGGTTAAGATTGAATGTGCATATTGATTAGGAAGCATTGCATGGTTAGTATAGTCATATTTCATGATTTGCGTATTAAGTATGGAATAGATGGCATAGCCATATCCATGTCACATATATGAAAACAATTTAAATTGTGACATATTTCATAACTATAGGTATATAATATTATTTTTATATATAATGCTTTCTATCTAGATATACCGCTTTATAAATTTAAATTAAATTTAAACCAAAGCTTTTCCAATCACATATATTCAATGATATGTACATATATATACCATATATATCTTCATGTTTCCATATATGAACTCCCATATATTTTAAGTATCAAAGTATATATTCATATATATTTAAGTTTCCAATATATATATATATATTCATAAATATTTGAATTTTCATATATGGATATCTTCAAATATATAGACATCAATCTTCAAATCTTTTCCCCACCCATATATGGAACTAGATGCATGTAAATATATACCCATATATATTTGCCATAGATACATTTATATATTGAGACATGGGAGATAAGATTATATATATTCATATATATATATACAAGGGTTTCCATGTATGGAACTTTATAAATAATTACCTAACAAGCAATTACCTAACCACCTACCCCTCTCAACCCGACCCCATTAACCTCTCCCTTGGCCAAACACCCTCTTCCTATTTCCAATTTTTTATTCAGCCAGATATAATTCCCAACCATTATATGTATATACACATACATACTTTTAACTAAAATCCTAACCCTAACTAAATTTCTCATAAAATCTTTCTTGGTCGCACCTCTCTCTCTCTTAATTCTGAAACTCAAGAGCAGTCCCTCCCTTACTCTTCAACCCCTTTTCATCACAAAGAAGTCCATCTTCATCCTCCAATCATCTCTCCATCACCGTTGTCATCTCCTTTTCCAAAATTTCCAAGAACCTTTCATTAAACCCTAACCATCTCCACAAAAGAAACCACCACCTCCATCAACATCTTCGTCTTTCCAAAATCAGTAAGAGCATGCCAAGAGCAAGCAAGGAGAAGCACGCATAGAGCAAGGAAATAAATCAAGAACTCATCTCCAACCACTTTTTTGGTGTTTCTTGGCAAGTGATCAAAACCCATTTCTTGATCTTTTTACATGAGTTGTTTTCTTTTCAAATAAATATCAAACTACCTCCTAAAACCATGTTCTTTATTAATTATAACCATGAAAGAACCTAGGATTGATCATATGAATGCATGTCAAATTTGAAGAAAATTGGAATCAAGATTGTGCATGTTAGATAGATGTTTTGAGAGCAAAGTATACAAGTACTAAATCTACGAATAATTCCATGTTAAATTTGTACTTTTATCAACTTCTACATGTTTTTTTTGTTATTTAATCATATAAAACCTAACCTAAACATGGTGTGCCAAGAAACTAGATTCCTGTGCGTAGTTTTGTAATTTGATATTCTACAACTGGGTTTGTAGTCTTCTAAACTTGTCTTTACACACTTCTTCCATTGCTTTCATTAGTATACCTTGATCATGATTGTCTATGCCTCTTCATGCTCTGATCTGTTTGCTTAAGATTGATTTCTTTTTCTCTTAGTACGGGGGAGCCTATTTTTGATCATGTCAAAAGGAAAAAATATGTGTTCATATGTTTATAAAAAGGGGTAAAAGTATTTTAAGTAACAAGCTATTAGTGATATATGCTTATGTCTGCTTACACATTGGTGATACATGCATCTATTGTGTCCATAATAAACTTGGCCGATTTTTCATATTAAAAATGGGAAGATTGTTGGCCACTGATTGTATCATATTTTTGAATATGATAAATCGATTAAGTTTAGCATTTTATTATCACTAATCTTCATGCAATCACTATAGCATCTTTACTTATACTTCTTAGTGATATGTGCTTATTGTTTTACATATTAGTGATATGCGCTACTATTATATCTATCTTAAATTTAACCGAGTTGCCATAGTCAAAACTATGCTTTTGATTATGGTTATTCGATTAAGTTTAACATTATGATATCACTAATATTTACGCTATCACTATAGTTTTAATACTTAAACTTAGCATAGTCCTAATGTGTATTATATTTATCATACTTGCTATAATGTATTGTTTTCTTCGTCTAACATGTATATGCAGAAAAAAAAATAACCAAGATCAACATGGACATATGAAATAAAAAAATCATGATGGACTAAAGACGACGGTATCCCACAATATTTCTCTGAACCACCCGACGACATCTCCGGAGCCAGGCACTCGGGGGTTCCGTTGCCCGGTCAGCGGACGGGGGTCGAGGGAGCAGTGCGCACACCCCCTCCCCCTCCTGTGGGGGGTTCGGGACGAAGCCACCGAAAGGTATTCAGATTTCACAGTCTGGGTATCTTTGGACAACTGCCATCAAAGGAAGATGTCATCATCTATCAAGTGAAGAAGTCAAGCAATGCCATCATTATTTTAAGACTCTGAAGAAAGTTGTACCTGCTATAATATATCTGGAGCCTGTAATGAGTCTTAGGAATAATTGTAAACACAAGAAATGGATAGTAAAATCGAAGTCTAGGGTAGAAATAACCCAGGATCACTTTCAGGAAGTCAGACGGAAGATCCGACGAATCTCTGCGGAACTCTGAAGGATGATCCGAATGGACCACATAAAACCTTTTGTGAACATTAGTATTATCGACATAAGTCCGCAAAAATATGATGGATAATCCGTCTTGTGACTGTTTGAACCCCAACTGTCAGATTCTGTCAAAAAGCGTCCCCAACTACTCTTTTTATAGCCGTTGCACTATGCAAGCGCATGATCCGATAGACTTCCGCGAATGAGTGACGGATCTTCCGACCGCTAAGAGAAAGTTACTCCTTTGTTCTTTCTTTTACTTTGGTTATAAATAGCCTTGAATTTCTTTATTCAAGTTTGATGCTTTGAGCCTAAAAATTTCATATCTACTAGCTTATCCACAAATAACTCTACCAAAGCTTTTACTTTCCATCCACAAATTGTGTTAGAGTATTTTTGAGTTGTAAAAGTTAGACCTTCATCTTGTTGTAAGAATCAAAAACCTTCTTGTGAAATGTGTTGAAGTTAGAGAGTCATTCAGATCAAAGCTCTCATCTCGTGAAGTTGGAGAGTCTTCGGATCAAAGCTCTGTTAAAGTTGGAGAGGCCTTCAGATAAAAGTTCTCGTGTAAGAAGTTGGTGAGTCTTCGGATCAAAGCTCAGGTTGTACTATTTAAGATAGTAGCGGATTAAAGTCGGAGAGAGTTTCGGGACTAGAGTGCCCCAAGGATGGATACCAGGATACATCGGATGTCAGTATTTTTATTGCTTCTTCTCTTGCACTCTTAATCTTTAAATTGCCCATTAGCAATCTTATTGTGCTTGATTAGTATGCTCGACCCTATTCACCCCCATCTAAGGTGCTTATATCTATTCCTGCTATTACAGACAATGAACCATCTGTAATTTTTTTTTTGGTTTCCTGCACATGGACTATAGGAACAAAACAATTTTGAAGATCCAGTCATATGGTCAGTGGCCCCTGAGTCAATAATCCATTAACAATATGAATTTAATTTTTTACAAGAAAGAGCTACAATAAGATAATTACCTTTTTGAGCCAAAGAACATGAAGGAATTAAGAACTATGGAGATTGAAAAAGCTTGTTCAAATGGTTTAGTTGCTCCTTTGTGAAGGAATGCATCTTTTAATTGACTTGTTGCCCCTGAGAATCATCGCTCACAGTTTGTAATGCTCCGCCTTCATTTCTGTTTCTCTTCTTTTGATTTGGTGGCTTCTCATGGACTTTCCAGTAAGTTTCCTTCATATGCCAAGGTTTCTTACAATAGTCACACCAAGCCTTCTTCTTCTTATTCTCTTCCGAATCTGGCTACTAGAGACCAAGGCTGAATTATCGATATAAGATCAATTCTGTTAGTGCCGGGGCACAATTTTTCGATGGAAAACTGAGAATTCGTAACAATTGTAAAAACAATCGTTATTACGTAACACTTCACAGAAGGTACGTAACAAAAATTCTACTAATACAACACTTCACAGAAGGTGCACATATTTCTACTAACGCAAACACTTCACCGAAGATGCGCTAATAGAATTCTGATAAACGAAGAAGGTGACAGGCGATGCACAGATTTCTACCAACGCAAACACTTCACCGAAGGTGAGCTAATAGAATTCTGATAAACGAAGAAGGTGACAGGCGAAAGATGGAAAAACTCCTGCTGGGGTGAATGATCACCGTTGCTCAAAGCTTTATTCGCCCCACACGAATAGCTTCCAGGAACCAGCAAGTTCGTCGGAGAACTTGGAACACTCTTGCTGTTCTGACTCCTCGGATGAACACGAACTCCCGTGCAAAACTCAACGCTGGTACAATACCTCTCTTCTCTCTCACAGCTTCTAAACACTTGTAAACTTTCTGTCTACTACCTGTGTATTAGTCCCTTTCTGTGAGAGAGAAGGAGGAGACCTTATATAGGCCCCTGCAACAACTGCCCGGTTAGCATAATGTTAGGGACGTGGTAATAACCACCCCGAACATGGAACAACCGCTCAGAACATGCAAAGACACGTTCTGCCACAAGTTGCGCCACTAGCGTAACCAGCGTGATTTGTACTTTACGCACACAGCCCTATTACGCAACCTGCGCACACTACGCACTCTACGCACACTGCGTACGCTGCGCACACTGCGCACTCTACGCACGCTGTGCACGCTGCACACACTACGCACACTGCACGTACTGGACTGCGTAACTGGGCCGACGTAACTGGGCTCGCATAACGAGGCCCGCGTAACGTGGCGCGCGTAACTGGGCTCGCGTAACTGGCCGCGTAATTGGGCTCGCGTAACGTGGCGCGTGTAACGTGGCCGCGCAAGTGGCTCGCGCAACGAGCGCAACTTAAGCGCACTATGCGCCTAGCGACGATGCTGACGTGCTAAGTGCAAAGTACGCCAACAAAATGCCACATTACGCCTCATGAGCCCGAGCCCGAGCCCGAGTCCGTGTCCGAGTCCGAGTCTGAGTCCGAGTCGCTAAGCCCCTATGGGGCTTAGCTCCCATGGAAATAAATTTTCCAAGAGCAAAAAGCTAGAAGCTTACCATGGAGCCTTATTCTTACCTCTTAGTAAAATCACCCACATGGTTCCCACCTTTGGGTCACCACCCATGTGCACATTCCAACAATAAATAGAAGCCTATATATGTTGAGATACCATATGGTGCAATTTCGACGTGGGACTAAAACTTCACTAAGCATGTAGAGAACAAGTTCTCTACATGTCAAGAATACAAATGCCCCAACAATCCCTCACATATCTCAATATATATGGGTTTGAGTGTTCCCCACAGTGACTGACCATCATGCATTAGGAGAGATATCGCGATGACTTGAATATTCCCGCATGGGTTAAACAACAGACTATAATACAAGAATGGACTAAGCCTTGAATTCTACACCATACCTGAAGTTGTTCCCACTCACATAATGTAGTCACATGTGCTTCTGGCTATGCACATTAAAGGCCCTGTGCCAGCCTGGTTTCAGTGTATACTTTTGGGCGTCTACAAGTTTACCCTCAAGAGACGGCCTGATATCTCTGTCCATACACTATAGGTGAGTTCATTATAAAGAGACATGGCATGGAACGCTTTACGCTCCCCTTGCTGTGCTACGTCGCTATGACATGGCCCGAAGCCAAGGCATTACCCCTCCCTGGGAATCACCCCATATCTGGGAACCTTTGTAGTGTCATACTACTGTAGCATGAGACAGCTACCTCTTTGTAGTGCCAAACTACCCAGCATGAAGCCGTAGGCTCCCTTGCGGTGTTACGCCGCAACGACATGGCTTGCAAGGCCGAGGCTTTATCCCTAACCGGGTACCTCATTGTGGTGTCGTGCCACTGTAACATGAGAAACTCCTCTTCTTTGTAGTGCTGACTACACCCCTCTTTATTTTTAACATACAACATTAGGCTAACTGTCTATTTGCGGTGCTACGTCGCTGTGACTTGGCCTGCAAAGCTGAGGCTTTATCCTATTCCTGGGCAGCACCCCACATATAGGAACCTCATCGTGGAGTCACCCCACTGTAGCATGGAGTTTTACTCCTTGTAGTGCTGCTCTACCGTGCTTCCTGTAAAGCACACCAGGCATTCACTCTGCCTGAGAACTCATAAAGGCAATTAAGCCAACCTTCCCACAGGAACCGTTTTTCGCAGAAAACAACAGTAGACAACAGTGGTTATAGGTCCGTAACCTCTCCATGCTCAATAGAACATGTACCCACCGTTCCTGATATTCTTCCAGTTAATGGTCCTCCCTTGAACCAAAAGCTAGATACCTAGTAGATAAATCTTTGAACTAATAGCATAAAACTTTATGGTAGGAATACAATAACTAATATCAGAATGCCTTCAAGCCCATTTTACATGCTGAGTCATCGACCAGCTGGCGCTTGAGGCCTTTGGTGAACGGATCCGCCAGGTTTTTCTGACTCCGAACATCGATAACAGTAATTACACCTCTCTTAATAAGATCGTGTACTGTCCTGTGCTTTAACCGCACAGTCCTCTTCTTTCCGTTGAAGAGGTCATTTGATGCCACCGCCGCAGTCGCCTGGTTGTCGCAGTATATCGGTATTGCCAGTATTTGTGCCCCAACCACTGGAAGATCATACATGAGCTCCCGAAGACATTCTGCTTCCTCGGCTGCGGTGTCAAGTGCAAAGAACTCAGATTCCATGGATGACCGCGAGAGCATTGTCTGCTTCTTTGACTTCCATGATATAGCAGCTCCACCCATTGTGAAAATATATCCACTTGTGGACCTTTCGCTCTCCAAATCTGAGCACCAGCTGGCATCACTGAAACCTTCTATTACCTGCGGATCTCCGCTGTAGTACAGTGCATATATCTGAGTCTTCTTGAGATATGTTATAACTCGTTTCACAGCCTTCCAGTGTTCAACACCAGGGTTGCTCGTGAAATGACTCAGCATTCCCATGGCGAAAGCTATGTCAGGCCTTGTGGCAGTAGTAGCATACATCAAACTCCCGATTACGCTTGTATACTCCAGCTGCCTGACGCTTTCCCCTGAATTAGGCTTCAGCTTCATACACACCTGTACGGCGTATCGATCCCTGAAAGATCCCGATACCCATAACGAGTGATCATCTTCTAAATATAATGAGACTGTGACAGCGCTAGTCCAGTGTCTGTCCGGATGATCTTGATCCCTAAGATCACATCAGCTTCCTCCAAGTCCTTCATACTGAACTTGCTTGAGATGAACCTCTTTATCTCCGTGACACAGCTCATATCCGTACCTAGAATAAGCATATCGTCCACATACAGACAAACGATCACACATTTTTCATCAGCGAACTTCGTGTAAACACACTTGTCCGTCTCGCTAACCATGTAGCCATTTGACCTTATAACCTTATCAAATTTCTCATGCCACATCTTGAGAGCCTGTTTAAGACCGTACAAAAATTTCACCAACTTGCAGACTTTGTCTTCAAGACCCTTGACGACAAATCCCTCTGGTTGTTGCATATAAATCTCTTCGGTCAGCTCGCCAGTTAGGAAAGCCATTTTCACATCCATTTGATGTATCACCATCTTATATATCGCTGCGAGAGCAATCAACATTCTGATGGTAGTCATCCGGGTTACTGGAGCATACGTGTCAAAGTAGTCGATTCTCTGCTTCCGAAAAAACCCATTGGCTACTAGCCTAGCCTTGAACTTGTCAATAGTTTCATCTGCTTTCATCTTCTTCTTGAAGATCCATTTGCAACCGATGGGTTTTGCTCCTTCAAGAAGATCTACCAGCACCCAAGTGTTATTGGAGGTGATGGATTCAATTTCATTGTCAATCGCCTCCCTCCAGAAAACTGCGTCTCTGGTCTTCATCGCCTCATCATAGGTAAGCGGATCTGCTTCCACATGATAGGTGACAAAGTCACTTCCGAAGTCCTTCGGCCTCCTCACTCACTTCGTTGACGGCTCCGCGAGATCTGGTTCAACCGTTGTTTCAACAACAACATCTTCTTGAACTACATCTTTATTGAAGACCTGCGCACCCTCATTATTCTCCGGAACATCCGTAAGAACAATATTCTTGTGCCTTGCAAATTTGTCTTCAAAATATTCTGCGTCGCGAGATTCAATGATATAATTTGACTCAATATCAAAAAATCTTTGAGCATCACTCTTCTTGGTATACCCCAAGAAGATCGTCTTAGTAGTCCTTGTCCCAAGCTTCTGAATCTTCAGATCTGGAAGCTTGACATATGCCAGACACCCCCACACTCGAATAACATTCAAATTAGGTCTGACTTTGAACCAGAGTTCATGAGGAGTAATGTCAGAAGTTGCGTGAGGCACCCTATTCAGAATAAAAGTGGCCGTCAGTGCAGCTTCTCCCCAGTAGCACTTAGGAAGATCCGCAGTCAACAATATTGAGTTTATCATTTCTTTCAACGTCCTGTTCTTCCTCTCAGCTACTCCGTTGGATTGAGGAGAGTACGGAGCCGTAGTCTCATTGATAATTCCATGTTCTTTGCAGAACGATGCAAATTCATAAGACCTGTACTCCCCACCCCGATCAATTCTTATTCTTTTGAGTTATTATCCAGTTTACCGCTCAGCTTCGGCCCTGAACTCCTTGAACTTCTCAAATGCTTCGTCTTTAGCCTTCAGCAAGTAGACGAACGCATACTTAGAGAAGTCATCGATGAAGGTTATGAAATACTTCATCCTAGCCTTTGTAGAGAACTGTTTGAAGTCACAGATATCTGAATGTACTAACTCCAGAAGATCTGTACTTCGATTAACCCGAGGAAAGGGTTTCCTTGTGATCTTAGTTTGAGCACAAACTTCACATTTCTCTACCTTACCCCCACACTTGAAGATAAGCCCTAGACTAGACATTCTGTTAATTCGTTTAGAATGAACATGTCCTAGCCTATTATGCCATAACTTAAAAGTATAAGCAGAACGAGTGATTGTATTAACAACATTAAACTGATTTACAAGCTGAATTTTGAACATTCCTTCGGTATAAAAAGCTTTTTCGAAATATGTTTTCCTGATACATCACCATCTGGTCAGCATTGATATCCATCCTGAGGCCTGCTTTGCAGAGTAGGCCTCCTGAGATCAGGTTCTTGGCGATAGCAGGTACATGCTTAACGCCTTGAAGCGTCAGAGACTTGCCAGAAGTCAGCTTCAATACCACTGTCCCGATCCCAAGCACTTCAGCTTGTGCCTGGTTAGCCACCATAACCACATCAGAAGTAGGGGTGTAGGTGATGAACTACTCCTTGCTGGAGCAAACATGGCAGGTGGCTCCAGTGTCTACCCACCAGTCAGCATCAGTTCCTACCGCATCAACCTGCACAATCATAGTAACATCATCAGTGATCATAGATACCTTACTAGGCTCTCCTTGCTCTGATTGCTTGGCTTTTGCTTTGCACTCATTCTTAAAGTGGCCCTTCTTGCCACACTTGAAGCAAGCCAAGTGAGACTTTGGCTTCTTCTTCTTTATTGAAGTACCCTTGACTTTCAGATTGTCAAGGTCCTTCTTGCTTTGGGAAGTCGCATGCTTTCCCCTTGGTTCCCTTGAATGCACCAGATTAGCGTTAGCCAATTGTTTGGACAGTGCGTCCACCTTCAGTTGAGCCCGCATCTGGTCCTCAACATAGATTTCCTGCATGAGATCTTCAAGGGTGATCTCCAGCTTCTTCCTATGCATGTTTGCATAGAACTTGCTCCACCCAGCGGGGAGCTTTGAGACAATCCCTCCAATAACAAACTTGTCGAGGAACTTGTCGGGGAGGGGCATTGCCTCGTCTTCCAGCTTCTGTCGCAGTTTCAGGAACTCCTTCACCTGCGACAGCATAGACTTTTCGTCCTCAAAGAACCACTTGTGATATTTTTCAACCACAAAAATTTTACTGCGGTTCTTATCTTCTTCGTAGAGTTTTTCTAGAGACTTCATATGTCTCTAGCGATAGTCTTCTTAGAATAAGATTCTGCAAGGGAATCTTCCATAGCAGTCAGGATAAGCAGCCTGTAAATACTATTTTTCCTTCTCCATTTTGCTTGAAGTTTAGTAGCCACGGTGATTGCGGCAGCAGACCCAACATCTGGAACAGTAGGTTCTTCCTCCAGAAGCACGTGATCTACGTCTTTGAGTTAAAGGGTGAGATAAACCTTCCTCTTCCAGACTTGGTAATCTTCTCCATCAAACTTTTCTAACTTACAAAAGTCAGAATTGAAGAGTGAAACATTAACGTTTTCCATCGTAGTAATAAAGCTTTGAGATTGTTAGTGCCGGGGCACAATTTTTCGATAGAAAACTGAGAATTCGTAACAATTGTAAAAACAATCGTTATTACGTAACACTTCACAAAAGGTACGTAATAGAAATTTTACTAATGCAACACTTCACAGAAGGTGCACAGATTTCTACCAACGCAAACACTTCACCGAAGGTGCGCTAATAGAATTCTGATAAACGAAGAAGGTGACAGGCGATGCACAGATTTCTACCAACGCAAACACTTCACCGAAGGTGCGCTAATAGAATTCTGATAAACGAAGAAGGTGACAGACGAAAGATGGAAAAACTCCTGCTGGGGTGAACGATCACCGTTGCTCAAAGCTTTATTCGCCCCACACGAATAGCTTCTAGGAACCAGCAAGTTCGTCGGAGAACTTGGAACACTCTTGCTCTTCTGACTCCTCGGATGAACACGAACTCTCGTGCAAAACTCAATGCTGGTACAATACCTCTCTTCTCTCTCACAGCTTCTAAATACTTGTAAACTTTCCGTCTACTACCTATGTATTAGTCCCTTTCTGTGAGAGAGAAGGAGGAGACCTTATATAGGCCCTACAACAACTGCCCGGTTAGCACAATGTTAGGGACGTGGTAATAACCACCCCGAACATGGAGCAACCGCTCAGAACATGAAAAGACACGTTCTGCCGCAAGTTGCGCCACTCGCGTAACCAGCGTGATTTGTACTTTACGCACACAGCCCTATTACGCAACCTGCGTACACTACGCACTCTACACACACTGCGTACGCTGCGCACGCTGCGCACACTGCGTACTCTACGCACGCTGCACACACTGGGCTGCGTAACTGGGCTCGCGTAACGGGCCACGTAACTGGGCTCGCGTAACGTGGCTGCGCAAGTGGCTCGCGCAACGAGCGCAACTTAAGCGCACTATGCGCCTAGCGACGATGCTGACGTGCTAAGTACAAAGTGTGCCAACAAAACGCCACATTACGCCTCATGAGCCCAAGCCCGAGTCCGTGTCCGAGTCCGAGTCGCTAAGCCCCTATGGGGCTTAGCTCCCATGGAAATAAATTTCCCAAGAGCAAAAAGCTAGAAGCTTACCATGGAGCCTTATTCTTACCTCTTAGTAAAATCACCCACATGGTTCCCACCTTTGGGTAACCACCCATGTGCACATCCCAACAATACATAGAAGCCTATATATGTTGAGATACCACATGGTGCATTTCCGATGTGGGACTAAAACTTCACTAAGCATGTAGAGAACAAGTTCTCTACATGTCAAGAATACAAATGCCCCAACAAATTCTTTGGTTCCAAGCTTTTAAGCATCACTCTGTAAACCCCCTAAAATTTTACTATAGATTTATTTTATTTTATTAAATTATGGTATTTATACATCGAGTATAAATACGTATATATATTCTCTTTATGTATATAAAAGTTTTATTATATAGTTTTAAATGAATATAGGAAATAAATATATTTGTTTCAATATCTATATAAGGTAAATATATTTTTATTTTTGTTTGATTATATATAATGGACCACAACACCAAAAAGTTGGTCAAACTTTTTCTTATTTATCTATATATACATATTTATTTTGTTATTCATGTATATGTGTAATTGGAAAAATAATGTTTTATTTCGCATACGGTGTATATACATAATAATGAATTCATTTGTAAATTATATTATTAGAAATTATATTAAAATTATTTTGAAATTATGAAAAGGTATTTTAAATTAATTAGATATTAATATTTAAGTATTTATTTTGATTTAAAAGGGGATTTAGATTTGAACGATATAGTTTTTAAATTAGATTTATTGATTTAAGTAAATTGTGAGATTTATCTAACATGGTTGATAGGATTTTTACTCCTTATCCAACTAGGAATTTTTTTCCCCTATTTAAGGGGAGCCTCCCTTTGCCTTCCTTTTGTTCTTCCTTATTTACTCCCAAAGCACCACCAAAGCCAACATCTGCAACCATCATTACCAAATTTGTGCAATACATCGTGTCCGTGTCCATCCCTTTACCTTCTACTATTTTATTCTTACAATATACAAATCGCATCTTCGTGTCTAACAATTTTAGACACAATTTTGACTCCATCTGTGTCACACAGGACACGACAACCAATCCGACCACACTAACCCTAATCTGACTCGCCCCCGGCCTTACCTCGTCGCTGCCGACTTCAACCTCCATGTCCAGCCTCATCACCACCAACCACGGACTCCATCCACTCCTCTTCTTTCCGATAACCCACTACCATAAGAACCACCAACCTACACTGGCCGCAGCTCTCGCCATCTCCCGCCAATGACCAGCCACCCGGCCAACCATCGTTCTGCTCCACTGCTCCACTCTTCTCTGGCCGGCAATCGATCGCCACCACCTAACGGCTTACCACCACACCGCAAGAACCGCATGTGACCCACAACCACCTACCATCATCGCCGTCTTCACCACCACCACCATCAACACCAGGGCCGCCATTACAACCCCTCACCACAGTTGTGATCTCACTGACCTTCACTGTCACGCCCCAGAACCAGAATACTGGAGAGCGGGAGAATGACTCAGCCAGCTATGTATTACGGGTAAAGGAATACAGTATAATACGATCAATGTTGTCTAAAAGACGAGGGGGTGCGTACTACATGAAAGTCTTGCTATGGTCACTTCACATCTATTGTCTCAATCATTCAAACAAGCAACAGTAATAGAGAACATGTAAGATAAAGCAGTAAGGCGTCCCAAATGCTCAGTCAAAATGTTCTTGATATCTGGCTTTACAAAACATAGCCAGATGACGAAGCAAGGTATATACAATTGTTTATCTGCTGCAGCCTGACTTAGTTATAATTACGTAAAAGTAAGTACAAGACGATCCGACTAACATGTCGGTGCCAAACGGCAAAATATAAAGTAAGTAACAAAACGAGCAGGGAAGTAAGGAACCCACTCGAGTCCTCCTGCGATCATTCCTCTAGTATTGACCATCTTGGAGGTGGAAGTAAGCTGAGTCCTCGAGAACCGGCTCTAAATCTGGCCATGCAAAACCAGAGAGGTTAGACCTCTAATAGCAAGTACCGCAAGGAAGCACGATATGAGGAATTAGAACCAGTAATAAGAAATATGATAAATAGATCTCTGCTAGATACTGGGATTCATATAACATCACGACACTTCGAATCAACTTCCCAACCAAACAAGGACAGAAGTTGGCCCGTCATATCCTGACATTCTGATCATCTCAGTTAGGTAACGGAGTAGATACAGTACACAAACAAATCAATTTAAATGGCCATGCAACTACTACGGCTTGCTACGGTGAGTTCCAAGTTATCCTGGAATTATGCAATAAAGGATTCCTCAGTTCTTACTATGTGCACGCAAGGCTAGTTTACCCAGTCAATCAATTGTGCCAATCATGAATTAGACGAGTCCCAGCGGGACGCCCGTCATCAATATACAATATACAATAAATAATAAAAAGCAGATGCCGCTCCCTGCCCGTGTGGCAGATTTGCAGCATCTGTAGGGACCAGCCGGCCTGTCGGGCACTAATAGTCCCAAGGAGGGCTGCCATGTAAGAACTCGGGGATCCATTCTCTCCATGCAATCATTATTTTATTTAACTTAACCGCCTCTATATTAAGTGAAATCCCATGCCGTGGATCATGGTCATTCATAATGAGTACTTTTTTACGGGGTACGGTATACACAACTCTACAACGATACCCGTGCGGTTAGGTTGTAGGTCTTACATAGCGTAATGAAATAATCAAAACTAACCACGGAATAAATCATGCCTTGACCATAAATAAATTGAAGCTTGCATATGCCTGTATGCCAATATTCGGGATCGGCCAATCGATTACAATAGTTCATAATTAATATGAACGTGTCTCATTCATTCAATTCAATAAGACGACTAGCCAGTCTCTTAGTTCCAAGTAGGAACGCATGATCAATTATTAGTCAAGGCCACAATCAATATCAATCAATGTCAATTCGGGACAAAAAAAGGCATCATGGGCTAGAGTTCATACGGCCGGGAAATTATAGAAGTTCATGCGGCTGAGAATGCATATGTGGTCAGGATCTCATGCGGCCAGGAAGTGCCATGCGGCCAGGAAGTGCCATGCGGCCACGAAAAATAGCAGTCAACAGCATACGACCACGGAAAACAGCATGCGCCAGGACAGCATGTGCGAGGACAACATGCACCATCAATCAGCATGCGCCAAGAAACAGCATGTGCCAGGACAGCATGCGCCAAGAAATAGCATGTGCCAGGAAACAACATGTGCCAGGACAGCATGCGCCAAAAAATAGCATGTGCCAGGAAACTGCATCCGCCAGGAAATAGCATGCGCCAGGAAATAGCATGCGCCAAGAAACAGCATGCGCCAAGAAACAGCATGTGCCAGGACAACATGTGCCAGGAAACAGCATGTGCCAGGAGATCGGCGCGTGGGATTCCTGCACCATCGGTGCGTGGAAATTCCTGCACCATCGGCGCGTGGGAATTCTTGCACCATCGGCGCGTGGAAACTCACGTTGCGTCTTCAGTACATGCGCGTAGGGAACCTACGCGCATGACACGCTTGGAGTTAAGGGATGCGTTGCCGGGACTTCACAGCGCATGTCCTCCCGGCGCATGGCCTCCCGGGCGCATGGGGGTCATCGTCCCCAAACAGCAAGTTCAGCCATGAAAGTTCCGAAACCTTGCAATGGCCATAAATTCCTCATTCGAAGTCGAAATCAAGCAAAACAAAAGCCAAAGCCGCATGAAATTGAATTCTCTACAACCTAGAACCATTAATTTTCGAAAATAACCAAGTTTTCGAGATCAAAACAAAAAAACTGAAAAGTTACAAACTTAGATCTACAAGAATCCATCCATCAAATCCAAAAATGCCAAGTTCTAAAGAGGCTTAGAATCAAGTAAGGAAGAGAATGGAACAATAAAACTTGAGATCCATCATGAAGCAAGTTGCACTTGCCTATGCGGCTGGGTAGGTGGGCAGAATTATGGAGGATGAAGAAGAAGAGTAATGGAGAAGAGTAAATGAAGAAAGAGAAAGGGTTTTGGGGTTTTAAATGGGGGTGGTGGTAGGTGGGTTCATGTTGAACCATCCAAGGCCGGAAAATAAACCAACTCGGGCCGAACCCAAAAGCAAAGCAGAAAGTAAAAATGCAGATAGTAAAATACAAAAAAAATAATTAGCAGGACATTAAAAGAATTTAAATACAGAACAATACATGATAAATATTAAATAAATATATTCCAGTAGTACATGTATTTAGAATACGTATTCCGGGAACGAAAAGTGACATTCACGAACACCTCGTCACCATGCCTTGACCTTGCCAACTTGCCACAGCCTCGACCCCTGTCCTCCGGCCAAGCCTCCGTCGGACACCACCCCGCTAAACCCATTCGCTCCACAGCAACCTCCCCAAGCGTCCACCATACGGTCCCGTGCTTCTCTGGCCGCTACCATCATCAGCGCCGACGTCCTCTCACGACCAACCGCCCCTGGTCGCTCAGTCTCCGGGCATCCGAATCTGTCGATGACCCCAACATCCATCGTGACTCCCTCCCCATGCCGCTGCCGAATACCCCAAACAACCGTGCGCGTCATCACCACATGGTCCTCCGCCGATCTGCTGGAGCCGACCACGGACGTGTTCCACAGCGCCGAGATAATTTCCGGTGAGCCCCCTCCTTCACTCTCTCTTTCGTTTCCCCTTTTTCTTACTCTCCATCAGAGTCACTCTCACTCTCCCTCTGCTTCCTTCTCTCGCTCTTAATTTCCCTCTTCTTATTGAGTGGAATAGAAGATACTTTTATTTGATTATTTATAAGTGCACATCAATGTTGATCAGGGCTAGCCCGGATTAGGGCTAACCCAAGTTTGAGGAAAATTACTCAAGATATTATATTTTTTTACTCATTGGGCTGTTCCAACTCAACACCCCAAACCCAAATTTTGAGCTTCATTTTAATATTTCATCTCTCTTCCAAAACCCTAGCTTTCTTCTTCTTCTTTCTTCTCTACCATTTTCCTCCTTCCCAAGCTACATCTTTTTCTTCATCTTAACCCCTTCCCCAAACTTTCATTCCCAATTTCGATGGCACCCAAAGGCTCTCTTCCCAAAACCCTAGTTTCCCTCTCATATTCTTCTTGTAATGTTTATTCCCAAAACCCAATTATAAATTATCATGATGGAAAAATTACAATATAATATTTATTTCAATTATTTATAACCAATTTTATGATCGAAGTAAACCCTAATAACATTCGGCCAAGTCGACTTTAGGACTGCCATAGTTTCTGGCAGTCCTAAATACTAATAGGACTGCCAGAATTTGTGGCAGTCCTGATGTACAACAAGTGTATTCCAGGACTTCCATAATTTCTGGCAGTCCTATAAGTATTAAGGACTGCCAAAAATTATGGCAGTCCTGATGTACAGCAAATACATTTAAGGATTGCCATAAAAATTGTGGCAGTCCTGATGTACAGCAATTGCATTTAAGGACTGCCATAATTTCTGGCAGTCTTGGAATGTAACGCCCCAGAACCAGAATACTGGAGAGCGGGGGCATACATAGCCAGCTACATATAATGAAATGGAATCTACCCCACTATAAGGTCACGGCTGTCTAGATATATGAGGGTTTAACTACAATCCATCAGTCTCCTATGGTCAAAAACAAGCCTAATTGTCTCAATCTCAAGCAAGCAGTAAAGTTACAAGATGTAAGATCACCAAATATACAATAGTAGGGCATCCCAAACATTACATATCTAGCTGATCATGAAGCTAATCGTTACAAAATGTGAGGACTAGCAAGAGTTTGGTCATACATAATCAACCCTAGGATCTGTCAATCACGTTACAGCCCGTAGGCAGACAATAATAAGGAATGCAATACGAGCTAACAGGTGCTCGCCAGCTAAATGCCTCAAAATAAAATCTTTACAATAGAGTGGAAGAGCAAAAATAAATCCACTCGTTGCCCTGGTTACGCCTGGTGGTCACCATCGGGCTGAAAAGTCGGTAGATCCTCTGAAGCTGCTCCAAAATTTGGCCACACAAAACCAGCTGGGTCAGATCCCAGAAGAACAAGTGCCACAAAGAAGGCTTTACTTAAAAACTAAAACCAGCACATCAAAAAAAACAGTTACAAAAGAGCTCGATACTAAAGAATAACAACAGTCATAATAGAGCACGAGGGAACCATTCAAGTAGCCAGGTCACAACCCTTAAATCAAACAAGGACCGGGGTTGTAACCCTTTACCTGAATAGAACTCCGTCTCCAAATCCTGTTGGTAAGGTAAAACATAACAAGCATGACGTGGGGGCAATAAGACAATAAACGAAGAGAGGACTCAGAACTGCTCCGGGAGCCAGGTTACAACCCTTAAACTAAACAAGGACAGGGGTTGTAACCCTTCATCTGAATAGAACTCCGTCTCTAAATCCTGTTGGTAAGGTAAAACATAACAAGCATGACGTGGGGGCAATAAGACAATAAACGAAGAGAGGACTCAGAACTGCTCCGGGAGCCAGGTTACAACCCTTAAACCAAATAAGGACCGGGGTTGTAACCTTTCGCCTGAACAGAACTTAGCCTCTAATTTTTATTGTTAAAAGTGACAATCATGCGATCAAGCCTGCAATAATCGAGCACTGAAACTACATCATACAATCGTTCCCGGCCAATCAAAGACTACGACTTTCTACATTAGCTCACTAGGGTTATCACAACATGCAGTGAGATGTTCCTCCAGCCACAAGCCCTGCAGCTAATCCAGGTTATCCAGGCGACTTGGGTTCATTAAGCAGTGCCTCGTTATTTTCCATATATCAGTGAATCTAGACTTGTGCCCTACTCGTCGGCAGGCTGCAAGTTCACAATGGTGGCCGGGATAACGGGATTGCCTATAGCTGGGGAAAATCTCTCATGACTACTTAATTATTCTAGTTATTAGCCTTATCCATTTACAGTAGATACCCCTGACCGTGGTACTCAGGGATCCCTGTCCTAGACATGATGCAAACACTATCGGTTCAATTGTACAAACACAATCATCCACGGTGTCCAGGCCATCCAATCTTGTCAGGACATGCTAACCGTCGCAACATCCTTTAATATATATATATCATGTCATGTCCACTATCAGGAGAGCGCCACATCGGGCCACTATCATGTCATGTCATTTGTCAAAAGTGCACCACAACGGGTCACCATCGTGTCAGGAAACATACCTGAAATTAATATGGCACCAACATACGTTTAGGAATTAAATATTAATTGTGCATGCGGCTACAATTAGTGCTAAGGCCATACGGCGAGCTTAAAAATTTAAGCATGCAAGCACATATAAATTTGCATGCGGACAATGCATGCAAAATGTATGAAATGGGCCATATGCGGCTCAGCCAAATAATTGGAGGGGACATATGCGGCTGAAGCTAATGAATTGGGCCATGCGTCCAATGCTAAATATATAAGCATGCATGCTTGCATGTAAATGCATTTAATACGTTAATATAATGCATTAATTATATCATATTAGTATAATGCATTAATACATTAAGTACATTATATTAATATAATACATCAAGTACACTAATATAATGCATTAATATACTGCATGCTTGCATGCATTTATATATTGCACCAACTCATGCGGCTGATGCATGCTTGCATGCATTTATGTATTGTACCAATCCATGCGGCTGATGCATGCTTGCATGCATTTATGTATTTGGCCAACAATTGAGTTGGCCTATGCGGCTGACAATGGTCCCCATGCGGCAAACTTGGTATTCCCATGCATGCGGCCAAGCTAAAGAGTTCCCATGCAAGTGTCCATGCGGCTCACTTTACTTTGCATGTGCTGGTGCATAAATTTCCAATGCATAAGCTAATGCATTGGCTGATTCATTTAATGGCTAATGCATTTATTACTAAATGCATTTGCTAATGCTTTGGCTGATGCATTTAATGGCTAATACATTTATTACTAAATGCATTTTTGTTAATGCTTGCTAATGCATTTATTACTAAATGCATTAATACTAGTTGTATTTTGTTAATGCTTGCTAATGCATGCGGCTGAACTAAAATATGCATGCGGCTGAACATGCTAATGCCATGCATGCAAATAAATAATGTATTAACTTCTAAGCTAACGTATTAAATGTTAGGCTAGCTAATATATGCATTAAAATATGCAAGGCCATGCGGCTAACATTGTGTGGGCCATACAAGCAACTGCTAAAAAAAAGCATGCAATTATTTAATGCCAACGCCTAAGGCCAAGCAACATTAATGGTCATGCCATAATTAATGCTCATGCGGCTCAGGGCTGAAAATACTCATGCGGCTCAGAGTACAATTAATTGCTCCCACGGAGAACATGTCCATAAAAAATTCAATAGCCTCCATGCTTCTCCAAACCACAATAGGAACCCAAATCCAGACTCTCGTAGGTCAAATTTGGATAAAATGGAGTTCTCCACAATATGGAACCATCAACTAGCAAAAATATGCAAGTTTGATAGACCAAAACTCCTGGAAACCGAAAATACCACAAAGCTAGATTTACAAGAATTTAACCATAGAAATAAAAAATGCTAAGTACTAAAGTGGGTTAGAAACACATGAGAAAGACAATAGAACAATAAAAATGGACTTCCTCCATGAAGCAAGGTGCACTTGCCTAAACCTTTCCACTCTCAGGTTGGTGGAGAAGTAATGGTGGGGAAGAAGAAAGTTAATGTGGAGAGAGAAATATTTGGTGGGATATTTAATAAAGAGGGTGGTGGTAGGTAGGAGTGGTTTGGTTCACATAAAATCAAGCAAAACCAAACCATGCAAAACCATGCCGAACCAAGTCAAGTCGGGCCGATCCAAACAAGGAGACATGCAATACGGGTTTAAATACGTACACGTATACTAAAATACGTAATACGAACAATGGTCATTACATAGAAGTATTGAGGACTGCCAGAAATTGTGGCAGTCCTGAAATAAATTTAAAATTTTGAGTTTTTAAAATAGATTTTAAATAAGTAGATAAATTTTGAGTTTTTTAAATAGATTTTAAATTGATAGATTTATCTCTAAAATAGGACGGCCAAAGTTAGATTTATCTATAAGATAGATTTAAAATTGATAGATTTATCTATAAAGATTTATTAATGAAGAAAATTGAGAGATTTATCTATAAAATAGATTTAGAATTTAGAATTTTTTTAAACCGAGTAGATAATTGAGAGACTCTAAAATAGATTTAAAATTGAGAGACTTATCTCTAAAGTAGGTTTATTTTGAAATTGAACAAAATTGAGAGACTTATCTCTAAAATATATTTATAACTAAAATAAATTTTTTGGATGGTCAGGACTGCCAAAATTTTTGGCAGTCATATCTACTACCAGGACTGCCAGAAATTTGGGCAGTCCTAAAATGGACTTGCTATCCAGCAAGTCCATTTTAGGGATGTCCAAATTTTTGGCAGTCCTAGAATTATTTTGGACTGCCAGAAAATTGTGTCAGTCCTAAAGTCGACTTGGTCGATCTTAGGACTGCCAAAATAGGCTTTTGTCGGCCGAAAAGTTAACCGAGACTGCTTCACAAAGAATGTCGTGTTCACCCACCAAAGGGTTTGTACATTGTTTGTTCACCCACCAATATTAGGGTTTGTACATTATTTGTGAGGAGCCTTTGGGTGCCATCAAAATTGGGAATGAGAATGAAATTAGGGTTTTGATAGAGATGGTAAGGATGAAAATGATAGCGAAGAAGAAGAAGATAAGAAGAAAACTCATTCCACATTCTTGTTCTTGTTCTTCTTGTTCTTGGATGTGTTGAGGAAGGAGATAAAAGAAAAAAAAGAAAAAAAATTGACATATATCTAGAGTTGGGCTAGCCCTAAGTAATTTTTTCAATGGCAAACTTGTAAATAAATTAAAGTTAATTTGGGCTAGTCCTGATCAACTTTTGATGTGGTCTTATAAATAATCTTTTATTTTTATGAATTTATTATTATTATCATTATATATATATATATATATATATATATATATATATATATATATATATATATATATATATATATATATATATATATATATAATATGATTAGCTAATACTAGTATTATTTTTATCATTAGTTTTTATAAATTATATTATTAGTATTTTTGTTATTATTATTGCTACTAAATAATTCTAAAATTAATTTATAACAAATATATTATTGGGCTTGAGCCCTATATATGTAATTTCAAAGCTTGAGTTAAGAAGTCCTCAAATATATATTATTATATTATTTTAAGGGTATTTTAAGTATAGCTTATTGACTTAAGAAATATTACCTTAGTATTTTTTATCTAGTTAAAATTTTAGTTTTACCCTAAAATGATTTTTTGTATTTTTCAAGTATTTGCCAAAAAATATTTTGACTAATAAAATGTAGTTTCTAAATTATAAAATAATTTATTAGAATTTTCATGTATGTATTTATCTAAAATATTTTGACTAATAAAACATAGTTTTCAAGTGTTATAAATATATTTTTTAAATAGTTATATTTATGCAAATTCCTTTTTTGATTATCTTCGCTGATCGTGACTAATCGTGCGTTCTTAATTCCTCATGAATTCAGACTTCTTTATAGTTAACATGGCTTGGACTATTCGAAACATTGTCAGATCGTCATACCACCACCAGGTAAGATACCTTGGCATATTTACTTCATATTAACTTTAAATTCAGCATGTTGTAGTCTATTAGTTATTATTGATTGTTTCATAGTATATAAAATTATACATCCAAGTCACACTGGGTGCAAACAACTGAGATAGTCGTTTCCATCAATTTTATTTCTTTTATGCACATGGACCTAGAGTTAAGGGACTACAACTTGTTTAGGAAGCATTTTCATAAGCCTTGACACAGGTGTTGCACGAGTTGTGAGTTGTGAGTAGCATATAGAGGGAACTTGGGTGTTGACTGATCACTAGTGCGCATACATTAGGAATAACTGCTAATATAGATGCATGCTAGAAGACTTAGTAGTTATTAGAGGTACTGTGTCATGGATACGACATAGATAGGTGCATAGCGTGGGGAGGACAATTCCTTAACGTACGGGACAAGTATGCACTTTTTTTTTGTAACCCGTGAGCTCTGCCGGAGACGCGGGTGAGATTACCTCTACTGTTACTGGTTGCCTTTGACGTTCGAGAAGCGTTATGCACGTAGGCTCCTGGTACCCAGAGAGGGGATCATGCCAATCCTATATAGCTATAGTGCCCATGCGTTAAAGGTTTGTTCTAAATTAAAATTTTCACAATAGAATAGTTAGGTGACCTTTATTTGATGTTTCGTCACATTCCGTTTCAATCATGGCATGGGACAGTGTCTCATCGCAGAATGGTGTGCCATTCATTGTCCTTGTTTGTGTTGGGCGCGTGCCGAAGCGTTTGCTAACCCACCTGACAAAACTAACTTCCGTCTAACGGATACCAAGCAAAAGATGAAGACAAGTATATGGCGGTGACGTACGTTACCTGGACAAATCCTAACCTTTAATAACTCAGAT
Source organism: Iris pallida (assembly GCA_029216955.1). Lineage (NCBI taxonomy): Eukaryota > Viridiplantae > Streptophyta > Magnoliopsida > Asparagales > Iridaceae > Iris > Iris pallida. The sequence goes on along the minus strand of JANAVB010022999.1, from coordinate 18,708,330 downwards.
AAAATTACAAGATTGACAGAACTCACGTTGAACCCTTTGTCCTAATAGATTCAACCCCCTCACCACTCTCAAGAAAAAAAAATAGAAGATTACAATTGAAATCACTCACCAACACTTAGCAATCTTTCTAATCGAAGTTGACGACTCCTCGATTAGATCTTCTTCTTCCTTCTGTCTTGGATGGCAAAGTCCTAAGAGAAAAGTACGGATTTTCTCTTAGATTTCCTTGTGGACAAGCACCCCGAATCTCCACTTTTGTGCTTTGTGCTTATTCTTTGTGCCGTCACCCTCACCACATATATATAGGATGAGAAAAATCCTATTTTAGGTCATAATATAATTTCTTAATTAGGAAGTCCTCAAATAAAAATCCTATTATACCTAAAATAGCCCATCAATTATCCTATTTTAGATCATAATAGGATTTTCTAAAATAATAATCCTATTATATCTAAAATAGCACAACACCAATTATGGACATCCAAATCAAATTAAATCAAATATTTAATAAGATTTGGATTCCACAAGTATGTTGTTACCAAATTTAGACTGGACTCCAATAATCTCCTCCTCCAGTCTGATGAGAGGGTATTGACCCCATGGGTCCTTAATTGGACTCCATGCCTGTCGTCCCACGACAGAATTTCTGATCTCCCATGCCATTGATCTCCGATCCCTCGAGTTGCTTTACATCTTTCTTTGTCTCCAACTCCTCGACCGTCACGTCGACGCTAGCTGCCATGCGTAGCACCTCCTGCACCACTGGGATCCTGTCGATATCAATGACACGACCAAGACCGAAGTCCCTGACGATCAGCCTCACCGTAAGTCTTAGCTACTTGTCTCCGACTTCCGTCTTCCATCGAAAAGTGTTAACGTTCCGACGAGCTTCTTCACCCTTGGCTGGCCCAACCAAGCGGACGGTACGGTTCTCACAAGATTCGAACACCTGAACCTGCCCACCTTCGTGTCCGAACTTGAAGCTCCCCCATACACATGCGTCCTCGAGCAGAACATCATGCACTGTGCTTGCCGTCGATGACCCACAGCTCCTCCTGAACTGTGTGAATGATGATGCTCCTGCCTCAGATTGAATTTGCTGCAAACCTTGATCTCCTTCCTGACTTCGAACTACTGAAATCGATGTAACTCAGTAAAGATTTGGCAAACTACCTGTCACCAAATCTGGATCAGTAGAACAACCCCCACCTGGAGACCGATCAGCTGTCATGGGACCGATAGACTGACCCTCAATCATTGACTCATCACTATCCGTCGCTTTGTCTCGACGAACCGAATCCTCCATAACCCTCAAAGCATCTAGAAGCCCCTCCTCAGCAAGTTCTCGACGATCCACCTCCTGTCGAACACCCTTCGAGCCTCCATCCGGTGTCTGTGGCCTGCCTGTATAGCTCAGCGGCTTGAGCCTGTACATACCACAACACAAATCTCCTCGAGCCAGCTGTTGGGAACCCTTCACAAGCATCCAATCTTTGCTCCCAAACAGACTGCGACAGCTATCATCTGTCAGCCTCCCTATCGAAACCAAGTTGTAGCACAAACTCGGTACATGTCACACACCCCTGAGGACGAGTTTCTCACTAAACTTCGTCATCAAGTGCACATCACCGATGCCTACAACTGCAGCCATCCCCTTGTCGCCCATCTTCACACGTCTAAACCTACCGTCGCGATATGACGTGAAGATCCTCCTATATGGAGTGGCGTGATACGATGGCCTCGTGTCTATGACCCAAACGTCATCATGACACATGCCACAAGGTTCCTTTACGTCGGTCTCTACGATGATGATATCTTTCATTGCTGTGAGATCCTCCTGATCATCCTTGCCTTTGGCCTTCTCAGCTTTGAGCTTCATGCAGTTACTCTTGATATGACCCCTTTCGCCATAGTAATAGTAGCCCTCCTTGCGGTCCACAATTGCAAGATCCCGAGAACTCTCCCGTCCTTGCTTGTGACTTGGGTCTTCCCTTCCCATAGGAAGTCACCAGAGCGGACTCCTGCGACGATTCTACTTGCTTGTGCCAGACCTCCTCATTCAATAAGCTATTTTTGACTGCCTCCATCGTGACAACTCCATCAGGCGCAGAGTTGCTCACCGACACCACCAACGTCTCCCAGCTTTTCGACATATAACTCAAGAGTAGTAGGGCCTGAAGCTCATCATCAATCACCATTTTCATCGCAGACAGCTGATTGATGATATCCTAAACCTCGTTCAGATGTTGTGCTACTGGACACCCTCCGTGTACTTCGAGTTGACGAGTTGGCGAATAAGAAATACCTTGTTGCCAGCCGTCTTCCTTTCGTACAGCGATGCAGCTTCTTCCATAATGCTTTTACCGAACTCTCCATGGACAAGTGGTGAAACACCAAATCATCCAACCATTGGCGGATGAATCCAACGGCCTTCCAATCTAATCGTTTCCAGTCTTCAGTAGCTTTGTCCATTGGTTTTGTGCTGTCGTCCTCTAACGGACCATGCAAGTCCTTGCACCAGAGTAGATCCTCCATCATTGGCTTCCAAATTGTCCAATTTTCTTATGTGAGGGTGATCATACGAGTGTTCATTTGCTCCGTAGACATGGTTGTCAGAACCTCCAAAGCACTGATACAATTATTGGGTATCGGACCAGAACGAACCGAACCTTCGCTCTGATACCAATTGTTGGGCGCGTGCGAAAGTGTTTGCCAACCTGCCTGACCAAAGCCAACCACCCCCGTCTAACGGACACCAAGCACAAGATGAAGACAAGTATATGGCGGTGGCGTACGTCACTGGACAAATCCCAACCTTTAATAACTCAGATGAAATTACAAGATTGACAGAACTCACGTTGAACCCTTTGCCCTAATAGGTTCAACCCTCTCACCACTCTCAAGAAGAAAAACAGAAGATTACAATTGAGATCACTCACCAACCCGTAGCAATCTCCCTAACTGAAGTTGACTCGATTAGATCTTCTTCTTCCTTCTGTCTTGGATGGCGAAGTCCTAAGAGAAAAGTACAGACTTTTTCTTAGATTTTCTTATGGACAAGCACTCTCCACTTTTGTGCTTATTCTTTATGCCTCCACCCTCACCCCATATATATATGATGAAAAAAAAAATCCTATTTTAGGTTATAATATGATTTCTTAATTGGGAATCCCTCAAATAAGAATCATATTACACCTAAAATAGCCCATCAATTATCATATTTTAGATCATAATAGGATTTCCTAAAATAATAATCCTATTTTATCTAAAATAGCACAACACCAATTATGGACATCCAAATCTAATCTAATCAAATATTTAATAAGATTTGGATTCCACAAGTATGTTGTTACCAAATCCAGACTGGACTCCAACAGTTTGGTTGTAGGTGTGATACAATATTTCGATGATGGAACACTGGGCCATGTTATTGTTGGCCCATTGGTCATATGGTCAAACTGATTTTAATAATTGATCAAACTCTGTCTGGACATATGAAGCTAGTCAGGATATCTCGGACTCTTGGACATGATCAAGAACATCTATCTACTCAGTTCAAGACCGAAGCAATGTTTGCATGTTCGAGTATGTATTTCTTTGAGCAATGTATTTTTTATTTTATTGAGTCTAGGAATATGTTGTATACCGAGTCGTACTGGCAAATAGGCTATTCCAAAATGTTTTCAAAATGTCTTTTAAAATGTCCTTAGTTTTGAAAAATATTCTTATTAACAAAAGTTTCAAAAAGGTTTTCAAAAAAGTTTTCAAAAATCTCCAAAATTTATTTTTAAAAACCTAACCTAACCCTGACAGAACTCGGCCAGAGTTCGGCCAGAGTTCGGTTAGTAGCCGTTTTGATTTTTGAATTCTCTGGAACTTGGTCCTCCTGCAGTTGCGGATTTGACCGAGATTTTCTCATCGAGTTCTGCCCGAATTCTGTCCGAATTCTGTCTTTGGAATTCCTATAAATAGAGAAGGATTTCGATCATTTCAACACACTCATTCACTTTCAATCTTCTCTCTATCTAAAGCTTTCAGTCTTCCAAAGAGTTTTCTTGAGCTTTAAATTTCAGATCCCAAGCCAATTACAATCCTCTAGTCGATTTGCCAGTGCGGTGCGGTCTAGAAGTTTATGAGAGATTGTAATCAGAAGGCTTGATTGAAGAATACCTCTTCACAATTGAAGTTGGACGAGTTCTTCGTATCAAAGCTCGCGTTGTAGAAGTTGCAAGGACTTCGTAAGAAAACTTGCGGTTTTGCCAATAGTGGATTCAACTGGTAGCAAGAGTTCTACCGACTGGATTAGTCCTCAACAGAGGGAAACCAGTATACATCGCTGTCTTTGCGTTTGCTTTCTTATCTCTGCCTTTACATTACTTAGTTGTGATTATTATTCTGTGATCTTGCTACTAATATTTTTTAATTAGCATTATTTCGCTGCCAACTCTATTCACCCCCCTCTAGAGTATTGTGCTTTACTATTTCGTTCCTACAATTGGTATCAGAGCGGGTGTTACAGGTAAAGTAAGGTAACATTGCAATTATTTATTCATTTAATTAATTGTTATATAGATCACAGCACAACACATAGCAACTGTGAAATTCACAAGTGAAGGCCAGGCCACAAACAGACCTCCACTGTTTGATGGTACGAACTATACCTATTGGAAAACACGGATGAGTTTTTTCTTGAAATCTCTTGACTTTGATTTATGGTCTATTGTTATTGATGGCTATCAAAAGCCACCTCATATAAATGTTGATGGAGTTCTAGTTGAAAAACCCTATAACAGATATACAGAGGAGGAAAAGAAAAAGGCCAGTCTTGACGCACGTGCTATTAACGCTTTATTTTGTGCTTTAGACAGAACTGAATTTAACAGGGTGTCTATCTGCACAACTGCTAATGAAGTGTGGAAGCTTCTTGAAGTCACACATGAAGGCACGACTCAAGTCAGAGAATTAAAGGTCAGCAGACTTACTCAAGAGTATGAGGTGTTCAAGATGAAGCCCAACGAAACAGTTACTCAAATGTTCGAAAGATTCTTGGATATTGTAAATCCTTTGTCCTCCTTAGGCAAAGAGTACAGTAACCATGAAAAGATTCGTAAACTCCTGCGAGCACTTGCCAAGAACTGGATTCCAAAGGCTACTACGATCATTGAAGGGAACGACCTCACAACTATGTCCCTCGAAGTACTCATGGGTAAGCTACTCACTCATGAACTGGAGCTACAAGATTTTGAAGAGCCTGCACCAAAGGAGAAGATAATCGCTTTCAAGGCTCAGCACAGAAAAGCTGCTGAAGGTGATTCAGACAGCAGTGAATCTGATGCTGAAGATCAAGCACTCCTAGCAAAGAAATTCAAAAGATTCATGAGATATGAGAAGAAAGCCAAAGAAAACAATAGCAGCAACAACTGGTATCAAGATGATGCTGTCTGCTATGGCTGCAAGAAGAAGGGACACATGAAGAAGGATTGTCCTACAAACTCATCATCAAGCAAGAAGAGCAACAGGTATGAAAAAGGGAACCTGAAGAGATCAACATCTCGGAGATATGCCAACACCAGCATATGGCATGAAAGTGAAGCCAGCAATTCAGAAGATGAACAATCAGAAGACGCTACAAACGTATGCTTTATGGCATCCGATCAGGTACCTACTGAACCTGTAGTTGATACATATGATGACTTCACCTTTGAGCAATTAGGAGATGCCTTCAGTGAACTGATAAGTGATTACAGAAAACTGCGTAGCAAATATCAGACCTCTAAGAAGGTACTCAAAGAGTACAAAGGAGAAATATGAAGACTTACCGACCTACTAGCTGAGGTTAGAAATCATGTTAGTGAGTCTGGTGAGCTTTCCTCTATTAAGCTCTTATTACACGAGACTACCAAGTCATCTGAAGAGAAAGACAAGGTTATTGACCAACTGAAAGAAGAACTTTCTAAAGAGAAGAAAAGTCTTCAAAGTGCACAAATCAGAATGGAAACACTCACTTTTTATTATACTAAGTTGTATGACACTTCCAAAAGATTGGAAATTAGGTTAGGAAAATAGTCTGAAACTGCTGCTTCCTACCCTAACACGTGTCACTTACCGAAAAATCGAAACATTCCCAAACCAAACACTGTCAGACCTAACCCTATCAAACCTTTACCCCAAAAGGTTAAGCCCAAACAGGATTATAGGTATGCTTTCTTCTATACTAGAAAACCTAAACCTACCAACCATGTACACCACTCAGCTTTCAACACTCGACATGCACAATGTCATTATTGTGGCCTCATTGGTCATATTTTATCTGCATGTAGAATCAAAAAGCTTGTTGATTTAAATATTTATGCTTGGATACCAAAGGCTAACATTTCAGGACCCTCCAAGAAATGGGTACCAAAAGTTTCATCTGCAAATTGTTTTGTAGGTGGAACACCTTTCACATGCTAGAAGCAAATGGATCCTCGACAGCGGTTGTTCACGGCATATGACCGGTGACGCTACACTATTTGCAACACTGTCGAAGAAAAAGAAGGAAGGCTATGTCTCCTTCGGTAATAACTTGAAAGGGCATATCATTGGTATCGGTGATATTGGTAAGTTTCCCTATCCTGTGATTAAGGATGTCTGTCTGGTTACCGAGTTGAAACATAATCTACTCAGCGTAAGTCATCTAGCTGATCATGGTTATGGCATCAACTTTGGCAAAGACAAATGTACTATAGTTGATAGCTCAACTGGTAGTACTATCTTTGAAGGTATCAGGGAAGACAACATATATGTTTTCTATTTGTTGGAAGAAACTAACATTTCAGGTAGATGCTTAATGGCTAAAAGTGATGAGAGTCATCTGTGGCATATGAGACTCGGTCACGCAAATATAGATACAATCTCAAGATTATCCACAAAAAAGCTAGTACACGGTTTACCGGACATAACATTCAAGAAGGATTCGGTATGCAGCCAATATAAAAAGAACAAAGCTACTAGATCGACATTCAAGTCAGTAAACGCAGTATGTACTACTAGACCTCTATAATTGCTACATATGGACTTATTTGGTCCGAACAGAGTTGCTAGCCTCGGAGGTAAGCTTTATGCTTTTGTAATTGTAGATGATTACTCTAGATACACGTGGGTATACTTCTTGACACACAAGAATGATGTATTATCTGAATTTGTCGCCTTTTGCAAGAAAGTACAGAATGAAAAAGGTTACATGATCACTCGTATTAGAAGCGATCATGGTGGCAAATTCGAGAATGTAGAGTTTGAGCAATTTTGTGACACACACGGTTTTGTACACGAGTTCTCCTGCCCTAGGACTCCACAACAAAATGGAGTTATGGAACGTAAGAACAGAACTCTATCCGAAATGGCCAGAGTAATGTTAAACCAGTTTAGTCTACCCAAATATTTCTGGGCTGAAGCTGTCAATACAGCTTGTTTTGTTCTCAATAGAGTTCTAATTCGACCCAAATCGAAGAAGACTCCATTTGGGTTATGGTTTAATATAATTCCATCTGTTTCATATTTTAGAATATTTGGTTGTAAGTGCTTTATTCTTAATACAAAAGACAATTTGGAAAAGTTTGACGAAAAGGCCGATGAAGGTATATTTTTAGGTTATGCGGCCAAGAGCAAAGGATACAGAGTCTTCAACAAACGAACCATGATCATCGAAGAGTCAATCAACGTCACTTTTGATGAACTGAATCAAATGACTATCGATGACAATGACGAAGATCCAACTGTACCAAGCTCAACAACAGCCGATTCTCAACCAAGCTCGGCACTAGCTGATCCTCCTAGAGAAGATCCAGGAACCAGCTACCTTCAGAGTCTGCCGAAACGATTAAAATTTACAGCTGATCATCCAAAGGATTTGGTAATTGGTGATATTACCAAAGGTGTAAGTACTCGTACATCCAGTAGAGATATTGTTTCTAGTGTTGCATTCATTTCACAGCTAGAACCCAAAACTATTGATGAAGCATGTAGTGATAGTTTTTGGATAGATGCTATGCAAGAGGAATTAAACCAATTTGAACGGAATCAAGTTTGGGAACTTGTTCCCAAGCCTATTGATCATCCGGTCATTGGCACCCGTTGGGTATTCCGAAATAAACTGAATGAGAATGGTTTAGTGACTCGTAATAAGGCTCGACTCGTAGCTCAAGGATACAATCAGGAAGAAGGTATCGACTACGATGAGACTTATGCCCCAGTTGCGAGATTAGAATCCATTCGCATGTTATGTGCATTTGCATGTTTTCATAATTTCAAATTATTTCAAATGGATGTCAAGAGTGCATTTTTAAATAGTTTTATAAAAGAAGAAGTTTTTGTAGCACAACCTCTAGGTTTCACAGATTTTAAAAACTCTGATCATGTTTTCAAGTTGAAGAAAGCTTTATACGGTTTGAAACAAGCCCCTCGTGCTTGGTATGATCGTCTAAGCTCTTTTCTACTTGACAACGGTTTTTCAAAAGGCAAGGTTGACACTACACTTTTTATTGAGTCTTTTAATGGTAAGCTTCTCTTAATACAAGTCTATGTTGATGATATTATATTTGGATCTACTGATGAATCTCTGTGTCAAGAATTTTCTAAGTGTATGCAGAATGAGTTTGAGATGAGCATGATGGAAGAGCTGAAATTCTTTCTCGGACTGCAAATCAAACAAACTGACAATGGGACGTTCATAAATCAAGCCAAGTACACAAAAGATTTGCTAAAGAAGTTTGATCTGGATAATGTCAAACCTATTGGCACTCCGATGGCAACTTCAACAAAGCTTGATATTGATGAACAAGGCAAGCCAGTCGACACACGTAAGTATCGAGGTATGATCGGTAGTTTACTTTATTTAACTGCTAGTCATCCAGATATTATGTTTAGTGTTTGCCTGTGTACACATTTTCAAGCTAATCCAAAGGAATCACATCTGTGTGCAGTTAAGCGTATCTTTCGATACCTTAAGGGCACTTCTTCTGTTGGCTTATGGTATCCCAAAACTAAGTCCTTTGACCTTATTGGTTATTCGGATGCAGATTTTGCCGGATGCAAAGTTGATAGAAAAAGTACCAGTGGCACATGTCATTTCTTAGGCAAGGCTTTAGTCTCATGGTTTAGTAAAAAGCAAAATTCTGTAGCCCTATCAACAACAGAGGCTGAGTATATCGCCGCAGGACGTTGTTGTGCTCAGATTTTGTAGATGAAACAAACCTTAGAAGACTATGATTTATTTTATACACATATTCCCATTTTCTGTGATAACACGAGCACTATTAATTTGACTAAGAATCCTGTATGTCATTCTCGTACAAAACATATCGAGATTCGACATCATTTTCTTAGAGATCATCATCAAAATGGAAATATTGACCTTGTGTACATAGATACTGAGAATCAATTAGCTGACATTTTCACAAAATCTCTAGCAGAAGATCGTTTCAATTATTTACGTCGAGAATTAGGAATTTTGGACATCAATAATGTTAATTAATTTTATTTTATAATTTTATTTCAATATGCAAAAACTGTGTTAGAGACAAGCCAATAAAGAGTCTGTCTGTCACCACAACTACGGTTGAAGCGAAGGTACTTAAGAGTTCCCCGGTGAACCTCCGCCAGCTGAGACCGTACTCCTACAGCTAATCTGAAACAGTCGCTGTGTAAAGAAATTTAATTTATAAAATAACATTAATTATATTATTTTAATGTCAAAATTACTAATCTTTGAATTAAATATTTGAAATGAGCCAATGAAAAAGAAAGTATTTCAAACCAACCCCAGGCGAATTCGGCCAGACTTCGGACCGAATTCGGCCCGAGTTCGGTTGAAGGTATCAGGTTATATAACCAGAACTCGAGAGCCTTTCTTCTTCATTGCTTCTAAACTTCATCAAAACAGCAACAGCAGCCGCGCGAGAGAGCCCCCTAACCCTAGTTCTTCACCACCCCTTCTCTTTCAATCTAAGTGGTGAAATCAATCCAAACTTTGGATTCGTGCGGAGTTCGTTGTTCTCTACAACATATTCAAATTTCGGGAGGTATAACTCCTTATTTCCCCTTCTTTCAATTTCGTGCTATTTAATTTTATTGTACAATGGCACCTAAGGGATTTAACCCCTTCAAGAGGAAGAAGATAACCAACCCAAGTGATGAAGGTTCATCTTCGAATCCACCTACGGATTCCCTCTTTTCGCCAGTCCAATCTAGCGATGGCGCGTTCGACGGGTTTTACTTTCAAACCCTAGATCAAGCCCTACTGTGGTATGGAGACTTCTCCATGAGATCCATATGCACAGGCGCTTCCATCAAGTGGACTGTATTTCCAGAACACCGACCTTTCTTTGAGGCATTAGGGTTACAATATTTTGTTAAACTTTGTTTCCCAGTAGCAACTAATGCCATTAGACTGTTCTACTGCAATATCATATTAAATACGTTTGACGTAAGTACACGTGTTGGAGGATTAGATATCAATTTCAATGATGTTATCTTAGCGGAAATCCTTGGTATTCCCAACGAAGGTGAACCGCTTGTTGATATCACTGAATTTGATTTCTCCGACGACACGGCACTTACTAGTTTTAAAGCAGAACTTTATGCACCTGATCGAGTTCGCTATGGAAAGTTCAAGGCAAACAACTTGAACTTGTTTAATTATGAATTGCACCGTATCATTTACTCCACTCTCCTTCCGAAATCTACTTCAAAAGATGATGTCACGTCTCTTGAATTATCTGTTTTGTATCACATTCTTAAGGGGATTCCATTTTCTGCCCCTAAGACCATTATTCAGATGATGGGATGTTGTCGTGCAAGTGATAGAAATCTCTCTTATGCGATGATTCTCCCACGCATCTTTCAGCGTTTCGACATTGATTTATCAACTTGTACTCAAGACCCTGAGCCCAAGTTTCTAAAGTTATCTCGTCGCAGTATGACTGCTGCTGCTCCTCCTACTGCTCCTGCTACTGCTCCACCTCCTCCACCTCCTCAGCAGTATGCCATGACATTTGAGGGCATACACTAGCACCTTTCGGATTTGTACATCTCGATGACGGATATGGCCCGCGAACGTGAGTTCCGCGACGTCACTCGTTATCAGGCGATTGTAAATTCTTTAGCTGATCTTCGTTTTGCCCAGACTGGACATTCTACCGGTTCCATTCCTAGAGATCCAGCTTTCTCTGGTTACCGCTGTGAGGATGAGGCTGTTCATGCCTACTTTCAGCCCGGTAACGCATATGATTGGTACCGTTCTGACCGTGCTCCTCGAGACTATGTCGGTGAGTTTTACACTGGCGCCCCTCCTCATCCTTCTGGCGCTGGTACCTCTGCAGATGGTCCTTCTGGTCATGCCGGTCATGCTGATGATGATGATGATGATGAGGATATGTGATATGTTATCTGATGTTTGAGACTTAGATATTATCTACTGTATACTTGGAAATGCTTCGACATTCCAAGTTTTTCTTTTTAGACTTTATTATCAGTATTTCTTTTGAGGACTTGTACTGGATATTTTTTATGTCTCTTGGACATCATTTCATCTTTATGGATTTCGTAGTTCATCTTTCACATCAGTTTATTTATTTACTTAGCATCTTTATCTGCTTCTTTATTATACTGCCTGTGAAATAATTCTATGTTTTATTATTTACTGCCTGCGACAAATACATGCCTGTGATGTTATTTTTTTTACTGTCTCTATCATCTGTCATAATTTTTCATGATTATTTTCTTATGTTTCTTCACTGTTTGTTATTTATGCATTGATTGCGGAGGAGTTTTTCTCTTTTGCAATTATTTTGCTAAATGATAACGGGGGAGAAAAATAAAGATCTAACATCTTTTTATCTTTTGAGAAATGCATGCAGGATATGAACAACTTTACTATTTTTTGATTTGATTTCAAGCTTAGATGTTATATCATTCATAGTTTGTCAATTATCAAAATGGGGAAAATTGTTGGCCCATTGGTCATATGGTCAAACTGATTTTAATAATTGATCAAACTCTGTCTGGATATATGAAGCTAGTCAGGATATCTCGGACTCTTGGACATGATCAAGAACAACTATCTACTGAGTTCAAGACCGAAGCAATGTTTGCCTGTTCGAGTCTGTATTTCTTTGAGCAATGTATTTTTTATTTTATTGAGTAGGAATACGTTGTACACCGAGTCGTACTGGCAAATAGGCTATTCCAAAATATTTTCAAAATGTCTTTTAAAATGTCCTTAGTTTTGAAAAACATTCTTATTAACAAAAGTTTCAAAAAGGTTTTCAAAAAGGTTTTCAAAAATTCCCAAAATCTATTTTTAAAAACCTAACCTAACCCTGACAGAACTCGGCCAGAGTTCGGCCAGAGTTCGGTTAGTAGCCGTTTTGATTTTTGAATTCTCTGGAACTTGGTCCTCCTGCAGTTGCGAATTTGACCGAGATTTCCTCATCGAGTTCTGCCCGAATTCTGCCCGAATTCTGCCAGAATTCTGTCTTTGGAATTCCTATAAATAGAGAATGATTTCGATCATTTCAACACACTCATTCACTTTCAATCTTCTCTCTATCTAAAGCTTTCAGTCTTCCAAAGAGTTTTCTTGAGCTTTAAATTTCAGATCCCAAGCCAATTACAATCCTCTAGTCGATTTGACAGTGCGGTGCGGTCTAGAAGTTTCTGAGAGATTGTAATCAGAAGGCTTGATTGAAGAATACCTCTTCACAATTGAAGTTGGACGAGTTCTTCGTATCAAAGCTCGCGTTGTAGAAGTTGCAAGGACTTCGTAAGAAAACTTGCGGTTTTGTCAATAGTGGATTCAACTGGTAGCAAGAGTTCTACCGACTGGATTAGTCCTCAACAGAGGAAAACCAGTATACATCGCTGTCTTTGCGTTTGCTTTCTTATCTCTGCCTTTACATTACTTAGTTGTGATTATTATTCTGTGATCTTGCTACTAACATTTTTTAATTAGCATTATTCCGCTGCCAACTCTATTCACCCCCCTCTAGAGTATTGTGCTTTACTATTTCGTTCCTACAGTTATGATCCAAAATATTTTACTTTTACCTATGACTATGTGACATATTTATATTCAGTTATATGACATATTTTTCTGTATCTTATTACGTCTCTCTAAGGACCTGGTGATCTCTCCAGGTGTAGTTGTTCATGACTTCCCGCAGGAGTACCAACTACGATCAAATCCTTCCTTCTCCACCGAAGAGGTCTTGCCTTTGGATCGTCCTTTGATACTTGTGACGAAATCTTTATTTTGCTATCTATTTCTTTCTAGTTTATTCGCTTGGTAGTGAATTTGTTTCCACCCAACCACTTGTCTCATTGATATTTTCATATTTGATTTAATGATATCTTTATTCCTTTATTTTTCGTGGATGAGATTTAGTGAGCTATGACTATCTATATACTGCATATACAGCTTACATATATTTACTATACGGCTGGCATGTTACGTTATCTAGTCCTACGTATTTTGGGACTAGAACGTTACGTCTTGAATCTTCCCCTTGAACTTCAGAGAAAACTTCTCTGAGTGAAGGTAAAGGCTTTCTACCAAGAATTCTGCCTTGCACTTCATCAAGTTCTTGGTTGAGCTCGGCTAGGAAGACAAACTCGATCATTCGCCTCCCTTTTTTGTGCTAAACACCGTCTTGTGGGCAACCCCACTCGTCCTCATAACAGAGGTCCAACTCCTGCCAAAGCGTTACAAGTTCATTGTAATAAATCGTCACATCTCGATCTCCTTGTTTAGCCTTCCAAAGCTGTCTTTAGATAAAAAATTTGGGATGAATTTTCCACATCTGAATACTTGTCGCGGACTGCTTCCATACATCTCTCGCGGTTGGCAAGAATAGGTGAGGCTTTCCTATTGCCAGTTCCGTCGAATTGATAAGCCACGAAATCACTAGAGAATTTTCCGACCGCCATGACTTCAACTTCGAATCTCCAGGGGCTGGTTGACGTACTTCTCCAGTCAGATGGCCGAGTTTTCCTCTACCATCAATTGCAAGTCTCACCGATTGAGCCCACTCGAAATAATTGTTGCCATTCAGTTTATGAATAGTCAACTGTTGTGACAGTTTTGGACTCGATTGTTCCACACTTCCAATTTGGATGGTGCCGGTGGATCGTGGTTGACAGGTTTCTGAGGAGGAGGTAGAATCGCTACCTGTCTTCTGGGCTCCCGTCATCGCTGCCCTATAATCCATGGCTAATTTTGATATCGAGCCTCAGCTCTGATACCATAAGATTTTAGGAAAGGAAAAATAATAATAATTTTCATCATCCTTCTGAAGAATACAGGGGAAAATATATAGCCAAGGACCCACAGATTCATGTTAACAAATTAAAAGATTTAAGGAGAAAAACTAGGAGAAAATATGAAACAAACTAACTGCCAACTAATATCAAAAACAGGAAGAAAAAAAAAACAGCCAGCTTAATAATAACAGACCCCTAAACTTTTGGGATTACAAATACTTCGACAAGTTCAAATGTTAGTTTAATTTGAACACCATGCTATGAATACAAGATGCAGTAGGCAATTTCTTTGCGAGAAAGGCAGAAAGTAAGTACGATAGGAAAGTCTATTTGATTTATATGTACTTTTGTATATGGATAACATTCTATAAAAACTATACAACTGCACAAGCGTGGAAGAATCAAGGACACTTACAATAAAATCCAAGGAAAAAAAAGGAAATATCAAAAAATTCCTCAGTATATAATAGATATATAAGTGGGATCCAGCGCCAAGGTTGTGATGTTTATGTACTCCTCTCATCTTTTCTGTACAGATCTTAGTAGTTCTTTAGCTACTGTTGAGAAAGATTTAGCAGTGTCCTCCATTTGCGCTGTCCGATCATTAATACTCTGTTCAAACAACAACAAAAACAGATCTCGAGTCATAATTACAAGGAAAATGAAGTGAGATATTGAAAGAAGTCGAATGTTTACATAGGCGTATGTCTGAATTCCCTCGGTCGGTCAACAAAACCTGGTGGCTATATTTTTACAGGAAAAAAAACAGAGGTTTGTGATGGAAGCGGAGGCCTAAGTCCGGAGTCTGTCACTGACCTCATGGGGATGCGGGACCGGACCCCCTCTGCTGGTTGGACCCGTTATATTATGTACCATTTCTATTGTTCGGTGATAGAGAGAAGTTGGGTGTAAATTCGGGGTTATGATGTCAGAGTTGAGACCGCCACTTGTAATTATTCTTTTCAAGTTAGTGTGATCATCTCGGATCTGCCTGTGGAGTAGGTCACTCTTACCAAACCACGTTAAAACTTTGTTTGTGCTGTGTTTGTTTTTCTCTCTATTTTTGTTGATTTCTGGGTTTTCTATAACAAAAGAAAAGAAGAAAAAAAGAAGACATTAACATTACCATGTGGTTATTACTAAACGGAAGGTCATAATAATGACAATTTTACTACCTTTACAAACCATACAAGACACGGTTATGTGCATGTTGTTTCAACTCAAAGTGATAAACTACCTCTAAACATGTTCATTAAATCATATGGCCTTTAGCAAACCTAAAACCATCATATGTAAATGGTGGAAAGCTTTATTTAACGCTGAAATAACTGCATTCAGTCTTTTACATTTCTTTACCATCGAAGTGCTAAATTTAAATCGTATAAAGTCATTCAGAAGCATCGTACGATCTTAACCATTTTGAAGGAACCATTAAAAATGCAAAAACACAGATAAATAAAGTTACCTCCAACTTCTTTACATTCTCGCTCAGCTTGCTCTGTGCAATTCTTGGAGCACTCATTTCCTGATCGAGGAGAAATGAAGACATTACTTCCAGTTATGTTTCAGTACAATTAGATACAAATTCCAGAGAAGGTTAGGCTGGATGACAAACTAAAAACATAGGTTACTTAGAAGAGCAATGTACACACAAGATTATACATATAATGGCTTTATTGAGCCATATTGTTCATGAATAAGTAGGTAGCATTCTAAGAGTTACATCAGCAAAGAGGTTAACATAGTTAAGATTGCGGACACGAGACTTAAAATCTACTATTGAGGATATACTTCTGCTGTAACCAATCTTAACATATGCATAATCAGATGAGAAAAACCTAAAATAGTTAGAATTAACACGACATTCAAGTCAATTTACATGGTTAGCAATGATGAAGGCACATTGAGTTAGTTTATCAGAAACAAATACAAGCAAATATCTGAAAACTGTGAGAACCATGTAGATTATGAACATAATGGATAATGCGAGTAAAAACCATTTGAAACTGTTTGTTGTGTAAGGTCAACTAGAGCACATAGAAAAGGGAACCAAACTTGAGTATGGAAACTGATATATACAAACTGAACACTAGAAGAAATGACCATTCCATATCAAAACATACTCATATAGACACTTTACACTGTAGTTTTCTAAAGGGAAAAGCATGATTCATAATCTTAAGGGCAAAGCATGATTCATGAAGATAGTGAATTGGTGGATGAAATTTTGTTATGAAGTTGCTCTCAGTTATTGACATAGACCTGAAGAAGAAATAGGAGACATACAAATTCACAACTAATGTTACTGCAACATAATACCAATCTCGATCATCAAAAGAGGAGAGAGAGAAGAGAGGGAGAGAGAGAGGAGAGAGAGAGAGAGAGAGAGAAACCAATCTCACTTGCCATTGGTCCATGGAGAACTAACATACATATGCTGCAAAGAAATGAATACATTCATAACAAAAGTGAAAACTCATACATTCCTTGGTTACATGAAAAACATTTTTGAGCTTTTATGATGATGCCTAGCGTCCTGCCTCCTATGTTGGAAATGCCAAGGCTTAAACTAGTATGATATGTGGAAAGCAGATGTACTTACATTGTTCACTGCATATCCATACTTCTTCTTTATCTGATCAACTGAGACGTTAGAGTTATCATCTTCTTCATTGTTCTTCATAGAATTTGAAGTTTCGTCTGTCTGCTTTAATTTATCTAAGGCATACACAATGCAGATATCAGACGTGATGAGAATCAGTAGCACTGAATAGTAGTAGAAGTAGAAAAAACTGTAGACTGATTAATTGTATATAGTGCACGAATATCACTAGGAGAAGAAAAACTGAATATTACCATTAGGAGAAGAAAAACTGAATGAAGGTGCAATATGTAAATGATAGTGTTGATAAATTAAAAAAATACTGACCTTTGATTGCTTGAAATTTCTTGCCAAACTTTGCGTATTTATAACAGGAAAGGTCCGTTCCTTTGGTTTCTCTTTAGTATCTTCAAGATCAATATCATCTTTAAAAAGAATATCAATTAGTGTATATATATATATATATATATATATATATATATATATATAATAATAAATAAAAAATAAAAATAAAAATAAAAATATAATATATATTTATATAAAAAAAATATATATATATATATATAGAATGTACTAGGAGAGAAACAATGTCCATTACCTATATCCACCTCTATATTTTCTGCATTTAAAACAGGACTATTCTTGCTCTCTAATGGGAAATTAGCTGTCGAAAATATAACATAGAGTTCTTCAGCATTATTTTCAGTGGAATCCACAAGATCAGTCTTTTGGCTTTGTTTCGGCTTGTTCCCTGTTAAATCTTTAACCATGCCGAATATACCCTGAAATACCGGTTGCCTCATTAATAGTACATTGAGGCCAAAGCAATCTGCCAAATTCAGAATATTACCTTTTCTTCTCTTTATGAGCGTTTGTCACATTTAGACTCCCTTCATCTGGGGCAACAATACCCTTCTTGTACACTTGACTAACATTCTCAAGGTGCCTGAGAATAACTAGAATTTCAGGTGTCTACTAAAACAACAAATTTTCATTGGAATGGGGAACTTTCTTATGTCTTACTTGATTGATGAGGTCAACTACTAAGAACATTTTCTTAAGTTGCAAGAAAGGTTGTGTCCATAGAAATAAATATTGTAGCTTTAAAGTCTAAAAATTCCAGCACAAAGTATGCTTTCGGGGGTAAAATATATAACTACATAAGTATGTAATTTTGACAAAGAAATTCCGCATCACATGAATCTAACCAAATTCCCAATTTCATCTGGATTTAAAACTAAGAAACAAATGTAAAAAGCCCAACTATAAGTACATCATTAAACTTCACAACACAGTGTGTAACCAGGAGGGGAGTATAGTAGGGCCTGTGGGCCCATGCACCATGCCAATGTTGTCAGAATAAGAGTACAATGATGCAGTTATAAAGCCGTTAAAGAAAAACTTAATCATAGAAATATCACGAAGCTAAACCTAACAAGTCAACCAAAAGATACTAATGGACTTCAACACACATTGAAGGGTTTAAAGAAAGTTTAGCACGAGAAATCCTAACAATAAGATTACAACATGATGAATGAACTTATCCCCAATTTGTACACTAAATAGTGGCGAATCATAGTTGTGGATGTAGGGTCCTTCAGTTTGTTTGTAATGTGTTCTCATAGGTTGCATAGAAATTACATGCTAAAGTATTCAGATGTCACAAAGTAATGCTGAGGAAGAAAGTAAATCCATCTCCTAAATCTCATGAAAATAGTTTGGACCAAAACTAAAATGAGCAAGAGCCTGCATCTAAATACTTAGGAACTTGACATTTATACAGCCGCAGAAAGAGAGAAGTATAACAAGTGAATCGTAAAGAATCAATCAACTAAAAGTTATATTGATAGTCAAATATTCATGAAGGCTACAGTAAAGGTTCAGCTTATGCATTTACCTATAGGTGGCATGCTGAAACAAAACTGAGAAAAAGAACATCTCTTGATCTCCATTAACCTACAAAAAAATTGATAACATAATTCAATAAACAAGCAAAACTAATGCTCAGAAACATAATTAACAGGATTTGGTCTCACGATCAGAATTTCTCCTTCAGGTGAAGCACATATTGCATCATTTATATTTGGGCATGATTTTGATGTGGGATTTGTGAAACCTCTTAATGATGCCTCCTTTAAGAGGATTAGATCCGGAAGGGACCTGTAAGTATAACAAGTGGAAATTATATATAAGTTTTGAGTCATGGAAAACTTAATGAAGTTTATATTATAAGTATATTAGTCACAGATGAATGAAAGGAAAAAGAGAGACATGCTATGAAATACATAAGATGCTGCTAGGATGAACTTAAATAGAATGTAGAAACTTAAATCGACTATAATATTTATTGAATGCCTAACAAGGAATAAGCTTGAAGCACGGGTATTCCATCTAGGAAGGCATACCCGTACCAGGTACTAGTACTCCTTGGGTACTCCTATGTACGTAACACATAAGTACCCAATATTTGTATCAGTATATTAATTTTGGGTATTTCTGTGATACTTTTTTTAGTACTTTATAGTTCTATTCATTGGATATGACCTTATGGCTTAAAATTGATTGGAAACTTTTCTTTTAGAAATCAAACTTCTTTATTAATGTTGAACTACATAGTTTCGAGGCTAAAATTCATTTGATGATCATGGTTAAGATTTAGACTCTTAGTTTTACTTATGAATTCCATCAAGATGCATTATTGGTCTTTGTGTCTATATACATTGAAGCAAGGGTAATTAATGGTACAACTCTCCCAAACGCGGCCCCAAAGGGCCCTACTCATACAACTCATCCCCAATGGCCCTCAAGTCGGCCCCAAAGGGCTTACAACTCATCCCCAATGGCCCTCAAGTCGGCCCCAAAGGGCTTACAACTCATCCCCATAGGCCCATAACCCGACCATGATGATATCCCCAATACCCTTTCCGGAGTCGCATCCTCCTAACAATCTACCCTGCTCCTTCCAGATCTGCCAAGCCAGGTCACACTCGAAGAAGATATGTCTAATAGATTCATGCTCCAGGCTGCACAACACACACTTGGGATCGGGGACCGGCACTCCAAAAGAACTCAACCGATCCCTAGTCAGGAGGCGCCCCAGTAGGAGCTTGTAGCAGAGCTGCATCTTCCTGGCCAGACCCTTGCACCATACGAACTCGTAGTCTGGGCTCTCCTGAAAAGCATGTCGGATGAGATTGTAGCAACTCCGGAATTGGAACTCCCCAGTTCCCGGAGGCGCTCCAAACGGCGTCCAAATCCACCGATCAGCAGGCAAGCCCGGATCGATGACAATAGAACCAATGATCCCACCTAGCTCCACGGTGAATCGGTAAGACTTCGGCCTCCACTCCCCATCGCGAATGATCCGACTACACGTCAGGCCCCTCCTGTCCTCCTGGTGAGTCTGGGCCCCCCTAATGTCCATTAGCGAGCGTCCTTCAATCCAAGGATCCCGCCAGAGGTCCGTGCCAGACCCATCCTTCATGACCTTCCTGATAGCATATTTAAGAAGCCCCCTGTGTCTCAGGACAGTCTTGAACGTGACGGAGTGATTGTTATCAGTAGCACACGTCCAAAAGTTGTCCTGCTTCATGTATCTGCTATGCATCCAGGCCGCCCAAAGAGACCCCCCATTGATGAATTTTCAAGCCATCTTAAGCGCGGAGGCCTCCATAATCTCCAGCAGCGGCCTAAACCCACTCCTCCCTCCTTCTTGGGTCGACAGAGCTGTTCCCAAGAGATCGCATGCATACCCCTCCGCCAAATGAAATCAGCACAGATCCGATCCACTTTCCTAACAGTGGCAATAGGAAGCAGGATGTATTGTAGCCAGAATAAGCTACAGCCGTAATCACCGATCGAACCAGCTCGATGCGTCCGCCAAATGACAATCCCGATGCTTGCCAACCTTCCACTCTCCTCTGGACGTACTCCACCAAACTATGGCAGTCCTGATCCCGCACATAGTTGACTGTGAGAGGTATTCCTAAGTAGCGCACCGGAAGATCACTCCTCTCGATACCAAGAACGTCCGCCCGCTCCTCCTTCTGAGGACATAGGGAGCTGAAATACACCCGGCTCTTCTCCCTGTTCAGCTGGAGGCCCGAAAGGGAATGCAACTCTCCCATAGTATCTGCAAGCGTCTCCATACCTGTTGTCGAAGGCTGGATAAACACCAAGAGATCATCAGCATATAGGATCCACCCTCCGGAACAGTAGGACCAGCCGCCCACGGTGCACTGCTAAATCCATCAGGCATGTGAAGTATTCCATAACAAGCGTGAACAGGTAAGGAGACAGGGGATCGCCTTGCCTAAGCCCACGGTTGCTCTGGAAGTACCCATAGAGGATGTCCTGGATAAGAACAGAGAAAGTGGAGGACATGATGCACTCCCTGATCATAGCAACCCAGTGGTCCTCAAACCCCATGACGGACATCAGATGGCAGAGAAAGTCGCGGTTGACCATGTCATACACCTTCCTCAGATCCAGTTTCACGCAAGGCCTTCTCCCCTCCGGATTTGCTAAAGCCCCTCACCATCTCATGAGCCAGGAGGCTGTGCTCAGCAATCGACCTCCCCTTGATAAACGCAGCCTGGTTCGGAGATACCAAGTCCCGCATGATCCCCTCCATCCGCCAGCACATAAGGTGCATAATTATCTTATAAAGATAATTACAGCATGCAATAGGTCTGAAGTCCGCCAGCGCTGTCGCTCCCTCCTTCTTTGGCACCAAGGTCAGAAAGGTGTTATTTAGCTCTTTCAACAGCTTCCCTGTGGTGAAGAATTCCTGTACTACCTCCAAGACCCGATCCTTCAGAGTGTCCCAGTGGCGTTTGTAGAACCCACTGTTAAAACCATCCGGTCCTGGAGCCTTGTTGGGGTCCGCCAACTTGACAATAGCTTCCACCTCCTCCAATGTAACAGGGGCAAGAAGAATGCTGTTCCCATACTGAGTTACCAGTCTCTTCATAACTATCTCTGGGAACACGGACAAGTAGTCAGTCTGGAAATATAACTCAGAGTAGTACCTGACCGCCTCGCCCTGGATCGCAGCCGGCTCCCCCACAAGATTGCCATCCACATCCAGAAGCTGGAAGATGTGATTCCTGTGCTGTCTGGTCCAAATAACATCATAGAAGAACTTGGTGCACCGGTCTCCGTCCTTAAGCCAGGAGCATTTGGCACGCTGAGCCGTGCTAATCTCCTTCTGTAACCGCAAGATGTTGACTTCTTCTATCAGCTCCTTCTCTCTTACCGCCAAGTCCCTATTGAGCAAGTCAGCTTGCATGTCTTCCTGGATAGCCCGCAACTCCACCTCCTTGTCTTCTAAGGAAGACTTAGGTAACCCCTTCACCCATCTCCGAAGAGCCTACTTCGTGGCCTTGAGACGACGAACCAAACGGAACTGAGCCCGTCCCCTCCTGTCCGCTAATAAGCCCCTCTGAGACAGCCTCCAGGTATCCCTCCGAGAGGTACCAACTGTTGTTGTACCTAAAAGGACGGGACTTCCCAAGAGGTCGAGGAGTGAAGCCAACCTGGATGGGTGAATGATCGCTCGTCCCAGCAGCCAATCCCTCCGCCGTAGCGTTGGAAAAAATGACGAAACCATTCCCCATTACCCAGAGCTCGATCAAGCTGACACGCAACCCTGTTCCGGATAGCTTTGTTATGCCAAGTCCAGATGAAGCCAGAAGCAGAGCGAGACAATCCCTGGAGCCCCGCCTGTAGGAGGCATCTCTGAAAATCATAAAGTATAGTGTCTGGAACTGGCCGACCTCCCACCTTCTCCCCTCTGTGCAGAAGGGCATTGAAGTCCCCGATCATAAGAAGAGGAAGGGACGACGAATCTGCTGCAGCTGCGACCCGGAAAATGTCACTCCATAGGGACTCCCTCCTCCGTCTGTCGTTGTGTCCGTAGACCGCCCCCAGTAAGAACCGGAAGCCACCCTTGTTAGAGAAGAAGATGGCAATCAACTGGTCCGTCATCAAGAGCAAATCTCCATCCCAGCTCTTCGAGTTCCATCGAACCCAGATCCTGGCCATGTCACACAGAGTCAGGTTGTGCAGTTGTGCCCAATGGGATGGAGTCCTCCGAGCAAGAGTCTTTTCACCTTTGATCTTGGTTTCTAATAGAACAGAGATGTCACATTTCTCTTGAACAGCATCCCACAAATCTCTCTCCACCTCCCTAGCGAATACGCCCCCCTTACATTCCAGACGATAATAGCCATTTATTAATGAGGATGGGTCCCCTGAAGAAACACCCGGATCGGCACCTGGGGAATGTGCCACACCCGTCGCTAAAAGATCCTCCTCCATCCCAGTCGGAATGGTCTGCTGGGGGATGACCTGAGAGAGAACCAACGCCCATGAGGGATTGTCAACCACACCGCCTCCTCTCTGTCCGTAGGATGTCTCCCCTCCCTGGAGGGGTCGTCACTCAGCGGCCCGACATCACGTCTCTTCCTGCAGTAAACTTGCCCCTCAGCCGAGCCTCCACCCCTCGCGCCTCGATCCCCGACGCCGCCATGCCTCTAGTAACAATACTACTCTGTCCCTGGGAAGTGGATAACGCCCCACACGAGGGAGCAAGCTGGGTAGAGACAATGAGGCTCGTCCCACCCTCACTTACCGGATGGATATCCTCTCCCACCAAGGCCTCCTCTCCACTGTCAACTCTGAAATCCATGTCACAGGGAACGTCTTGAGCCTCACTCAGGGGGGCAGTAGGCTCTACCTGAGATCCCACCTCCGTACAAGCACTGGCCAGATGGCCAAAGCAGGAACACTGAGAACAGGTAGGTGGATCCCATTCGTATTTCACCTCTGGGTTAGCACCTCTCCAGAAGGAATATCATTCCACCATCTTCGGTAGCTCTCCCTCAGTCCGAATCTCCACAAAAATTCTGGCGTAAATCAACCTCGATCGAAACGCAGTAGCTTCATCCGCCTTGATCGGGGTGCCTACCAAGCTCGCCAGACGCATCAGCAAAGGGATACTCCAGAACCGGACATGGAACTCAGGAAAGCGAATCCATACAGGGATGGCATTCGGGACTTCCCTCTCACATCGAAGTTCCGGTGTCCATTCCTTCAGAATGATAAGCCTACCGTCGAATGTCCAAGGGCCACCTTTCAGGATCCTTGCTACATCCTCCGCAAGTCCAAACTTCACATAGTAGAAGCCGTTCTCGCGAGCAAAGAACTCCATACTGCCCTTAGGCTGCCAGACTCTGCAGCATATCCCCGAATCTGTCCGTAGAAAGGCTTGTTGCCCAGAACGTACATGACCAGTGTATTCTCCCAGTAGGCAGTCACTTTCTCTATCTCCTCCGCAGAGAACGAGGCCCGGAAATCCCTCCCTGCCTTGATCGGCGGGACGTACTCCATCGATGTAGGACTCTTCGGTCCCACAGGTTTACAGATATCCGCCCAGGACCGGCTAGCCGGTCGAGAACTCGCCCCCTGAGGCCTGAGGACACCTTCCGGGGGGAGACCCCGACCCCTGGCCGCCGACATCCACAACCTTGCTCTTGCCCTTGTCCGCCGCGGTTGCCTTGGGCTGCCAGCCTACAGATCGCCCCGCAGGCGCCACAGGGCCCCGAGCCGAAGGCCTCGCCCCTGATCCTCCTTGACGTCTATCCGCAGGGTGGCGATCTCTAATATGGCCCTGCCCTCCTCCTGTCTTAGCACCAGTCTTCACCACGCGGCACCGCGTAACCGTCGTCTATCCTCCTCCCCCAGCTGGCCTCCCCGAGAACCTGAGCCTGCTCCAAATTCGAAGTTCGGCCCGTTGTAGTCATCCTGTGGACTCCGAACCCATCCGAACGCTCCCACTGGGAATCGATCTCCTGACCACTCGGGCCGCATGCATCTCCCTTAACCACTAGGCTAGAGGTCATTTGCAATATATTTTTTTTTTGGAATAAGGGTGAATTTATTCCTCGCATATAGCGGAAAAGGTATTAAAGTACAACATCACAACTCTCTATACCCCAAAGAATTTATGGGGCCATTACAGATACATCGAATTCTATATTATGAAGAATTCCAATCGGGGGGTAGTTAAGCCCTCAAATATACGTCTGTTCCTCTCCTTCCAGATGTGCCAAACAGACGCAGCAAGACGAACTCTGGCTTTTCTAGCCCACCCCGGCTCACGGCCTCCACGGTCCCGAATCCAGCTGAGAATGCTCCGGATGTCACGGTCCCCTCCAACTCCTCCTCTCAGCTGAGCACACTGCTCAGTCCAAATGTGCCATGTCACCGGGCACACAAAGAAAAGATGTCCAATGGATTCATTCGCAGCATTACATAGCACACATTTGGCATCCGGGACCTGCATCCCAAATCGGAGGAGTCTATCTCTCGTCATCAATCTACCCCGCAGAAGACGATAAGCACAAAGTTGCATTTCCGTGCAACGCCCTTGCCCCAAATGAAAGCCACCTCCTCATCCTGTTCGTGATGGGTGCGGACCAAATCATAACAGCTGCGAAAGCAGAAAAGACCTGACCCGCCCCCCGTACCCGGACCGGCCCAACTCCATGTATCCTCAGCCAGGCTAGCATCAATGATAATAAGATGTATCTCGGCTGCCAGCTGGACAGTATAAGGATAATCCTCTGGCCTCCAAACTCCGTCTCTAATGATCCGTCTGCAAGTGAGCCCCCTTCCTGCTTCCCTGTCCATCTGCTCTCCCAGAATCTCGAGGAGTGATCTGGAACCCAACCAAGGATCTCGCCAAAGGTCGGTAGTCGACCCATCCTTCATGCGTCTGCAGATAGCAGTCTGGAGCACCGGTCTACATCTCAGGATGGCCTTAAATGTGACCGAAAAATTGTTGTCAATTCTGCAAGCCCAGAAGTTGGTCCTCCGTAAGTATCTGCTAGCCATCCAATCCGCCCAGAGCGACCCCCCCTTGATGAATTTCCAAGCCATCTTCACACAAGCTGCCTTCCTAACCTCCTGGAGAGGCCTCAACCCCACTCCTCCTTCCTCCCGAGGCCGGCACAACTGGTCCCAAGATATCGCATGAATCCCACCCCTCCATATGAAGTTGGCACAGATAGCCTCCACCTTCCGTATTGTAGCTGTGGGAATCTGGATAGACTGAAGCCAGAACATAGCGATGCCTGCAATAACCGACCGAACCAACTCAATCCGACCCCCAAATGAAAGTCCCGCCGCTTGCCAGCCCTCCACTCTCCTCTGTGCAAAGTCTACCAAGCTGTGGCAGTCCTGCTCTCGGGCATAGTTGACCGTCAGCGGGACTCCCAGGTATTTCACTGGAAGCTCGCCTCTGTCCACCCCCAGAGCGAAGGCTCTCTCCTCCTGCAGTGTACACCGGGGACTAAAGTAGACTCTGCTCTTCTTCCGGTTCAGCTGGAGCCCAGATAGGCGCCCGAACTCCTCCATAGTGTCAGACAGCGCTCTCATACCCCTCATGGTAGGCTGTAGTAGCACCAGTAAATCATCAGCATAAATCAAATGGGATACAGCAGGACTCACCAGCCGGAAGAGGGGAACAATCCTCCCACTATGAACAGCTATATCCATCATAAAGTACTACTCCATCACCAATGTAAAGAGATACAGGGAGAGGGGGTCGCCCTGCCTCAGCCCCCTGTTGCTACTAAAGTACCCATGCGGCGTGCCCTGGATGAGGACAGAGAAGGTAGGGGAGCAGATACACTCCCTCACCCTCGCCACCCACCTCCCGTCAAACCCCATGGCAAGCATCAAGTGGCAAAGGAAGTCCCGGTTGACCGTGTCATAAGCTTTACGGAGGTCAAGCTTCACACAAGCCTTCATCCCCCCTGGTTTGCTGAACTCGCGCACCATCTCGTGAGCCAGCAGGCTATGTTCCGCAATCGACCGGCCCTTGATGAATGCAGCTTGATTCCGGGACACTAAATCCTGCATAATCCCCTCCATACGCCTGCACATAAGGTGAGTGATAATCTTGTAAAGGAAATTACAGCAGGCAATGGGTCTAAAGTCTGCAAGCGAGGTCGCTCCTTCCTTCTTTGGAACCAACGTCAAAAAAGTATGGTTCAGCTCCTTCAGAAGCCGGCCCTCCACAAAGAACTCCTGAACCGCTGCCAGAACAGGAGCCTTGAGTATAGCCCAGTGCCGTTTGAAGAACCCAGATGAGAAGCCATCGGGTCCAGGAGCTTTGTTAGGATTAGCCTTCATCACAATATCTTCCACCTCCTCCATCCTCACCGGCGCCAAGAGTAGATTGTTCCCATGCCGGGACACCAATCTCTTCGTAACCAGGGCCGAAAACATGCTAGCATAGTCTGTCTGCTGATATAAATCAGTATAGAATCTGACGGCCTCCTCCTGGACCGCCACCGGGTCTCCTACCAGACGACCCTCAGCATTCAGAAGTCTGGGGATGCTGTTCCGGTGCTGCCTGGTGCGGATCACATCATAGAAGAATTTGGTGCAGCGGTCCCCATCCTTGAGCCAGGTGCACTTGGCCTCTGAGCCGCACTAATCTCCTCCTGCATTCTCATGGTGCTAACCTCCTCAATCAAGGTCCTCTCCTTAGCTGCCAGAACCCCATTCATAATGTCAGTTTGGAGTGCCACCTGAGTATCCCGAAGCTCTTCCTCCTTATCCGCCAGGGAGTTACGCGGTAACTGTTTCACCCACCCCCTGATAGCCCGCTTGATCTGCTTGAGCTTGTGAACCATGCGGAACTGGGCCGTGCCATTCCGGAAGTGCTGTATCTCACGTAAAACCACCTCCTCATACCCTGGAGAGAGGTACCAGCTGTTATTGTACCGAAACGGCCTCGCCCTGAAAGTGGGTCTCTCACAGAGGCCCACCCTGATAGGA
Source organism: Iris pallida (assembly GCA_029216955.1). Lineage (NCBI taxonomy): Eukaryota > Viridiplantae > Streptophyta > Magnoliopsida > Asparagales > Iridaceae > Iris > Iris pallida. The sequence continues at coordinate 18,680,582 of JANAVB010022999.1, read as the reverse complement.
GAGTGATCGCTAGTACCCGCTGCCAGACCTTCCGCCACCGAGTTCGGGAACCATCTGAACCACTCGCTATTACCCAAGGCCCTATCCAATTGACAAGCAATACGATTCTGAGTAGCCTTGTTGTGCCAGGTCCAGATATGGCCAGCTCGCTCCAGCCCCCGCATACCTGACCGAAGAAGACAACTCTGGAAGTCGTAAAGAATCGCGTCCGGAACAGGCCTGCCCCCAACCTTCTCGTGACGAAGCAACATAGCATTGAAGTCCCCCATGATGAGTAAGGGCAGATGCATGTTGTCCGCCGTACGGCCCATAAGCACAATGTCCTCCCACAGAGCCTCCCGAAGCCTCCGATCGTTGTGCCCATATACAGCACCCAGGATGAATTTGAACCCACCTTTATTCTCAAAGTGATGCCAATGAGCTGTTCGGACATATGAGTCTGAACCCCCACCCAGCTACCTGTATTCCACCTAACCCAGATCCGTGCCACACCGCAAAGATCAAAGTTATGTAAGTGGTCCCAGCCTGCTGGAGTCCGTCGTGAGAGCATAGCGGCCCCTCGGATCTTCGTCTCCAGCAGAATAGCAATGTCACATGCCTCTCTCCTCAGCACCCCTCTGATCTCCCTCCATCGGCCAATGGAACCCCCCCCCTAATGTTCCATGCTAGGACCGACATCTAAATAAAAGATGTTGGGCCCCTCTGAAACTCCTCTGGATCGACACTCGAGGGAAGTGTCTCATCCGTCTGCTCAAGCTCAGCATCTACCATGGAGGAAGGGGCAAGATGAGCCTGAATCCTGCTAAGAGTAAGCGTCCAATCCGGATTGGGGTCGGTCGGGTCATCCATCTCCCTCATCTGAGGCAGATCCTCCAGAGTTGCCGGAGCATGTCTCTTCCTGCTGCTGTAAACCATAATAGCCTTGGAAGCCCCTGCCTCCCTCTGATCACTATCCTCCGCACTCATACCCCTGGTCGTCATAGTCCTCTGTGGCCTGAATGGGACTAGAGCACCCTGCATGCGCTCCTGTCTCCCAGTATCCGGGCTCCTATCAATCTCCATAACTGTGCCTTCCTCCGCGTGTCCATCTAGTGCCGTCTCCTCAGGCAAGTGGCTGTGGGTCTCCTCCTCCTCGGGTGCCTCTGTCTGACCCTCCTCCGTCCTAGGAGTCCCTGTCTGTCCCGCCTGTGGTCTGGCGGCCTCCTTCCCCTTATATTTGTAAGCACTCGTGTTGTGCCCAAAACACGCACAATGGGAGCACATGGGGGGGACCCAATCATACTCCACTGCCTGCGTCAGGACCTCTCCAGACGGGACCTGAAACTCAAGCATGCTCGGAAGCTCCGAGCCTGCCTTGATCTCCACAAAGACTCTGGCGTACATTATTCTGGATCGGAAAGTGGTGGCCTCATCAGCCTTAATCGGCTTCCCCACGAGGCTAGCAAGTCTCATGAGGAGAGGGATGCTCCAATATTGGACGGGGAGTTCAGGAAATCGGATCCAGACGGGGATAGCATTCAACACCTCCTTCTCACACCTCAGCTCCGGTCCATTCTTTCAAAATAATAAGTCTCCCATCAAACGACCATGGCCCTCCCTGCACAATCCTGGTCACATCTTCCGCCAGCCCAAATTTGACATAGTAAAAACCATTCTCCCGAGAGAAGAATTCCATACTACCCTTTGGCCTCCAAACTCTCTCCGCATATCCCCTGATTTGGCCGTAGAACGGCTTATTTCCTATCACATAGAGCACTAAGGTGTTCTTCCAAAATTCAGCAACCTGTGCTAATTCATCTGCGGGGAAGACAGCCCGGAGTCTTCCACCAACCACCATCGGGGGAACATATTCCATAGACATCGGGCTTTTCGTCACCACTGGGGTGCAGACCTCCTTCCATGACCGAGGTCTCTGCTCCACCGCGGGGGACCTGGTAGGGGGATTAGCAGTGACCGATCCCTGCCTACCAGAGTCAACTACAACACCCTTCCCCTTTTCTGCCGCCGTCGCCTTAGGCCTCCAACCCGGAACAGTTCGCACCATACCAACCCCACGTCGTCGGGGATCCAGAGCAGCATTCATGGTTCGAGTCCCTTGATGACCTGTCCCCGCCTTCCCGGAACCTTGAGTTTGGATCCCTCTCCGTCCTCCAGTCCGACGTCGCGACACTGTTTGCCAACCTGCTTCTCCAGAATTATTTCCGCCGGAACCGAACTCGAAAATGGGGGCTTCTCCGGAGGGGCCGCCGCCGCCTCCGCCCTGCTCTCCCCCCGTGTGTGCGCCCCACCTCCGGATCCGCCCGACCCCCCCCCCCCCGCCTGGGGGGTCCCCCGCCGCGTCCAGCCCCCCCCCCCCCCCCCCCCGCCGGGGGAGTGCTTCCCGACCCCGACCCAGGGGTCCCGTCGTCGCGCCCTTGACCCCCCCCGCCGGAAGGGCTGCTACAGTGCCGCCCGACCCCCCCCCCCCGCCCAGGGGGTCCCGCCCCCCGCTCCCAGCAGTCGGGTGCTGCGCCCGCCCCCCACCCCCCCCGCCTGGGGTGGGTCCGCCTCCGCCGCCAGCGGCGCCTCCCAGGTGCCGACCGCCTCCTCTCCCGCCTCCCTGCCAGCGAGGCCCCCTCCCCGCAAGCGGATCGGGGGCCGGGGGGGCGGGGATGCCGCGTGCGTGCAAGCCCTAGCGCCGCTTCGCCTGTCGCTCGAGTCGCCAGTCGCGGGAGCCATATATGTCATTTGCAATATATATATATATATATATATATATATATATATATATATATATATATATATATGCTAATGACCTCTAGCTCAAGTGGCTAGTGTGGAGGCATAAGGCCCGAGTGGACGATGGTTCGATTCCCAGTAGGAGCGATCATGGAATAATTACCTTCTTCCATATATATATATATCTATATATATATATTATATAATATATATATATAAAGGGAGTTAAAACCTAGATGATTTCCGTATGATCTTCCAAAGGTAGGAGGAGCCTCAAACCTCTCGATTTAAGGGAGTAAGTGGGTTGCGGTCTCTTACAGACAAAAGCGCCCCCCCTTCGAGTGGCCCACCTGCAAAAAAAGATAGAAACTTGAGGTTCGATAGTTGACCCGCAAAGTTCAAGGCCTATGGGGCCAACGCTTCAGCTCTCTGTTGGTGCAGGCTGGGAAATGCTAACCTTTGGCGAGATGACCAAGGAGGGTGGTAATGGGGGTTGATGGTATTTCTCCCAAGGTGTCAACCATTCCCTTGCTGTGGATAGGTCTGCTGAGAACAGGATGAACCACGGCAGGAGGGGGGCTTCTTATAAGGAGGCTTTGGTCTTATCCAAGTATGTGCCAAAAACTTGGGCGTCCATTTGCTCTTCGGTGGTGGTTGAAGATGAAGTTCGGCTGCAGTTCGAGGAACCAATTATTCTTGATGGCATTCTAACTACAAACATCTCCCTTGAGGATGTCGCCACATCTGTTGCTTTCTGGGAAATATGTTGGTCATGTATGTTGTCTGCCCCAAACCCTTCTATTCCAATATCTCAGCATTTGCTTGACTGGCTTGGCGGCCGATGGATCGTTGGAAGTGTACTCTAGGAAAAATGGACATTTCTTTGCCAAGTTCTCCCTGGCAATAGATCTGGAGAGGGTACTAAGTAGAGGCCCGTGAATGTTTGATGGCTGTCCCGTCATCCTAAAGAGGGGGGATCCTTCGGAATCTTTCGAGCGGGACTTCTTGTCGGTTGTACCTACCTGGGTATGGCTAAGAAAGCTCCCTCTCCAGCTTTGGAATGGGCCTGCCATCTATAAAATTGCTAGTGTACTAGGAGTGCCTCTCACGATGGATCTTGCAACAGTATGACGACAAAGATTGGTATATGCTCAGGTGTTGGTCGAGATCAAAGCTGCTCAAGATCTGCCTAAGGCCGTTCTTGTGCCCCTTCCAGATGGTCGTTGCATTGAGCAACCTATGCTACATGAATGGGTTCCTCCTGTATGCTTGGAGTGTCGTTGCTTTGGACATATGGTAGCCCAATGTCCTAACCCGTCTGGTAAGAAGACTCAGTTGGAGGTTAAGGGCCACCCGTCAGAATTCATTTGTCTTTCAAGGACAAGGTTGTGCGTTCTTCGGATGGGGATTCAGTTGGGGTGTTTGTTAGCCCCTTCATCCAGGAGCTCCCAAGTCGGGACGAGCCTGGGGACCACCTTGAGTCCGGGCCCAATCTGACTCGAGGCTCGTGTCGTCTTCAGGAGCTGCATTCCTTAGAGGTCAGCCAGCCTGTTGTTAATAAGTATGGGTTAGACTCGACTTCTAACTCGGATGATGAGGATGAAGAGATAGAGGAGGGTGGCGAGTAGGTTCAGGATACTAACACTCATCTAACGGTGGTTAATTCAAAATGGCTAAAACTAATGCAAGCAGCCGAACAAGATTATGCACCGTTGAGGTTCCGCAATAAGAAGTCTAGAGTAGGGTCCGTTTTGTCTCCTTATGTCAGCGCTAGCCCTTGTACGAATAAAGGGTTAATAGTCGTCTATGTAGATAGTTGTGTTAGTGGTCTGTGAGGTTGAGTTTGAGGAGAGCAAGGTTTAATGTATGGGTTTGCTTGGGTGGTTCATCCAAATTTCTGGACTGACCACCCTCTTTTTTCTCTGATTCCATATATATATAAAGGAAGATGGAAACAACAGCGGCTAGGGATTCCCGTGATCGAGAGGGTGTCACAAACCTGGGACCCCGGCACGGCCACCGGCGCGCCAGGAGGAGGACCGGCAGGGGGCGGGCCGGTCGGGACGGCGCGACGTCGGCGAGGAGGGTGACGGGGGCACTAGGGCAGCGCGGGCTGGCATCGGAGGCGCCGGCGGGGGCGGCAAGGCCATGGGCGGCACCGGCAAAGCTGCTACCGGTGGTGGCGGTGGCAGGGTGCGTCCGACCGGTCGACGACGACGACGGCAGTGTCCGGGGACCGATGGGTCCCCGACCTGACGGGAACGCCGAATTTCCAACCTGGATCCGGTTCTGGATATCCGGGTGGACAGATAGAGGGAGGTGGCCGAACGACGGTTACGAGACGTCGGGGGACCAAGAATGGGGGCAGGGTGGGGGGCGTGCAGAGTCACCAAATGGCGCGCTACACTTCTGAAAGGAGAGCATGTGAGAGTTCGGGGCTGCGGACGACGTCTCGTGGCCCTGCGGCTCCTGTCCGGGCGGAAAATAGTACTGCTGGGAGATTGGTTGGTTGGCGTCCCAAGGCGACTACGACGAAAAAAGGGAAGGAAAAAGCGGTTGACCTGGGAGGTCAGGGTACAGGGTCATCTCCTCCTGGTGTCGTTCCTCGTTCTCAGGGGATGGCTCCCCGTCCTGTGGGACGGTCCTGGGCCGACATATGCAAATCTGTGGGTCCCAAAAGTCCTACATCTATGGAGTTCGTGCCACCAAAGAAGGTAGGGAGTGGCTTTCGAGCCTCGTTCCCTACGGAGGAGATTGAGAAGGTGACTGCCTTATAGAAAAACACGATGGTTCTGTACGTCCTGGGAAACAAGTCCTTCTATGGGCAGATCCTGGATTATGCACGCGTGTCTGGCAGCCTAAAGGAAGCATGGAGATATTTGCTAGGGAGAATGGCTTATACTATGTGAAGTTTGGGCTAGCGGACGATGCCACCAGGATCCTTCAAGGAGAGCCGTGGACGTTTGATGGCAGGTTGATCATTCTGAAAGAGTGGACACCTGATTTGCGATGCGAAAAAGGAAGTCCTAAATGCCATCCCTGTTGGATACGCTTTCCGGAGTTCCCTAGTACGTTTTGGAGCATTCCATTGCTTATGAGGCTAGCCAGCTTTGTGGGCAAACCGATCAAGGCTGATGATGCTACAGCCTTTCGATCGAGATTAATGTATGCTCGGATGTTCGTTGAGATCAGGACTGACGGGGAGCTACCGAGTTTATTGGAGTATAAGTTCCTTCTGGAGAGGTCCTAACCCAGAAGGTGGAATACGAATGGGTACCCCCAACTTATTCACATTGCGCTTGCTTCGGACATCTGGACAGTACTTGTCCGACAGGAGGACCAAAGTCGGTGCCAACTTCGACATCTACTGAGGAGACTGGCCCATCACTGGCGATGGAGACGATCTCCGGTGGACGAGAGAGCTGAGGACATCATGCAGGAGGGGGGCCGATCGATGGAGGAGGCTAGTGGTCTGAGTCTGACTATCTCACCCCAGCCGGTTCACACTAGCGGGGCTATGGTCACCTTCTCGGCACAGAGGAGCATAGTCACCAGAGGCATGGTGGCTTCGGGGCAAGAGGAGCGAGGAGATGGAGGATCATCTGAGGAGAGAGTTTACAGCATGAAGAGACGTGCTGGACCGTTGCGCGATGGTCCCCCAAGGGAGGGGGGGACATTCCCCTGTTTTGGGTGAGGCGTTATGTGTGGACAATCCGGCTTGGGCACTGATGCTCACACAGGCAACAATCCAGCATGCCCCTACTTCTGGGGTGGAGGAGAACATGACAGCGACAGATGTAGTACCATCCCCCGGGTACCGGTCTAGGAGAAGTACATGGGAACCTCTCTCTTAAAAATTAATGGCGGTAATCACCTGGAACGTGAGGGGTGCGTGCTCCTTAGGGAGATGAGGGAGATCTGTGGGGTCTTACGCAGAGAGCAGTGTGACATATCTGTTTTGCTAGAGACCAAGATTAAAGGAAAAAAGACTCTTGCCCGACGGACCCCCTCTCATTGGGTTCAACTCCACAACCTAGCACTTTGCGACATGGCAAGGATCTGGGTCAGATGGAATTCTAAGAGTTGGGGAGGGAATTTGATCCTGATGTCGGAGCAGCTGATTGCTATCTCCTTCACGAATAAAGGTGGTTTTCGGTTCTTGCTGGGAGCGGTGTACGGCCACAACGACAGGAGGCGTCGGGAGGCCCTGTGGAGTGACATATCCAGAGTAGCTGTCGCTGCTGACTCCTAACATCTTCCGCTTCTCCTGATGGGCGACTTCAACACCCTTCTTCACAGAGGGGAGAAGATGGGTGGCAGACCGGTTCCAGATTCGATTCTATATGACTTCCAGAGATGTCTTCTCCAGGTGGGACTTCAGGGATTGACGCGCTCGGGGCATATCTGGACTTGGCATAACAAAGCTGTTCATAACAGGGTTGTTTGCCAGTTGGACAAAGCTCCGGGCCATCCAACATTCGATGCAATCTGACATGCTGAACGGGGACCTAACGGCAAGAGAGGAGCTGATCGGGGAAGTCAACATTCTTCGTCTGCAGAAGGAGATTAGTGCGGCCCAGCGCGCTAAATGCTCCTAGCTCAAGGATGGTGAACGCTGCTCCAAGTTCTTCTATGATGTCATCCGGACCAGACAACATAGGAACAACCTTTCTCAGCTACTCGATGCAGAGGGCAATCTGGTGGGGGAGCCGTCATAGATCCAAGGAGAGGCTGTCAGGTATTACTCTGAGTTGTATTTCAGATTGACAATCTGTTTGCAGTCCCGGATGTAGTTATGAAGAGGTTGGTGACACCCTATAGGAATAGCCTACTTCTTGTCCCGATCACTATGGAGGAGGTGAGGCTATAATCATGAAGGCGGATCCCAACAAAGCCCCAGGGCCGGACGGATTTAGCAGTGGGTTCTACAAACACCACTGGATATTCTGAAGTTTCCGGTTCTTGAGGCAGTCCAAGAGTTCTTCACCGAGGGGAAGCTGCTGAAGGAGCTGAATCATACATTCCTGACTCTTGTGCCAAAGAAAAGAGGGTGCGACATCGCTGGCGGACTTTAGGCCTATAGCATGCTGAAATTATCTTTACAAAATAATTACGCACTGTAGAATGGAAAATGGATGAAGGGAGAGATTACATATATATAGGAGAGGCTAACCTCCTCTCTATTATTCTAAGCAATGTGGGACTAAAGCCCAATAACTCTAATATAACACTTAACACCCTCCCTCAAGCTGGAGCATAGATGTCAATCATGCCCAGCTTGTTACATAAAAATTGAACCCGAGGACCCAGAATAGGCTTTGTGAAGATATCAGCTATCTGGTCGCCGGTCCTCACATGTTGAAACTTTATCACTCCCTCTGTATATTCATCACGAACGAAATGAATGTCAATTTCAATATGCTTCGTCCGTTCATGAAATACTGGGTTGGTGGCAATGTGAATAGCAGATTGGTTATCACACCATAGATCTGCCACTTGAGATCCTGCGTCTTCTTCCAGTTCTTGTAGGAGATGCTTCATATATAATATCTCTGACGTGCCATGAGCAATAGCTCGATATTCTGCTTCTGAGCTTGAGCGTGCTATCATACTTTGTTTCTTGCTTTTCCATGATACTAGATTTCCGCCAATAAATACTGAGTAGCCAGATGTAGACCGTCTATCTGTCAGGCTTGCTCTCCAGTCAGTATCAGTAAAACACTCAATGCGAGTGTGTCCATTATTTTTCATTCGAATTTCTTTTCCTGGATTCTTTACTAATAACACAGAATTCTGAGAACTGCCTGCCAGTGTGGAACTCTTGGAGAAGTCATAAATCTACTTGCAACGCTCACTGCAAAAGAAATGTCCGGACGCATCATGACTGCTAGGTAGTTGAGTTTTCCAACTACTCGACGATACTGATCTGGATTGGTCATCAGGACCCCTTCGTCTGGAAGTAACTTCGCCCCTGGATCCATAGGTGAGGTTGTTCCCTTTGCTTGCATCATTCCTGCATCATTTAGTATGTCCAGCACATACTTTCTTTGAGACATTACAATATCCCGCTTACCGCGTGTGAACTCAATGCCCAAGAAATAGTTCAAGGACCCCATATCCTTAGTTTGAAATTGTTCTCCAAGAAACTTCTTGAGACTTACAATACCCTGGCTGTATCTCCCGTGATTACAATATCATCAACGTAGACACCAAGAAGTATTCTTCCAGCAGATGTGTGTCGATAGAAGATTGAATGGTCCTTCTTCGATTGACACATTCTAAATTGAGTAACAACCTGTGTAAATCTACCAAACCATGTACGAGGTGATTGTTTCAGACCATAGAGGGCCTTCCTCAGATGACACACTTTACCCTCCCTTGCAACGAACTCGGGAGGTTGCATCACATATACTTCTTCATCAAGATCCCCGTGGAGGAAAGCATTCTTTATATCAAGCTGGAGTAACGGCCAATCATATCGGATGACCAAGGTCATGAGGACACGAACGGATGTCATTTTGGCCACATGAGAGAATGTCTCGAAGTAATCCTCACCATAGATTTGAGAGTATCCTTGGCCACTAGCCGAGCCTTCAGTCGATCAAGAGTGCCATCCGGTTTTACCTTAATCGTGAACACCCATTTGCAGCCGACTGTCTGTTTACCAGTAGGTAAGTTGACTAAGTCCCAGGTATGATTCTCCTGGAGAGCTTTCATCTCCTCGTTCATAGCAGCACGCCAACCAGGATGTCGGAGACCCTCCTCAGCGGTCTTGAGGATCTGAATCCCATCAATAGTAGCTACCAGAGACTGAGTGTGACTAGTAAGACCTTTGTAGCTGTCAACATACAAGGGATGATCACGACAGGCACGACGAGGACGTTCTGGAGGCGGGACCGCCGGAGCTGCTGGCGGAACTGGAGGAGCTGCTGGTGGAACAGATGGAGGCAACTCATTTGAGCCGGAACTGCTGGTGGAACCAGAGGAGGAAATCTGTGGACGATGTTGACAATGGCTGAATCGGTGTATGTGGACCATCTGACTGGGAGACTGGCTCGGTAAGGGAGGGCACCCGTATGGGGGACTGTTGTGTTTGTGGAGAAAATAACAAAAAATTCTCTTCTGGATAAACTAGAGGAGCCGGACCCTTTGATTGTGGAGTGGTGGAAATTCGGTTTCTACAAAGGTAACCCCGAGTGAAAAAATCCCTTTAAGACAGGAGAGAAACATCGATACCCTTTCTGATCTTTAGGATACCCAAGAAAAATACATTGTATTGCCTTAGGATCTAATTTAGAAAGGGTTGGTCGGGTACCCCGAATATAGCATAAGCAGCCAAAGATTCGGAGCAGAGGAAATGGCTCTCGTCCAGGAAAAAGTCTAGAAAAAGGATTGTTACCATTGAAAACGGACGATGACATGCGGTTAATAAGATAACAAGCAGTAAGAACCGCATCCGACCAAAATCTCTTGGGGTATGTGCTTGAAACATAAGAGTACGTGTTGTTTCCAACAAATGACGATTCTTGCGTTTGGCTACACCATTTTGTTGTGCTGTGTACGCACAATAGGTTTGGTGGATGATGCCGTTGTGGGCCAGATGTTTATCGAGATCACGAGATAAATACTCACGGCCATTGTCACTCCGAAATTTTTTAATGGGAAGACCAAATTGTGTTTTTATTTCGGCATGAAAGTTGCACCAAATGTTAAATAATTCAGAGCGATTTTTCATCAAATAAATAAAGGTGACACGTGAGTAATCATCGACAAAAGTAACAAAGTACTTAAAGCCCACTACAGATTCAGTAGGACAAGGTCCCCTATATCATAATGCACCAACTCAAAAGGAGCGGAAGCAATTTTATTTGGACTCACCGGATAAGCAACCCGGTGACGCTTAGCTAAACTACATGGCTCACAATGAAAAGAAGAGGAAATCTAAATATGGGTATATTTTCTGGAGAGCTTGGGACGATGGATGGCCTAACCGACAATGTAACTCGACAGGATCGAGTTTCATGCCGGCACAGACAACAGAAGAAGTTGCATCAAACAGGTACAAGCCTCCAGCCACATGCCCCTTACCGATAGCCTTTTCAGTTTTCAGGTCCTGAAAAACACAACCATCAGGAAAAATGTTACCGAGCAATGTAATTCACGAGTAATTTGACTAATAGAAAGTAAACTGAACGGGTTCCCAGGAGTAAGTAGCACAGAGTTGAGGGACAGTCCGGTAGAAAGATTGGCACTTCCACGTCCTCGGACTATCAGGGAACCTCCATTGGCAACAGTAATGCCAGAAGCACGACGTACAGGTACATAATTATGTATCATACCTGCGTCTCCAGTCATGTGAGATGATGCACCAGAGTCAATTACCCACTGCTTGGGTTTCACTATGCACGCTGCTGAGTATCTAGCTGTGGAACCAGACGTGGATGCTTCACCACGACGTTGAGCCTGGAAATCAAGAAACTCTGTATATGAGTCCGAAGTCATCTGAATAGATCGTACACCATCATCAGGGGCATCAGTGGTGATATTAGCAGCAGGTGATTTAGTGCATTGCCAATAGAAATGGCCAAGCTGACCACAGTTAAAGCATGTGCGCGGTCGTCCTCCATCACGACCGCCATTGCCCTTCTCCATCACGACCAGTATTGCGGCCACCACGTCGGCTGCCACGACCACCACGAAATCCCGTACGTACGGTCCCGAGAGCAGAACGGTCAGCAGGAGGATCACCCGGAGTGGTTTCAACTACTTTGGCAGCCCGAAGGACACGATAGTTTGCTTCCAACAGGTATGGTACATCAAATCTAGCAATAATCTGAGATCGAGCAGAGTCTGCATCAGAACGGAGTGAGGCAAGATAAGCCATGACATGAAGCTGCTCACGTTGAGTCCGTGCTTCATTAATATCCGATGTAAGAGGTAAAACGCGATCGATCTCATCCGTCATAGCCTTAAAGGCCCGGAAATGGTCTTTATGGGATTTGTCTCCTTGATTTGCTTGGTATACACCAACGACCGAGTCATAGATACAAGACAAATCACGTTTACCATCAAATGCCGCCGCCAGTACCTCCTTCACGGAGTCCGTATTTTGAACCATAACTCCTTCACGGAGTCCGTATTTTGAACCATGTCTTCCACCGATGGTTCCATGGAATTCATCAACTGTGTAAACAGTCTACTGTCATCCGTCTCCCATTGTTCAAAGATGGGATCATCTTCTGCTGGAGGGTTGTCACTCAGATGTTTAGACAACCGCATTCCTCGAAGTGTCTTCTCGACCTTCTTTCTCCATGTGGAGTAGCCCTCTGGCCCTTCCAACCGTCGATCGACAAGTCGAATGGAGGAAATCGTTGTGCTAGTGCTTGCTAGTGTGTTGATGACACTAGTATCTGCGGCGTTGCTATTTTCCGTAGAGTCTGCCATTTATCAGAGATTCGACTGTCGATTTGTTCTTTCCTCTTGATAAATACAGCAACTCTGCCAATGCGCTAAAAACGGAGCCTAGAACCGGCACACGCGCATAGAAAGCAGAGAGTGTGGATCACAAGCCAGGACAGAGAGATAGCCCATGGTATCCTCTATTAAATCCTGGTGTAGAGATCAAAGAAAGAAATAAAGATTCATGCACAACAAACCATATGTGCTCTTTGTTAAATTTCCAGCATTGAAGGTCAGAGGTTCCTACAAGTGTTTTTCCTCTGAGATTCCCAACAACATTGAAGGGCAGAGGTTCCAACAAGTGTTTTCCCTCTGAGATTCCCAACAATTTTTTTTAACCTAAACTAGGGTTTGGAGGGAGTGGGTGGCGGCTGATGGAAGTAGAGTGTTAGGGTTAGGTATTGTAGGCATCGGAGGGGGGGGTACTGTAGCAGGGGTGGGCGGGTACTGTAGCAGTACTATAGCGATACTGTAGCGGGGGTACTTTAGCAGGGGGTACTGTAGCAGAGGGGGGGGGGAGAATGTGGGATTAGGGTTTTGTGGACGGAAGGAGAGTGGTGGGTGACGGCTATGGTTTTGGCTCTGATACCATGTAGAATGAAAAATAGATTATTATTGAGGGAGAGATTACATATATAGGAGAGGCTAGCCTCCTCTCCTATTATTCTAAGCAATGTGGGACTAAAGCCAAATAACTCTAATATAACACTTAACACGCACCTTATGTGCCGGCGTATGGAGGGGATCATCCAGACTTAGTCTCTCCGAACCAGGCTGTTGGCCTATTGGTCATAGTCAAACCTGATTTTAATAATTGATCAAACTCTGACTCTGAAGATCAAGCTCTTATGGTAAGAAAGTTTAAAAAGTTCATGAGATTCAACAGAAGAACAAAGGACTACAACAGCAACAGCAACATCAACAACAACGAAGAAGATCCTATCTGCTATGACTGTAAGAAGAAAGGACACATGAAGAAAGAATGTCCAACAACATCATCGTCAACCAGGAAAAGCAACAAATATGACAAAGGCTACCTGAAGAAATTTACATCCATAAGGTATGCCAATATAAGCATATGGCATGAAAGTGAAGCTAGCGACTCAGAAGATGAACAATCAGATAACGCTGCAAATGTATGCTTGATGGCTTACGATCAGGTAACCACTAACCCCCTGTTTGATACTTATGATGATTTTACCTTTGAGCAACTAGGTGAAGCCTTTACTGACCTCTTAGGGGATTACAGAAGACTACGTAGTAAATACCAAACCTCTAAGAAGGTACTCAAGGAGTATAAAGGTGAAATAGGAAGACTTACCGACCTACTAGCTGAGGTTAGTAATAATTTTAGTGAGTGTAGGTGAGCTTTCTTCTGTTAAGCTGTTATTATACGAGACCAAAAGACTATCCGAAGAAAAGGACAAGACCATTATCAGCTAGAGGAAGACTTACTCAAGGAGAAGAAGAGTCTTCAGTATGCACTGATTAGAAATGATGCACTTAGTGCTGATTTGAGATCTTTACATGACACCTCCAAAAAGTTGAAAATTAGGTTAGGAAAACAGCCTGAAGTTGCTGCTCCCTGCCCTAACAAGTGTCACTTACCGAATCATCGGAACACTGTCAAACCCAACACTGTCAGACCAAACCAGACCAAACCATTGCCCAAGAAGACAAATAGGCATGCATTCTTCTCTACTTGAAAACCAAGACCTACCAATAATGCACAACACACTGCATTCAACATTCAACATGCTAGATGTCACTAATGTGGCACCATTGGTCATATTTCTTCTTTATGTAGAGTTAGAAAGCTTGTTGATTTAAAGGTTGATTTAAAGATTTGTGCATGGATACCGAAAACTAACATTCCAGGACCCTACAAGAAATGGGTACCAAAGTTTTCATCTGCAAATTCTTTTGTAGGTGAAACACCCTTCACATACTAGAAGCAAATGGATCCTCGACAGCGGTTGCTCACGACATATGACCAGTCGCTTCATTATTCGCAACACTGTCGAAGAAGAAAGAAGGATACGTTTCCTTCGGTAATAATTTGAAAGGGTACATAATTGGTATCGACAATATTGGTAAGGCCCCCTACCCTGTGATTAAAGATGTTTGTCTAGTTACCGAGATAAAACATAATCTGCTCAGCATAAACCATTTAGCTGACCACGGTTATGGTATTAACTTTGTCAAAGACAAGTGTACTATAGTTGATAGCTCAACTAGTAGTACTATCTTTGAAGATATCAGGAAACAATATATGTTTTCTATCTGTTAGAAGATGTTAACAAAGCAGGTAGATATTTGATGGCCAAAAGTGATGAGAGTCAACTATGGCACATGAGAATCGGTGATGCAAACATGGACACAATCTCAAGATTATCCACAAAGAAGTTGGTACGAGGCTTACCGGACATTTCTTTCAAGAAGGATATGGTGTAGTGAATGTGAAAAGAACAAAGCTACCCGATCCGCATTTAAGTCCAAGAATGCTGTAAGTACCACTAGACCTCTACAATTACTGCATATGGATTTATCTGGACCTAGTAGAATTGCTAGCCTAGGTGGTAAGTTATATGCATTTGTAATAGTAGATGATTTCTCTAGATACACGTGGGTATATTTTCTTGCACGCAAGAATAATGCATTGTCAGAATTCGTCACCTTTTGTAAGAAAGTTCAAAATGAAAAAGATTTCATGATCATCGTATTCAAAGCGATCATGGGACGAATTTGAGAATGCGAGTTCAAGCAATTTTGTGACAACACTAGTACTATTAATTTGACTAAGAATCCAGTATGTGACTCTCATACTAAGCATATCGAGATTCGACATCATTTTCTTAGAGATCATCAACAAAATGAAGATATAAACCTTGTTATGTAGACACTGAGAATCAATTAGCTAATATCTTTACAAAACCTTTAGCGGAAGACGTTTCAATTATTTACGTCGAGAATTAGAAATTTTAGATATCAATAATATTAATTAATTTTGTTTTATCGATTATTTTTCAATACTCAAAAACTGTTTTTGAGACAAGCCTACAAAGGGTCTGTCTGTCACCACGACTACGGTCGAAGCGAAGCGGTATTTAATTGTTTTCCGGTGAACTCCCGTTAGCTGGGACAGTACCCTACAGCTAATCTGAAACAGTCGTTGTGTAACAAAATTTAATTTGTAAAATAATATTAATTATATTATTTGAAATTTAAAATTACTAAACTTGGAATTAAATAATTGAAAGGGGTTGATGAAAAGAATGTGGCCTACAATTTTTTTTTAAAATTCATCAAAAGAACCCTAGGCGAATTCGGCCCGAGTTCGACCAGAATTCTGTTGGTGGTATATGTTTTTAAGTCAGAACCCGAGGCCCCCTTCTCTTCATCTCCTCCAAACACCTCTTTCAACAACAGCTGCCGCCCGAACCCCTCTCCAAATCCTAGTTTTCTCCAACCTATTGCTCCTATTCTACTTGGAGATTTCAATCCAAAATTTGGATTCGTACGGAGAATCTCTGCCTCTACCACATACTCAATTCTTGGAAGGTATAAACTTCTCCTTCCATCTCTTTCAATTCATTAGTTTAAATTCATTTTTGGGAAAAAATGCCTATGGGATTCACTCCATCCAAGAGGAAGAAGACAAACGCTAGTGAAGAGGCTTCGTCTTAGAATCCACCAGAGGATTCCCTCTTTTTCCCCGGTCCAAAGGCCGACGGTGCATTCAATGAGTTTACTTTGAAACTCATGATCATTCATTGTTATGGTATGCTGACTTTGCGATGCGTAACATATGCACTGGAGCCCGATTAAAAGGACTGTGTTTCCTGACCACCGTCCATTGTTTGAGGCATTAGGGTTACACATACTTTTACCCTCAAATACCCTATAACTACTAATGCCATTAGACTGTTCTTTTGCAACTTTGTTTTGGACACTTTATCTGTTAAAACTCGTGTCGGCGGTATCAACATTGAGTTCAATGATACTATCCTAGCGGAAATCTTGGTATTCCTAACGAAGGTACCCCGCTTGATGATATCACCGAGTTCGATTTCTCCGATGGCACGACTCTTATCAGTTTCAAGAACGTCCTTTGTGCACCTGCCCGTATTCGTTCTGGAAAGTTCAGACTGCAAACTTGAAGTTATTTAACTATGAGTTGCACGCATCATCTATTCCTATTCTACTACTAAAATCCACTTCAAAGGATGATGTTACAAATCTTGAACTGTCTGCCCTCTACCATATTTATCAAGAAATTCCATTTTCGGTTCCCAAGACTATCATTCAGATGATGGGACGTTGTCGCGGAAGAGATCAGAATCTCTTATGCGATGTTCATCCCACGCATCTTTCAGCGTTTTGATATTGATCTTTCCACTTGTGCTCTGGACCCTGAGCCCAAGTATCTCCAGCTGTCAAATGCAGCATAGCCGCTCCTCCTGCACCTCCTACTGCTCCTGCTCTACCTCATCAGGATTACCCTATGACCTTTGAGGGTATTCATCAGCATCTTTCGGATCTGCGTACATTCATCACTGACACATCCAGGGAACGCGAGTTTCCGTGATATGAGTCAGTTCCAGGCTCTTGTCAACACCTTTGCCGACCTCCGTTTCGCCCAGACTGGACATTCTGCCAGTTCACTTTCCAGAGATCCAGCTGTCTCCGACTACCGCTATGAGGATGAGGCGATACATACTCTCTTTCAGCCAGGTAACGCATATAATTGGTACCGTGGTTCTGGTGCTACTCCACACGCTTCTGGAACTGGCACTTCTGGAGCTGGTCCAACCGGACATAGTGGACGTGCTGGCACTGCTGATGATGATTCTTCCGAGGATTTGTGATCTAAACGCGTTGTATTTTGTCTAGATGCCACTTTTGAGACTTTGTTATGTCTAGGTTTACTTGGAAATGCTCTGACATTCCAAGATATTATTTAGTACTCTATCTTTTAGTTTATTTTGCACTGAGATTGTGACTGACTGACTGAGCTGATGTATTGAGAATATCTAGTTTATGCTCTACTTAGCGTATTTTTATTTCAGTTTAGCATTGTTCATATTCTTGTTATAGCACTATCTCTTTATACTGCAACATATAAACTGTCTGTGAAATATTTGTTTATCTATATTTTTCTGTATTTCTTCAACGTTTGTTCCTTATGCATGAATTGCGGAAAGATTTTCTCTTTGCAATTATTTGCTAAGTAACAACGGGAGAAATATGATCTAACATCTTTTGCAGGATACAAGAACATTTTTTCAGGATACAATACAATTTTGATTATCTTTCAAATATTATTGATCAAAGATGTTACATCGGTCAAGGTTTGTCAATTATCAAAATAGGGGAGATTGTTGGACCATTGGTTATAGTCAAACCTGATTTTAATAATTGATCAAACTCTGTCTCGATATAAGGGCTACTCAAGTTAATTTGGACTCTTGGACAACTGTCAAAGAACTGCTACCTATCTGTTCAAGGCCGAAGCTGTGTTTGTCGTATGATTTGTATGCAATTAATTTTCACTTTTATTGAGTCTAGGAATACATTGTACACCGAATCGTACTGGCAAATAGACTACCCTAAAAATATTTTTAAAATATCCTATGTTTTGAAAAACAGCCTCCTATTTACAAAAAGCTCCTAACTGCTTAAAACAATTTCAAAAGTCCCAAAAATCTATTTGCAAAAACCCTGACAGAACTCGGCCAGAGTTCGGCCAGAGTTCGGTTAGTGCACGTTGTATTTTGAACTTGGTCCTTCTGCAGTTACGAATCTTGCCGAGATTTTCTCATAGAGTTCTGCCCAAATTCTGACAGAGTTCTGTCTTTGAAAAACTACAAATAGAGAAGGATTTCGATCATTTCAACTCACTCATTCACTTTTATCTCCTCTCTGAAGCTTACTACGTTCTTCCAAAATATTCTAAAGCTTTTATTTTCAAATCATAAGCCAGTTACAATCCTCTAGTCGATTTGCCAGTGCGGTACGGTCTAGAAGTTCAGAGTGATTGTAATCAGAGGCTTGATTGAAGAAAGACACTTCACAATTGAAGTTGGTCGAGTACTTCGTATCAAAGCTCGCGTTTGTAGAAGTTGCAAGGACTTCGTATGAAAACTTGCGGTATTTTCCAATAGTGGATTCAACTGGAAGCTAGAGTTCTTCTGACTGGACTAGTGCTCACAAGAGGAAACCAATATACATCACCGTCTTTGCGTTTGCTTTCTGATCTCTATCTTTACATTTATTTACTTGTGATATATCTCCGTGATCTTGCTGCTAACTTTTTAATTAGCTATTTTCCGCTGCCTACTCTATTCACCCCCCCTCTAGAGTATCGCGCTTTACGATTCGTTCCTGCATAGGCGGCTTTCATAAAGGGAAGATCGATTGCTGAGCACAGTCCCCTTGTACATGAGATGGTGAGGGACTTCAATAAACCAGGAGGGGAGAAGGCGTGCGTGAAGCTGGATCTGAGGAAGGCCTATGACATGGTCAATAGGGACTTCCTGTGCCACCTGATGACTGCCATGGGATTCGATGATCGTTGGGTTGCGAGGATTCGGGAGTGCATCACGACTCCCACCTTCTCTGTTCTCATCCCGGGTACCCCGTATGGGTTCTTCTATAGCAACCGTGGACTCCGACAAGGTGACCCATTGTCTCCTTACCTGTTCACGCTTGTCATGGAGTACTTCACTTGTTTGATGGTCATGGAGTACTTCACTCATCTCATTTATGCCGACGACCTCCTGGTTTCCTTCATCCTTCAATAGAAGGTATGAACACGATCTCGAAGATTATGGGTGATTTGGAAGCTCTTACAGGACTTCAAATGAATTGAGAGAAGAGTCGGGTATATTTTAGTTCCTTTTGCCGCCGGAAGGAGGAACGAGCCGTAGCTTTAGGTGTGGAGATGAGTGATCTTCCGGTGAAATACCTAGGTGTTCCTCTGACAGTCAACTATGCTCGGGACCAGGACTGCCATAGTCTGGTAGAGTATGCCCAGAGGAGGGTTGAAGGATGGCAGGCTGCTGGTCTATCTTTCGGGGGGCGCATTAAGTTGGTTAGATCGGTTATCTCGGCCCTGGCTCAGTTCTGGCTCCAGACCATTCTGATTCCTGTCACTACCATCCAGAAAGTGGAGAGGATTTGTGCCGATTTCATCTGGAGGGAGGGTATGTATGCGATCTCTTGAGAGCAGCTCTGTCACCCGAGGAAGGAGGGAGGAGTGGGACTTCGACCCTTGCTGGAGATCAGGGAGACCACGGCGCTGAAGCTGGCATGGAGATTCATTAAAAGGGGGTCTCTTTGGGCTGATTGGATGCACAACAAATATGTGAAGACAACTTTTGGACCTGTTCCATCGATAACAACCCTGTTGCTTTCAAGCATATCTTGCGGCACATGGATGTACTCAAATCTTCCATCCGGCGGATCATGAGAGATGGAACTGGACCGAATCTCTGGCGGGACCCATAGCTTGATCGAAAATCTCTGGCAGAGATCCTGGGAGACCGGACGCACAGGGAGGCTGGAAGGGGGCTGACTTGCCAACGTATTATCAGGAATGGAGTATGGAGTCCTGAGACCTACCGCCATACTGAAGAGCTCGGAGAGATTATTCGCACGGTCGGGATTGATCCGTCACTGCCAGCTGATTGCTGGATCTGGGATCCGCCGGGAGCTACTGGAGGTTCTGGAGAGTTCAGGCTCCAAAGCTGCTATAATCTTATACGGCGTACATTCCCTATCAGTGCCGACTATGAGTTCATATGGTGCAAGGGACTGGCCAGGAAGATGCAGCTTTGTGTCTACCGATTACTGCTGGGTCGCCTGTTGACGAGGGACAGACTCTTCTCTTTTGGGATACAGGTGTCCAACCCAAAGTGTGTGTTATGTGACGTGGAGAATGAATCTATGAGACACTCATTCTTTGAGTGTGAGGTGGCCTGGTACATCTGGAATGAACAATGCCGTGTGCTGGGTGGATGTGACTCAGGAAGGGGGATCGGTGACATCATCAATGAGATTCGGGACCGAAGAGGGAGAGGGCAGGACTGGTTCAAGACCGCTAGAGTACGGCTGGCTGCTGCTGTCTGGCATGTATGGAGGGAACGGAACCGTCGCATCTTCGAGGGACTTACTACCCCTCCTATAGGCATCCTCCATAACATTGATTTTGATGTAAAAGCTATGGAAACCTGATGAGTGGGAGTCCCACTCTGATTGTATGATTATGTGTTGAGTTGGAATAAAATTTACCCTTTTCCATATATATATATATATATATATATATATATATATATATATATATATAAATGGGAAACCCTAAGGGAGCAATCAGGAGCAGCGGGGGTCCCCTCCATGGGACCCCGGCGCCGCGGGAAGGAGTGGGCCGGCCGGCGGCGGCGCCCAGGCCGGGGTCGGCCCGACTGGTGGAGTCGCGGCCCAATTGGACGGGGGCGGAGTCCCCCTGACGTGCGCGGGCACCCCGTTAAGCGCAAGCGCCCACGCTGGCGCGGACGCCCAAGCGCGCATGGGTGGCCAGGCCGCTGTCACGACGGTCGCGGCAGCCGGCAACGGGGCTCAGGCGGGCGGAGGTGGTGGCCAAGCTTCTGGCCGGCCGGGCACGGGCGCCCCGGAAGGGGGGGTCGGGCAGATGCGAACGTCCGCGGGCTGAGGCAAGGGCACCGGTGGTGGTGGCTACTCTGACGACGGCACGGGTCATGGCCGGAAGGGTCATAGCGAAGGCCGAGGCGGGCATATGGCAGTTGTCAGGGGAGGATCGACGGGAAAGACGGCTCATTGGGTTCCTGATTTAACTGGAACACCGGGTTTCCAACCTGGATCTGGATCCGGATCTCGGGGGGCAAGATGCAGGATGCGGCTGGACTACGGTTACGAGACGCCGGGGAGCGAAGTCTGGAGGTAAAGTGGGGGGCGTGCAGAGCCATCAAAAGCCACGCGTCTCTGATGGCAGACGAGCGGGAGAGGGTTGGGGGTTGCGGGCGGCGACTCGCGACAATGCGACGTCTGCTGGGAGAGCGGTGGGCTGGCGTCCCAAGGTGACTTCGGCGGAAAAAGGAAAGGGCATAATGGTGGACCGGGGGGGCCAGAGGCCAAGGCCATCTCTGTCTGGTGTCGTCCCTCCCCACAAGGGACGTCCCCGACCTGCGGGGAGGTCCTGGGCTGATATTTGCAAACCGGTAGGTCCTAAAAGTCCCACCTCTATGGAGTTTGTGCCGACGAAGAAGGTGGGGAGTGGTTTCCGGGCCTCGTTCCCAGCAGAGGAGATTGAGAAGGTGACAGCCTTCTAGGAAAACACGCTTGTTCAATATGTCCTGGGAAACAAGCCATTCTACGGCCAGATCCGGGGTTATGCGGCGCGTATCTGGCAGCCTAAAGGCAGTATGGAGTTCTTTGCTAGAGAAAATGGCTTCTATTATGTGAAGTTTGGGCTAGCGAAAGACGTCACCAAGATCCTGCAAGGAGGTCCGTGGACGTTCGATGGCAGGCTGATCATACTGAAGGAGTGGACTCCTGAGTTGCGATGCGAGAAGGAAGTCCTGAACGCTATCCCTGTCTGGATCCGCTTTCCGGAGTTCCCTGTGCGGTTCTGGAGCATTCTCCTGCTGATGCGACTAGCAAGCTTGGTGGGCACTCCGATCAAGGTTGATAATGCTACAGCCTTCCGATCGAGGCTAATGTATGTCCGGATATTCGTAGAGATTCGGGCTGGCGGAGAGTTGCCGAGTTTTTTGGATTACGAAGTACCTTCTGGAGAGGTTCTAACCCAGAAGGTAGAGTACGAATGGGTTCTACCAACCTGTTCACATTGCGCTTGCTTCTGTCACCTGGACAGTTCATGCCCGTCAGGAGGGGCTCAACCAGGGAGGTCCACGCCCTCCTTTCCTACTGAGGCGCCAGGTTCTTCACGGACGACGGAGCCTTTATCCGGGGAGGACACAGTGGATGATATCATGCAGGAGGGGGACCGACCGATGGAGGCCGTGAGGGATCCGAGCGTGACTATGCCAGCCCAGCCGGTTCCCGCTCATGGAATGATGGTCATCTTCTCGGCACATACGAGTATGGTCACCAGAGGCATGGTGGCTTCGGATAGAGCAGAGCGGGGAGATGGCCGACCATCTGCGGAGAAATTCTACAGTAGGAAGAGACATGCTGGGCCACTACGAGATAGCTTCCCAAGGGAGGGGGGACAACACGCGGATAGGGATGAGGCGCTGTGTGTGGACAATCCGGCTTGGGCCTTGATGCTTACCCAAGATGCGCCCCAGAGTGACCATACATCAGGAATGGAGGAGGATATGACAGAGACGGATGTGGTACTACCCCAGGTACCCGTCCTAGTGACGTTCAGGGGAATCTCTCCCTTATTAATTAATGGCGGTTATCGCCTGGAATGTGAGTCGGGACGTGATCGCTGGGAAGATAGAGGGAGATTTGTGGGGTATTACGCAGAGAGAGGTGCGACATCTCTGTCCTGCTTGAGACCAAGATCAAAGGGGAGCGGACTCTGACTCGCCGGACCCCATCTCTATGGGCCCAAATTTACATCTTAGCTCTCTGTGACATGGCTAGGATCTGGGTCAGATGGAACACCAAGTCTTGGGATGGAGACTTGATCTTGTTGACGGAGCAGCTGATTGCTATCTCTTTCACTAACAAGGGTGGCTTTCGGTTCCTACTGGGCGCGGTTTACGGCCATAATGACAGGCGGCAGCGGGAGACCTTATGGAGCGACATTACCAGGGTTGCTGCTGCTGCAGACTCCGGACATCTGCCTCTTCTCATGATGGGAGACTTCAACGCCCTGCTACACATAGGGGAGAAAATGGACGGAAGACCGGTTCCTGATCCGGTTCTGTCTGATTTTCAGAGTTGTCTTCTTCAGGCTGGGCTCCAGGGGTTGACTCACTCGGGATTTATCTGGACTTGGCATAACAAGGCTGTCCGCAACAGGGTGGCATGCCAGTTAGATAGAGCCCTGGGCAATGGAGAGTGGTTTCGTCGCTTCCCCAACTCTTCGGCTGAGGGTATGGCCGCTGGTACGAGTGACCACTCCCCCATCAGGATTGGTTTCACTGATCGCTCTACGGTGAGATATCGTCCCTTCCGGTACAACAACAGCTGGTTCCTATCGGAGGGTTACTCGGAGGCTATTACGGAGGGTATTGTTGGCCCATTGGTCATGGTCAAACCTGATTTTAATAATTGATCAAACTCTGTCTCGATATACGAATCAATTCAGATGTTTACTAACGACGTTTTAGACACTGATCAAAGATGGATATCTACTCAGTTCAAGACCGAAGCTGTTTGCCACTCAAGAATGTATTTTCTTTAAAGCAATGTAATTTTCATATTTATTGAGTTTAGGAATATATTGTACACCAAGTCGTACTGGCAAATAGGTTATCCGAATTCGTTTTTCAAAACTGACCTATCTTTTTAAAATGACCTATGTTTTTTA
The DNA here is from genome assembly GCA_029216955.1 of Iris pallida. Taxonomy (NCBI): domain Eukaryota; kingdom Viridiplantae; phylum Streptophyta; class Magnoliopsida; order Asparagales; family Iridaceae; genus Iris; species Iris pallida. The sequence continues at coordinate 18,656,881 of JANAVB010022999.1, read as the reverse complement.
AAAACATCTATTTTACAAAAAGCTTCTGAAGGATTTTTCAAAAAGCCAAAACAATTTTTCACGTTATCAACTGACCAAATCCTGACAGAACTCGGCCAGAGTTCGGCCAAAGTTCGGCCAAGTTGAACGTTATGTGAACGTTTGATTTTGAACTTGGTCTCCCTTCAGTTGCGGTTGGTTACAAAAAGTTCTGTCCGAATTCTGCCCGAATTCTGTCAGAGTTCTGCCTTTGGAAAAACTATAAATAGAGAAGGATTTCGATCATTTCAAAACACGAATTCACTTTCATCTCTTCTCTTCTAAAGCCTACATTTCTTCCAAAGAGTTCTAAAAAGCTTCCATTTTCAAATCCCAAGCCAGTTACAATCCTCTAGTCGATTTGTCAGTGCGGTACGGTCTAGAAGTTTCAGAGCGATTGTAATCAGAGGCTTGATTGAAGATTGACTCTTCACAATTGAAGTTGGTCGAGTTCTTCGTATCAAAACTCGCGTCTGTAGAAGTAGAAAGGACTTCGTATGAAAACTTGGGGAATTTTCCAATAGTGGATTCAACTGGAAGGTAGAGTTCTTCCGACTGGACTAGTCCTCACAAGAGGAAAACCAGTATAAATCTCTGTGTTTGTGTTTGCCTTCTGATCACTCTTCACTCTTTTCATTACTGTTATTTATTTTGTGATTATTATTATATCTGTGATCTAACTGCTAACGAGTTTTTTAATTAGCAATATTCCGCTGCCTACTCTATTCACCCCCTATAGTGTATTCTGCTTTACGATTTCGTTCCTGCAATTGGTATCAGAGCTGGTTATACAGGTAAAGCAAGGTAAAATTGCAGCTATATTCAGTTATTTTTCAATTGTTATATAGATCACAGAATTACACATGGCAACTGTGAAATTCACAAGTGAAGGCCAAGCCACAAACAGACCTCTACTGTTTGACGGCACAAACTACACTTATTGGAAAACACGTGTGAGTTTCTTCCTAAAATCTCTTGATTGACTTATGGTCTATAGTTATTGATGGCTACAAAAAGCCTCATCGTATTAATGTTGATGGAGTTTTAGTTGAAAAACCCCATGACAAATATACAGAGGATGAAAAGAAAAAGGCTAGTCTTGACGCACGTGCTATTAACGCTTTATTTTGTGCTTTAGACAGAACTGAATTCAACAGGGTATCTACTTGCACAACATCAAATGAAGTATGGAAACTTCTCGAAGTAACCCACGAAAGAACAACACAAGTCAAGGAGTCAAAGATCAGCATACTTACTCAGGAGTACGAGGCGTTCAAAATGAAGCCAAGTGAATCAGTCACTCAGATGTTTACAAGATTCTTGGATATTGTAAATCCTTTGTCTTCACTAGGCAAGGAATACAGTAACCATGAAAAGATTCGCAAACTTCTACGAGCTCTCGCAAAACGGAGGGTATTGTTGGCCCATTGGTCATGGTCAAACCTGATTTTAATAATTGATCAAACTCTGTCTCGATATACGAATCAATTCAGATGTTTACTAACGACGTTTTGGACACTGATCAAAGATGGATATCTACTCAGTTCAAGACCGAAGCTGTTTGCCACTCAAGAATGTATTTTCTTTAAAGCAATGTAATTTTCATATTTATTGAGTTTAGGAATATATTGTACACCAAGTCGTACTGGCAAATAGGCTATCCGAAATCGTTTTTCAAAACTGACCTATCTTTTTAAAATGACCTATGTTTTTTAAAAACATCTATTTTACAAAAAGCTTCTGAAGGATTTTTCAAAAAGCCAAAATGATTTTTCACGTTATCAACTGACCAAACCCTTACAGAACTCGGCCAGAGTTCGTCCAAAATTCGGCCAAGTTGAACGTTATGTGAACGTTTGATTTTGAACTTGGTCTCCCTTCAGTTGCGGTTGGTTACAACGAGTTCTGTCCGAATTCTGCCCGAATTCTGTCAGAGTTCTGCCTTTGGAAAAACTATAAATAGAGAAGAATTTCGATCATTTCAAAACACGAATTCACTTTCATCTCTTCTCTTCTAAAGCCTACATTTCTTCCAAAGAGTTCTAAAAAGTTTCCATTTTCAAATCCCAAGCCAGTTACAATCCTCTAGTCGATTTGCCAGTGCGGTGCGGTCTAGAAGTTTCAGAGCGATTGTAATTAGAGGCTTGATTGAAGATTGACTCTTCACAATTGAAGTTGGTCGAGTTCTTCGTATCAAAACTCGCGTCTGCAGAAGTAGAAAGGACTTCGTATGAAAACTTGCGGGATTTTCCAATAGTGGATTCAACTGGAAGCTAGAGTTCTTCCGACTGGACTAGTCCTCACAAGAGGAAAACCAGTATAAATCTCTGTGATTGCGTTTGCCTTCTGATCACTCTTCACTCTTTTCATTACTGTTATTTATTTTGTGATTATTATTATATCTGTGATCTAACTGCTAACGAGTTTTTTAATTAGCAATATTCCGCTGCCTACTCTATTCACCCCCCCCCCCCCCTCTAGAGTATTCTGCTTTACAATTTCGTTCCTACAATTGGCATCAAAGCGGGTTATACAGGTAAAGCAAGGTAAAATTACAGCTATATTTATACAGGTAAAGCAAGGTAAAATTACAGCTATATTCAGTTATTTTTCAATTGTTATATAGATCACAGAATTACACATGGCAACTGTGAAATTCACAAGTGAAGGCCAAGCCACAAACAGACCTCCACTGTTTGACGGCACAAACTACACTTATTAGAAAACACGTATGAGTTTCTTCATAAAATCTCTTGATTGACTTATGGTCTATAGTTATTGATGGCTACAAAAAGCCTCCTCGTATTAATGTTGATGGAGTTTTAGTTGAAAAACCCCATGACAAATATACAGAGGATGAAAAGAAAAATGCTAGTCTTGACGCACGTGCTATTAACGCTTTATTTTGTGCTTTAGACAGAACTGAATTTAACAGGGTATCTACTTGCACAACATCAAATGAAGTGTGGAAACTTCTCGAAGTAACCCACGAAGGAACAACACAAGTCAAGGAGTCAAAGATCAGCAGACTTACTCAGTAGTACGAGGCGTTCAAAATGAAGCCAAGTGAATCAGTCACTCAGATGTTTACAAGATTCTTGGATATTGTAAATCCTTTGTCTTCACTAGGCAAGGAATACAGTAACCATGAAAAGATTCGCAAACTTCTACGAGCTCTCACAAAGAACTGGATTCCAAAGGCTACAACAATCATTGAAGGAAACGACCTCTCAACAATGTCTTGGAAACACTCATGGGTAAGCTACTCACTCACGAGTTAGAACTTCAAGATTTTGAAGACGCTACACCAAAGGAGAAGTCAGAAAAGTCGATCGCACTCAAGGCTCAACATAGAAGAACTGTCGAAGATGATTCTGACGACAGCGACTCTACGACAGCGACTCTGAAGATCAAGCTCTTCTGGTAAGAAAATTCAAGAAGTTTATGAGATTTAACAGGAGAACAAAAGATAGCAATAGCAATAACAACGAGGAAGATCCTATTTGCTACGGATGTAAGAAGAAAGGACACATAAAGAAAGATTGTCCAACAGCATCATCATCAACAAGAAAAAGCAGCAAATATGACAAAGGCTACCTGAATAAATCTACATCAAGGAAGTACGCCAACACAAGCATATGGCATGAAAGTGAAGCCAGCGATTCAGAAGACGAACAATCAGATGACGTTGCAAATGTATGCTTGATGGCTTGCGATCAGGTAATCACTAATCCTCTATTTGATCCTTATGATGATTTCACCTTTGAGCAACTAGGAGAGGCTTTCAGTGACCTGTTAAATGATTACAGGAAACTGCGTAGTAAATATGAAACCTCTAAGAAGGTACTCAAAGAGTACAAAGGTGAGATAGGAAGACTTACCGACCAACTAGATCATGTTAGAAATAATGACTCTTCAATCGAGTCTGGTGAGCTTTCATCTATTAAGTTGTTGTTACACGAGACTATTAAGTTATCCGAAGAAAAAGACCAAACTATCATCCAGCTAAAGGAAGACCTATCTAATGAGAGAAAGAGTCTCAAGTGTGCACAAGTCAGAATAGAAACACTTACATCTGACTACACTAGATTATATGACACTTCCAAAAAGTTGAAAATTAGTTTAAGAAAATGGCCTGAAGTTGTTGCTTCCTATTCTAACACGTGTCAATTACCGAATCATCGGAACACGCCGAAACCAAACACTGTCAGACCAAACCATACCAAACCTAGCCCAAGAAGACTAATAGGCATGTATTTTTCTATACTAGAAAACCAAAACCTACCAATCATGCACCTCACACAACTTTCAACACTCAACATGCAAAATGTCATTATTGTGGCCTCATTGGTCATATATCCTCTGCATGTAGAATCAGAAAGTTAGTAGATTTAAATGTTTATGCATGGATACCAAAAACTAACCAGTCAGAACCCTACAAGAAATGGGTACCAAGAGTTTCATCTGCAAATTGTTTTGTAGGTGGAACGCCCTTCACATGCTAGGAGCAAATGGATCCTCGACAGCGGTTGCTCACGGCACATGACCGGTGATGCTTCATTATTCGCAACACTGTCGAAGAAGAATAAAGAAGGATGTCTCCTTCGGTAATAATTTAAGACGGTACATAATCGGTATCGGTGACATTGGTAAGGCTCCCTATCCTGTGATTAAAGATGTATGTCCAGTTACCGAGTTAAAACATAATTTGCTCAGCATAAGCCATTTAGCTGATCATGGTTATGACATTAACATCGTCAAAGACAAATGTACTATAGTTGATATTTCAACTGGTAGTACTATCTTTGAAGGTATCAGGGAAGACAACATATATGTTTTCTATCTGTTAGAAGATGCTAACAAAGCAGGTAGATGTTCGATGGTCAAAAGCATTGAGAGTCAACTATGGCATATGAGACTCGGTCATGCAAACATGGATACAATTTCAAGACTATCTACAAAGAAGTTGGTACGCGGCTTACTGGACATATCTTTCAAAAAGGATACGGTATGTAGTGAATGTGAAAAGAACAAAGCTATCCGATCCGCATTTAAATCCAAGAACGCTGTAAGTACCACTAGACCTCTACAACTGTTGCATATGGACTTATTTGGACCAAGTAGAATTGCTCGCCTATGTGGTAAGTTATATGCATTTGTCATTGTAGATAATTTCTCTAGATATACATGGGTATATTTTTTTGCACGCAAAAACGATGCATTATCAGAATTCGTCACCTTTTGCAAGAAAGTACAGAATGAAAAAGGGTTCATGATTACTCGCATTCGTAGTGATCATGACGGCGAATTTGAGAATGAAGAGTTCAAGCAATTTTGTGACACACACGGTTATTTGCACGAATTCTCTTGCCCTAGGACTCCACAACAAAATGGAGTTGTGAAACGTAAAAACATGACTCTATCTGAAATGGCTAGAGTAATGTTAAACCAGTTTAGGCTACCTAGATACTTTTGGGCTGAAGCTGTCAATACAGCGTGCTATATTCTCAATAGGGTTCTAATTCGACCTATGAACTATGGTTTGATAGAACCCCCACTGTTTCATATTTCAAGATTTTTGTTGTAAATGCTTTATTCTTAATACTAAATACAATCTGAGTAAATTTGATGAAAAGGCCGATGAAGGTATATTTTTAGGTTATGCAGCAAAGAGCAAAGGGTACAGAGTCTTCAACAAAAGAACCATGATCATCGAAGAATCAATCAATGTCAAGTTTGATGAGCTAAATCAACACTTAGACGATGACGACAATGAAGACGTGATTACACCAAGTACAACTACTGCAAAACCTTCACAGAAAGATGCATAACTTTCAAGCAAAGAAGTCGGAACCAGCAATCTTGAGGATACGCCAAAAGAGATGAGATTCTTGGCAGATCATCCAAAGGACTTGGTAATTGGTGAGATTACCAAGGGTGTAAGTACTCGTTCCTCTAATAAAGATATAGCTTCTTGTGTTGCTTTTGTTTCGCAGTTTGAACCCAAAAATATTGAAGAAGCATGTAATGATAATTTTTGGTTAGATGCTATGCAAGAGGAATTAAACAAATTCGAACGGAATCAAGTTTGGGAACTTGTTCCCAAGCCCATTGATCATCCGGTCATTGGCACCCGTTGGGTATTCCGAAACAAACTGAACGACAATGGTTTAGTGACTCGTAATAAGGCTCGACTCGTAGCTCAAGGATACAATCAAGAAGAAGGTATCGACTACGATGAGACTTATGTCCCATTTGCGAGATTAGAATCCATTCGCATGTTATGTGCATTTGCATGTTTTCATAATTTCAAGTTATTTCAAGTGGATATCAAAAGTGCATTTTTAAATGGTTTTATAAAAGAAGAAGTTTATGTAGCTCAACCTCCCGGTTTTACTGATTTCAAATATCCTGATTATGTTTTCAAGTTGAAGAAAGCCTTATACGGTTTGAAACAAGCCCCTCGTGCTTTGTACGATCATTTAAGCTCTTTTCTACTTGATAACGGTTTTTCAAAGGGAAAGATTGACACTACATTATTTATAATATCTTTGAATAACAACATTCTTTTGATTCAAATATATGTAGATGATATTATTTATGGATCTACTGATGAATCTCTTTGTCAAAAATTTTCAAAGTGTATGCAGAATGAGTTTGAGATGAGCATGATGGGAGAGCTGAAATTCTTTCTCGGACTGCAAATCAAACAAACCAACAATGGGACGTTCATAAATCAAGCAAAATACACAAGGGATCTATTAAAGAAGTTCGACTTAGAAGCAGTCAAATCACATAGCACTTCAATGGCAACTTCAACCAAGCTTGATATTGATGAACAAGGTAAACCCGTCGACATACGTAAGTATCGAGGTATGATCGGTAGCTTACTGTATTTAACTGCTAGTCAACCAGACATTATGTTTAGTGTTTGCTTGTGTACACGTTTTCAAGCCAATCCTAAGGAATCACATATGTGCGCAGTTAAGCGTATCTTCCGATACCTTAAAGGCACTTCTTCTATCGGCTTATGGTATCCCAAAACCACGTCATTTGACATAACCGGTTATTCTGATGCTGATTTTGCCGGATGCAAAGTAGATAGAAAAAGTACCAGCGGCACATGTCATTTCCTAGGAAAAGCTCTAGTCTCTTGGTTTAGCAAAAAGTAAAATTCTGTCGCATTATCAACAACCGAGGCTGAGTATATCACCGCAGGACGTTGTTGTGCACAAATTTTGTGGATGAAGCAAACTTTAGAAGACTATAGATTGCATTTTACACACATACCCATTTTCTGTGATAACACTAGTTCTATTAATTTGACTAAGAATCCATTATGTCACTCTCGTACTAAGCAATCGAGATTCGACATCACTTTCTTAGAGATCATCAACAAAATGGAGATATAGACCTTGTATACATAGACACACAGAATCAATTAACTGACATACTCACAAAACCTCTAGCGAAAGATCGTTTCAATTATTTACGTCGAGAATTAGGTATTTTAGATATAAATAATATTAATTAATTTTGTTTTATTAATTAATTTATTCAATACTCAATAAACTGTTTTCTAGACAAGCCTAAAAAGAAACTGTCTGTCACCACGACTACGGTCGAAGCGAAGCGGTATTTAAGAGTTCCTCGGTGAACCTCCGTTAGCTGGGACAGTACTCCTACAGCTAATCTGAAACAGAAGCTGAGTAAAGAATATTAATTTATAAAATAATATTAATTATATTATTTGAAATTTAAAATTACTAAACTTTGAATTAAATATTTGAAATGAATTGATGAAAAAGATGTGGCCCACAAATTTTTTTTATAGCCAGGAGAACCCTTGGCGAATTCGGCCCGAGTTCGGTCTGAATTCGGCCAGAGTTCGGCTGGGTATATACATATATCAGTCAGAACCCGAGGCCCCCATCTTCTTCATTCCTTCCAAAACCACATCAGCAGCAGCAGCAGCGCCCGAAAACCCTAGTTCTTCTCCACCTTATTTCTTCCATTCTACGTGGAGATCTTCATCCAAAATTTGGATTCGTGCGGAGAATCGCGTCCTCTACAGCATACCTGATTCTCGGAAGGTATAATTCCTTCTCTCCTCCACTTTCAAATTATTAGGGTTTCTAGTTTTTGGGATAGAATGCCTAAGGGATTCAATCCTTTTAAGAGGAAGAAGACCCATGCCAGTGAAGAGGCATCGTCTTCTGATCCGCATACGGATTCCCTCTTTTCTCCGGTCCAATCGGATGACGGTGCATCGGACGAATTTTATTTCAAAACTCCCGACCAAGCCTTACTTTGGTATGCCGACTTTATTATGCGTACTATATGTACCGGATCTCCGATCAAGTGGACTGTATTTCCTGACCACCGTCCTTACTTTGAGGCATTAGGGTTACATCACTTTGCTACTTTACAATTTCCTATAGCTACTAATGCCATTAGACTATTTTACTGTAATTTCGTGTTAGACACTTTTACCGCGAGAACTCGTGTCGGCGGTATAGATATCGAGTTCAATGATGAATTGCTAGCGGAAATCCTTGGTCTTCCAAACGAAGGTACCCCGCTCGATGACCCGAGGGCACGACTCTCATTAGTTTCAAGAATGAGCTTTGTGCGCCCGCACGTGCTCGTCCTGGAAAGTTCAAGGCAAATAACTTGAACTTGTTTAACTACGAATTACATCGCATCATCTATTCCACTCTACTTCCAAAATCTACTTCAAAATATGATGTCACTGCACTCGAGCTTTCTGCTTTATATCACATTCTCAAGAGGATTCCTTTTTCTGCCCCTAAGACTATCATTCAGATGATGGATAGATATCGCGGAAGAGATATGATATTGACTTATCCACATGTGCTCTGGACCCCGAGCCCAAGTTCCTCAAACTTTCTCGTCGTAGCATTGCCACTGTTCCTCCACCTACTGCACCTGCACCTACTGCACCTGCTCCCACAGCACCTGGTCCTCCTCAGTCTTACCCTATGACATTTGAGGGTATTCACCAGCATCTATCAGATCTGCAGATATTCTTCGTTGACACCTCCAGGGAACATGAGTTCCGTGACGTGACTCGGTTCCAGGCTATTGCCAACTCCTTTGCCGATCTGAGATTTGCACAGACGGGTCACTCTGCTAGCTCTCTTCCTCGAGACCCTTCTGTATCTGGCTACCGCATTGACGATGAGGCGGTCCACTCTCTGTTCCAGCCAGGGAACGCATATGATTGGTATCGTACATCTGGTGCTACTCCACATATTTCTGGAGCTGGTACTTTTGGAGCTGGTCCATCTGGACATGCTGGTACTGCAGCCGATGATGATGAGGATGAGGATGACTTTTGAGTTGTTACTTTTTGAGACTGATGATTTTGTCTTATGTTTACTTGGAAATGCTCCGACATTCTAAGATAGTATCAGTACTTTTTATTTGGATATGATTTGTGACATTTTGATAGACATGTTTTTATGCCTCAGTTTAGTTTATTATTCAGCTTAGCACTTTATTTGTTTCAGCTTTATTATAGCATTATCTTTCTTTATGCTTCCATATAAACTACCTGTGACAACTACCATGCATGTGTTATTTATACCATATCTGTTTATCTTATTCAGTCTATAATGTTTATACCATGCCTGTGTAGAAATAATATTAGAAATAATGTCTTTATTCATTTTTTGTGTTTCTTCACTGATTGTTACTTATGCATTTATTGTGGGGGAGCTCTCTTTTGTAATTATTTTGCTAAGTGACAACGGGGGAGAAATAAGATCTAACATCTTCATGGATACAGGTTATGAACAATTTTTCCTTTTATATCTCGATACATTCAGTACACTTTTGAATTGATCTAAACCAAGATGTTATATCGGTCAAGGTTTGTCAATTATCAAAATGGGAGAGATTGTTGGCCTATTGGTCATGGTCAAACCTGATTTTAATAATTGATCAAACTGTCTCGATATACTAATCAATTCAGATGTTTACTAACGACATTTTGGACACTGATCAAAGATGGATATCTACTCAGTTCAAGACCGAAACTGTTTGCCACTCAGAATGTATTTCCTTTAAAGCAATGTAATTTTCATATTTATTGAGTCTAGGAATACATTGTACACCAAGTCGTACTGGCAAATAGGCTATCCGAAATCGTTTTTCAAAACTGACCTATCTTTTTAAAATGGCCTATGTTTTTGAAGAACATATATTTTACAGAAAGTTTCTGAAGGATTTTTCAAAAAGCCAAAACAATTTTTCACATTATCAACTGACCAAACCCTGACAGAACTCGGCCAGAGTTCGGCCAAGTTGAACGTTATGTGAACGTTTGATTTTGAACTTGGTCTCCCTTCAGTTATGGTTGGTTACAAAGAGTTCTGTCCGAATTCTGTCCGAATTCTGTCAGAGTTCTGCCTTTGGAAAAACTATAAATAGAGAAGAATTTCGATCATTTCAAAACACCAATTTACTTTCATCTCTTCTCTTCTAAAGCCTACATTTCTTCCAAAGAGTTCTAAAAAGCTTCCATTTTCAAATCCCAAGCCAGTTATAATCCTCTAGTCGATTTGCCAGTGCGGTGCGGTCTAGAAGTTTCAGAGCGATTGTAATCAGAGGCTTGATTGAAGATTGACTCTTCACAATTGAAGTTGGTCAAGTTCTTCGTATCAAAGCTCGCGTCTGTAGAAGTTGCAAGGACTTCGTATGAAAACTTGCGGGATTTTCCAATAGTGGATTCAACTGGAAGCTAGAGTTCTTCCGACTGGACTAGTCCTCACAAGAGGGAAACCAGTATAAATCTCTGTGTTTGCGTTTGCCTTCTGATCACTCTTCACTCTTTTCATTGCTGTTATTTATTTTGTGATTATTATTATATCTGTGATCTAACTGCTAACGAGTTTTTTAATTAGCAATATTCCGCTGCCTACTCTATTCACCCCCCCCCCCCCTCTAGAGTATTCTGCTTTACGATTTCGTTCCTACAGGTGTTGCTCATCAGGTTGTGGGGACTGCTCAATATCGGGTGGTATACCTACTCAAGTACACAAAGAAGGCTCTACGGTCTTGGGTGAAGAGTTTGCCCAAGTCCTCTCTTGAAGACAAGGAGGCGGAGCTTCTGGACATCCAGCATTCTATGCAATCTGACATGTTAAATAGGGACCTTGCGGCTAGAGAGAAGGAGCTGATTGGGGAAGTCAATACTATGCGGCTCCAGAAGGAGATTAGTACGGCTCAGCGCGCTAAATGCTCCTGGCTTAAGGATGGCGACCGATGTACCAAGTTCTCCTACGATGTCATTCGCACCAGACAGCATCGGAACACCATCACTCAACTTCTTGATGCCGAGGGTAATCTGGTTGGGGAGCCGTCCAAGATCTCAGGAGAGGCTGTCAGGTACTACTCTGAGTTATACTCTCAGACTGACTATCTATCTGTGTTCCCAGATGTTATCACGAAGAGATTGGTGACTCCATATGGGAATAGCCTCCTGCTTGCCCCTGTCACTATGGAGGAGGTGGAGGCCATTATCAAGGAAGCGAATCCCAACAAACCCTAGGCCCGGATGGATTTAGCAGTGGGTTCTCCAAACGCCACTGGGATATTCTGAAGGCCCCTGTTCTCAAGACGGTTCAGGAGTTCTTCTCTGAGGGGAAGCTGCTGAAGGAGCTAAACCACACTTTCTTGACTCTGGTTCCTAAGAAGGAGGGGACGACCTCGCTGGCGGACTTTAGGCCTATTGCGTGCTGTAATTATCTTTATAAAATAATTACGCACCTCATGTGCCGGCGCATGGAGGGGATCATGCAGGACCTTCTCTCTCCGAACCAGGCGGTGCTCATCAAGGGGCGATCTATAGCTGCGCATAGCCTTCTGGCTCATGAGATGGTGAGGGGCTTCAACAAACCTGGTGGGGAGAAGGCATGTGTAAAGCTGGATCTGAGGAAGGCCTATGACATGGTCAACAGGGAGTTCTTATGTCACCTACTGTCTGCTATGGGGTTGATGATCGTTGGGTTGCGCTGATTCGGGAATGCATATCATCGCCTACCTTCTCTGTCCTTATCCAGGGTATTCCGCATGGGTTCTTCAAAAGCAACCGTGGACTCCGACAAGGTGACCCCCTGTCGCCTTGCCTATTCACGCTTGTCATGGAGTACTTTACATGTTTGATGGATATGGCGGTTCATTTTGGGAGGATTGTCCCGTTGTTCAGGAGAGTCATGCCTCCGGTCACCCACCTCATCTATACCGATGACCTGCTGGTGTTCATACAACCTTCCTTGGAGGGTATGAACACGTTATCTGAAATTATGGGTGAGCTAGAATCATACACTAGGCTTCAGATGAACAGAGAGAAGAGCAGGGTCTAATTTAGTTCACTTTGCCTTCAGAAGGAGGAGTGCGCTGAAGCTCTGGGTGTGGAGAGAAGTGAGCTCCCAGTGAAATACCTGGGAGTTCCTTTGACAGAAAATTATCCCCGAGACCAGGATTGCTATAGCCTGGTGGAGTATGCCCAGCGGAGAGTTGAAGGTTGGCAAGCTGCCGGACTTTCTTTTGGGGGACGTATCGAGTTAGTCCGATCGGTTATCTCTGTCCTGGCCCAGTTCTGGCTGCAATCTATTTTGATACCCGTGTCTACCATTAAGAAAGTTGAAATGATATGTGCTGATTTCATCTGGAGGGGGGGCATCCATGCGATCTCTTGGGAGCAGCTCTGTCGGCCAAAGAAGGAGGGAGGTGTAGTCTCCGTCCTCTGTTGGCAATCAGGGAAGCCTCGGCCCTGAAACTGGCTTGGCGGTTCATCAAAGGGAGATCCCTCTGGACGGAGTGGATGCAGTCTCGATATGTGAGGAATGACAACTTCTGGCGATATGGTATTGACAACAACCACTCTGTGACCTTCAAACAAATCCTGAGACACAGAGCTGTTCTTCAATCGTCTATTAGGAGGATCATGTGTGATGGGGCTGGTACTGATCTATGGCAAGATCCTTGGATAGTGCACAAATCTCTAGTGGACATTATGGACGATGGGGCACACAGGGAGGCGGGCAGAGGTCTGACTTGTCAGCACATCATCAGGAATGAAACTTGGAGTCCGGAGTCCTACCGCCATACTGAGGAGCTCGGTGAGATTATTCGCGGGATAGGGATTGACCCATCCCAGTCTGAGGATATATGGGTCTGGGATCTGCCAGGCGTGACGGGGGGCACTGCCTCCGGGGATTTCAGCTTCTAGAGTGGCTACAACCCTATGTGTAGTGCCAATCCTCCAATTGAGGATTATGACTTCATTTGGTGCAAGGATCTGGCCAGAAAAATGCAGCTTTGTCTTTATCGTCTGCTCCTTGGTCGTCTTCTGACAAGGGACAGACTCATCTCTTTTGGGATCCAGGTCCCCGATCCGACGTGTGCACTCTGTGGTTTGGAGGAGGAATCGATGACCCATCTATTTTTTGACTGCGGAGTTTCCTGGTCCATCTGGTCTGAGCAAAACCGTATTCTGGGCGGAGGTATTTATGGCAGGTCGATTGGGACCATCATCATGGGTATTCGAGATTGCAAAGGGCGCGGCGTGGTCTTGTTCAAGACTGCTAAGATTCGGCTAGCAGCCGCTGTCTGGCATGTTTGGCGGAAGAGGAATCGGTACATCTTCGAGGGACTTATTACCCCTCCGATTGGGATCCTCCATAATTTGGAGTTTGATGTAAAAGAAATGGTCGATTGACGGGTGGGAGACCACCTTGTCTGTATAGGTATGTTGTATGAGTATTAACTAAGTTTGGAATAAAATTTACCCTTTTTCCAAATATATATGTATATATATATATTTTTTTTCCAAATATATATATATATATATATATATATATATATATATATATATATATATATATATATATATATTGAGAGTATTAATGGACTTTTAGTCCCACATTGAGTAGAATAATAGGGAGAGGGGTTAGCCTCTCCTATATAAGTGTAGCTCCACCTCAATAATAAACAAGTCAGATATTCTACTAAATACTATTTTTATCAGAGCCGCCACCTCTCTCCACCAAACCCTAGCCGCCACCCCCTTCCCACCTTCTCCGCCTCCCCCCCCCCCAGCACCGCCTCGCCTCCGCCCCGCCTCCCCCCTCATCGCCAGCACCACCGGTCCCACCCCAGCACCGCCGGCCCTACCCCCCTCTTCGTCCAGCGACCCCCCTACCGGCTCTTCTCCTACTACTCCTTCGGCTATGCGACCTCCAGTCGCAACCCTGCATGGGACATGATGAGCGGCTCTCGGAGACGTCGCTACCCGCCGAAGGAGAAACAGTAGATGTGGAGAGGACGGTGACCAAAGGTGCAGACGGTCTCAATCTACCTTGTTGACGGAAGAGGAGAAGACGAAGATGATGGAGACGATCTACGACAAGCTGACGGCTAAAGAGGTGAAGGCTTTGGTGGACGATCTCTTCTCCAGGAGGCTAACCGAGACTAGTTTCCGTCCTGCACACACAGATGTGGATGCTTCACTATACAAAATGGCGAAGTTGGAGAAGCTGGAAGTTGGAGGGTACTTCCAACTATTTGAAGTAGTCGTGTCAGGCGATACGGACTCTGAAGGCAAGAGGCTTGGTGGGCTATGTGAATGGCCAAACCAAGGCACATGAAGATCACTCCTCACGGGAGTTTGCTGTGTGGGAGATCGTCAACAATGTTGTAGCTGGATGGTTGACAGTCTCCTTGACCGACCAAGTGTCGGGCAACGTGGAAGCAATGGAGGGAGCCGGTGATATTTGGATGAAGCTGAAGGACATGTACTCAGGGACGGGCAACCCTGTGAGAGTCTTCTAACTGCAGGATGAACTTGATAAGGTGGTCCAAGAAGATCACACCATCTCCGAGTATGCGGCTGTGCTGAAGAAGTATTGGTCAGATCTCGACCACTATGATTCCATTGGTGTGGAAGATGAGCAAGTGAAACCAGCATTTGCGAAACATTACCAGAAGTTCATGGAGTATATCTCGCGACAGAGGATGATGAAGTTCCTGAAGGGGCTCAACCCAGGATTCGAGCAAAGGAGGAATGTGCTACTCGCACAACCCGGACTACCATTACTAGAGGAGGCCATTGCTGCTATGACACAAGAAGAAGCACGGTTGAAGCTAATGCACAGCACCACTAGCACTCCGGAAGAGAAATCAGCTCTAGCAGTTGTTAAACCAAACCCTTCAGGAGGGGGAGGGAGCTACAACTGTGGAGACCCAGGACACTTCATCAGATTCTGTACGAAGCCTATGAGAGGCCAGTCCAGTGGTCGTGGACGCGGCCGTGGAGGGCATAGAGGTGGCAGAGGAGGCTATATCGGTGGCAGAGAACATTATTCTGGAGGGCACAAGGCAAACCTGGCAGAAGGGGAAGTGAGAATCAGTCATCCGATGTGACCCTAGTGAGAGAAAAATGCTGAAAATATGGAGGAACATGAAGCTTGAAACCAGCGACAGTCGCGCCAACACCGCTGGGACATCGACTCCAACTACCTCCGGGGGTAAAATCACATACTATGCCAGTATAAGCACATGTATACCTGCTCATGTCCTTGCATCTACTCACAAACCAGGAAGTATATTGACTCTCACGGGTGCCCGTGATGAGTTCCAAGATTATACTCACCTGATGACACCTGAAAGCATTCAGACTGCTAATGGTACTGCTAGACCCATTGTGGGTAAAGAGACGGTTGAATGCACCTCTTCGATGGGTCTTACTGATGTCTTGCATGCTCTATCCTTTCATGTTAATCTATTGTCCATAAGTGCCATTGTTCTTCAACTTAATTGTGTTATTTTTTTTTGACATTTTGAAGATTATTTTTCAGGAGAAGAGAACGGGGAGACAGTTGGGTACTGTCACTTGGCACAAAGGACTATGGTACTTGGACAGGGGTGGGCTGGATACAGCATTGGCAGCACTGGTGGATAAAGCACAACCGGAGGAGCCGCGAAGTACCGTAGAAGAATAATTATTACTCCAACATCAGCGCATGGGACACTCTTCATTTAGTCTAATGAGTCGGATTTTTCTTCTATGTATCAAAAGGCTAATAAGTAAAAGTTGGTTTGTGATGCTTGTGAACTTGGAAAACACACCAGAAGCTCTTATGTGAGTTCTGGAAATAAAAGTTCAGCTGCTTTTGATATGAAATACTCTGATGTGTGGGGACCTTGTCCTACAACTGCTGTTAATGGTTTTAAGTGGTTTGTCACCTTTATTGACTGCCATACTCGTGTTAACTGGGTATACCTAATGAAGAGTAAGAGTGATGTCTTTGCATGCTTTCAAGACTTTCATGCAGGGTTTCAACACAGTACGGTGCTAAAGTAAAGATTTTGAGGTCTGACAATGGGACAGAATATACCAACAAAGCTATTGAGTAGTACTTATCAGCCAATGAGATACATCATCAGACTTCATGTGCCTATACACCAGCACAAAATGGCGTGGCGGAACGAAAGAACATGCACCTATTGGAAGTGGCTAGGTCGATGATGTTTGCTATGAATGTTCCGAAACACTTGTGGGGACATGCCGTGTTGACTGCTGCATACCTTATCAACAAGATGCCCTATCAGGTGTTAGGATGGAAGACACCGCTTGAGATGCTTACAGGTGAGAACAAGTTCATTGTTCCCCCTAAAGTATTTGGTTGTGTATGCTTTGTAAATGATAATAGACATACAGTAGGGAAATTGGACCCTCGGACAGTGAAGTGTGTCTTCGTTGGCTACTCAAGGACTCATAAGGAATATTCTTGCGGGAGTCCAGTAAAGCGAAGACTCTTTGTGAGCATGGATGTTACATTCAGAGAGATGGAACCATACTACTACAATGGTTCAGGAGAAGGCTTCGCATTTGGTGACACACCTAACACAAGAGGTGTTAGGAGTGAGGGGGAGATGGTCCCAAACGTAATTGTTGGGTCAGTTCCATGCCCAATGATGGAAGTTGGTCCAAGGAAAGAAAGGATAGATAGCGAGTGTGAGGAAAGTGATGATAATGCATACAATCAGGAGGAAGTGATGCTCCAGTACAGGGGGAGACTACAGAACAGGGGGAGGAACGGGCTACAGAGCTCCAAGTCTACAGAAGGAAGCAGCAGTCCACTACTGTGCCTACTGTGCCATGTCCCTCGCTTAACCCTGTCCCAACTCCTGAAGATGCGCCTTCCGCATCGGATCCCTCTGATTCGGATGGTATGATCTCTCCTCCACTATCTCATATTCCCTTAAGAAGATATTCTCGTAGTAATGCAGGAAAATCTCCTATTTATTATGGTTATGAACATGATATTGCTTATTTTCTATCATACGCTAATTTATTTCCTACTTATGGAGCATTCATTGCATCGTTAGACACCACCTCTTTGCCTAAGTGTTGGCAGGAAGCAAAGGAAGATCCAAGGTGGAAAGCTGCAATATTGGAGGAACTTGGGGCACTGGAAAGAAATGGGACATGGGAACTTGTTCCATTACCTGAAGGAAAAAGGGCAATCGGATGCAAATGAGTCTTCACGGTGAAGGAGACACCAGAAGGAAAGGTGGAGTGATACAAGACAAGATTGGTTGCAAAAGGATTCACTCAGTCCTATAACATCGATTATGATGAGACGTTTGCTCCTGTAGCGAAGATGAACACTGTAAGAACCTTTGACTCCCTTGCAGCAAACCATGGGTGACAACTTCATCAATTAGATGTGAAGAATACCTTTCTTCATGGAGATCTACAGGAGGAAGTATACATGGAGACGCCCTCTGGATTTTGCATGAAGCAATCAACAGGAAAAGTGTGCAAGTTGAAGAAATCATTGTATGGACTCAAGCAATCTCCTCGGACATGGTTTGAAAGATTCAGAAAAGCTGTGACGGGTATGGGGCACAACCAGACTAATGCAGATCACACAACCTTTTTTCGACATGCGAGAGGCCACGTTACCATACTTGCTGTATACGTAGATGATATAGTGATCACAGGTGATGAGGAATAGGAGATTACCCAGCTGAAGTCGGAACTTGCCAAAGAATTTGAAGTAAAGGACTTGGGAATGATGAGGTATTTTCTCAGGATCGAGGTAGCTCGAGAAAAAGATGGGATCGTCCTCTCTCAGAGAAAGTATGTACTAGACTTGCTCACAGAAACTGGTATGCTGGGATGTCGTCCGACAGTCACTCCGATTGACCAGAAAAATAAATTAGGGGCAGAGGCAGGAGAGCCGGTTGATCGTGAAAGATATCAGGGACTTGTAGGCAGATTGATTTATCTGGGCTACACTCGTCCTGATATCTCATTTACTGTGAGTGTAGTGAGTCGCTACATGCACGATCCAAGGAATGGCTACATAGATGCAGTTTTCCATATTTTGAGATATCTAAAGGGGGCTCCTGGAAGAGGGATATGGTTCAAGAACAATGGACACCTTAGTCTTGAGGGATACTGCGATGCAAATTGGGCAAGTTGCATGGTTGACAGAAGGTCTGCCTCAGGGTATTGTGTATTTATGGGGGGTAACCTAGTCTCATAGAGAAGCAAGAAACAGTACGTGGTAGCTCGATCAACCGCTGAAGCGGAATATAGAGCTATGGCTCTGGGAGTGTCAGAATTGTTGTGGGTAAAAGCATTGCTGACAGAGTTGAAGCTGGACCAAGGAACACCATTGCGTCTTCTGAGTGACAGCCAAGCAGCACTGAGTATAGCTAACAATCCAGTTCAGCATGACAGAACGAAGCACATCGAGATCGATCGGTTCTTCATCAAGGAAAAGCTAGAGAAAGGAATACTAAAGCTCGATCATGTTCGCTCAGAAGAACAAGTTACAGATTGTCTTACTAAGGGACTTAATTCATTAAGTCCCTTTAAACTATATAACAAGATGGGATGATTGATATCTATCGGCCATCTTGAGAGGGAGTGTTGAGAGTATTAATGGGCTTTTATTCCCACATCGAGTAGAATAATAGGGAGAGGGGTTAGCCTCTCCTATATAAGTGTAGCTCCACCTCAATAATAAATAAGTCAAATATTCTACTAAATTCTCTCTCTCTCTATGTGTGTGTGTGTGTGTGTGTATATATATATATATATATATATATATATATATATATATATATATATATATATATATATTTGGAATAAGGGTAAATTTTATTCCACGCAAATCTCGGTATCGGTATTACAATACACTATTCTCACATCTCCCTCCCCAGTTAAGAGGCCATTACAGATACATCGAATTCTATATTATGCAGAATTCCTACAGGCGGAGTAGCAGTCCTTCAAAGATACGCCTGTTGTGCTCCCTCAAGACATGCCAAACTGATGCTGCAAGTCTAACTCTAGTCATCTTGGCCCAACCAGGGTCCATACCGCGACGATCTCTGATCCAGCTGAGGATCCCCCGGATATCTCTGGCACTGCCAACTCCACCCAACAATCGCATGCACTACGCCTCCCAGATATGCCTAGTCCATGGACACTCAAAGAATAGGTGGCCAATAGACTCCGCGTCACCGGTACAGAGAACACACTTCGGGTCTGGAATCTGCATCCTAAACCTAATAAGTCTGTCCCGAGTCATCAACCTGCCCAGAAGGAGTCTGTATAAACAAAGCTGCATTTTGCGAGCAATCCCCTTCGCCCAGATAAAGTCATACTCCGCAATACTGTCATGTGGGGTCCGAACCAGATTATAGCAACTTTTAAAACTGAATATCCCAGACCCACCAACCGAACCAGGATCAACCCAACACCAGGAGTCCTCAATCAGGCTAGTATCGATAGTGACCGACGAATCTCCTCCCCAAACTGAGCTGTGTATGGATACTCCTCAGGCCTCCAACTCCCATCCCTGATAATCCGACTACATTTCACTCCCCTGCTCGCCTCTCTGTCCATCTGAACCCTCAAGATCTCCAGAAGGGAGCCATTTCCCATCCACGGGTCCAGCCAGAGATCAGTATTCGCCCCATCTCTCATAATCCTGCATATAGCGGACTGAAGGATCGGTCTGCACCTAAGTATAGCCTTAAATGAGACCGAGAAATTGTTATTAATCCTACAAGACCAGAAATTCATCTGCCGCACATATCTGCTAGCCAGACACTCTGCCCAAAGGGAACCTCCCTTGATGAACCGCCACGCCATCCTCACCCCAGAAGCCTCTCTAACCGTCCGAAGAGGTCGCAACCCCACTCCTCCTTCCTCCCGGGTCCGGCAGAGTTTTTTCCAAGCGATCGCATGCATACCTCCCCGCCAGATGAAATTAGCACAAATGGACTCCACCTTCCTTATGGTAGCTACTGGGATCTGAATCGACTGTAACCAGAACATAGCGATGCCAGAGATAACGGACCTCACCAGCTCAATACGGCCACCAAAGGACAGACCAGCTGCCTGCCAGCCTTCCACTCTCCTTTGGGCAAAATCTACCAGGCTGAGACAATCCTTATCCCTGGCATAATTGACTGTCAACGGGACCCCCAGATACTTCACCGGTAACTCGCCTTTCTCCACTCCTAGAGCAAGGGCCCGTTTCTCCTTGAGTGTGCACAGAGAGCTGAAATAGACCCTACTCTTCTCCTTATTCAGCTGCAGGCCAGACAACCGCCCAAACTCCTCCATAATATCTGAAAGCGCCCTCAACCCCCTCATAGATGGATGCAGGAATACCGAGAGGTCGTCAACATATATCAAGTGAGACACCACCGGCTTGACCTGCCTGAAAAGAGGAACAATCTTCCTACTATGCACCGCCAGGTCCATCATACAAGTGAAGTACTCCATCACCAAAGTGAACAGGTACGGAGAGAGAGGATCCCCCTGCCGCAGTCCCCTGTTGCTCGAGAAGCATCCATATGGAGTACCCTGAATGAGGACCAAAAATGTGGGGGAGCATATGCACTCCCTCACCCTTGCCACCCATCTCTCATCAAACCCCATAGCAAGCATAAGGTGGCAGAGGAAGTCCCTGTTGACCGTGTCATAGGCTTTCCGCAAATCCAGCTTTACACAAGCCTTCATCCCCCCCGGCTTGTTGAAATCCCTCACCATCTCATGTGCAAGAAGACTGTGCTCAGCAATCGAGCGCCCCTTGATGAAAGCCGCTTGATTCCGAGACACCAAGTCCTGCATAATCCCCTCTATACGCCGACACATGAGGTGAGTAATTATCTTGTATAGATAATTACAACACGCAATAGGCCTGAAGTCGGCGAGGGAGGTAGCACCCTCCTTCGGGACCAAGGTCAAGAAAGTGTGATTCAGCTCCTTCAACAACTTTCCTTCCAAAAAAAACTCCTGCACCGCCTCCAGAACTGGGAACTTTAGCTCACCCCAATGACGTCTAAAGAACACACAAGAGAAGCCGTCAGGCCCCGGAGCCTTATTTGGATCAGCTTTCATCACAATATCCTCCACCTCCTCCAATCTAACAGGGGCCAACAGCAAGCTATTCCCATGGTGCGTCACCAGCCTCTTCGTGACAAGACCGGAGAACGTGGTGGGATACTCAGTTTGCTGATATAAGTCAGAATAGAACCTGACTGCCTCCTCCTGAATCTCTCCCGTGTCGCCAACAAGCCTGCCCTCGCCATTAAGCAGCCTGGGGATGCTGTTCCGGTGTTGTCTGGCACGGATCACATCATAGAAGAACTTGGTGCACCGATCCCCATCCTTGAGCCATGAACACTTGGCCCTCTGGGCCGCACTAATCTCCTGCTGAAGCCTCATGATGTTGTCCTCCGCAATCAGGTCCCGCTCCCTAGCCGCCAACTCACCGCTCAGTATGTCAGCCTGCAAAGCTTCTTGGACCTTACGAAGCTCAGCCTCCTTGTCCTCCAGGGAAGATCGCGGCATCTTCTTTACCCAATCCCGAATAGCTCTCTTGACCTGTTTGAGTTTGTGAGCCATACGAAACTGAGCCGTGCCCTCCCGAGTATACCGAAGCCCTCCCATAACAGCCTCCTCATATCCCGCAGAAAGGTACCAGCCATTGTTGTACCGGAATGACCGAGCCTTCCAAGTGGGCCTCTCAAAGAGACCCACCCGGATAGGGGAGTGATCGCTGGTCCCAGCCGCTAGCCCTTCCGCCATGGAATTCGGGAAGTAGCGAAACCATTCGCTATTTCCCAAAGCCCGATCCAGTTGACAGGCAATCCTGTTGTGGACCGCCTTATTGTGCCAGATCCAGATGTGTCCAACTCTCTCCAGTCCCCTCAGCCCAGACAAGAGGAGACACCTCTGGAAATCGTATAAGATTGAATCCAGCACTGAACGACCTCCTACCTTCTCTTGTCGATGTAGCATGGCATTGAAGTCTCCCATAAGCAGCAGGGGAAGATGCAGGTGCTCCGCCATACGACCTACTCGCACGATGTCCGCCCACAAGGTCTCTCTAAGCCGCCTATCATTATGCCCATAAACTGCTCCAAGAATGAAGTGGAATCCTCCCTTGTTGACAAAGGAGATGCCAATAAGCTGCTCTGTCATCAGAACCTGTTCCCCCTCCCAACTATCTTTGTTCCATCGAACCCAGATCCTAGCCATACCACAAAGATCCAGGTGATAGGACTTATATGCATAGCACTTATATGACTTATATGCATAGCACCCAGATCCTATCTCTGTTCCATCCTATTCAATGGGTAATTATATTAATTTAAAAAAATGGGTGATAGGACTTATATGCATAGCACCCTACCATGCATACCACCACCAATACAATCAAAATATCAACAATGAGCCATTACAACCAATTCCTATACTGCCCCTTAGTACTCCGAGAACTAACTCGGATACTAATGGGTTTCTTCTCAATTTTGTGACGCATACGGACTCGTAGTGTGCGTTCCTCTGAGACGAGAGTGCCTCACAGAGGATATCATGATACATCGGGTGTTCATATTCTTGCCTCATTTCTAGCAGATATTTCAAATTGCCTTAGCATTTTAGTTGTGCTTAACTATTCGTTAAACCCTATTCAGCACCCTCTAGGGTATTTTCAAATTAAGTGACACAGATGTATCCATTCTGCATAATCTTTGTCTCTTCACATGCAAACAATAATTATTATAACGAAAATACCACTGAGGAGGTGGTGTAGGTGGTGCAGTGGTAGCACTGGTAAGGGAGAGGAGTAGATGTGGGTACGAATCCAAGTTCAGACAAAAATTTAATTAAATAGGAGGGGTTCTTGGTGCTAGTAGCCTAGTACAAGAATAGTAATTAAATGACTGGCCTTGTCTCATAAAAAAAACTATTATATCTAAAATGGAAGATTAAGCATAACGTGCTAGATTAGGTAATCGTGAGCTAAGAGCGCACAAATGGAGAGCAAGATAGTTGACTACAAAGCAATACGACCTTGTTAAGGTTTTAGAAGGAAATGGTAATAACAACTCTAGTTCTAGGAGCAACCATCACTTCAATGAGCATTATATGATATGAATGCATATGAGAGACTAATGCAAAGAGAACAAAATTAGATGGGTAATAAGATTCAACCTTATCTCCAATTTTCCATTTCCAAAGATAAGTACAAGTCCAACACCAGAAGGGCCATGGACAATCGACGCAAAGCAACATGTTCCACTAAATTTTTTCTTACCATGAATCTTCTTGATCCCCTAAGTGGAAAAAATGTTACAAGCAATAATGTTATTTTCTACAGTTTCTATTAATGTTATATTAAGTTAAGCAATAGAGTAAAAGATTATACCTGGATTGCATGACTTAATGAGTAAAGACGCACAGCAGTTTCAGAGCAAAACAATAATAGTGACTGCTTCGTAGTAGAATCTCTGACACAGTTTTCTTTGCTTGTATCCTGGTAGCCTGATCCGGAGCTGCATTCTCCATCAGGTGAGACAGCTGCATTCATAATCAATCTCATCAGCTCCTACTGTATCTCATCACGATTTTAATCCTATGAAGATGAAAGGTACATGAAACACACTAACCTAATGTCTCCATCAATAAAGCTCTCGATGATTTCTTAATATGGATGCTGGGGCTCAATTCATTTCCGGTATCTTCTTCAAGGGTCAAAATTGACGAATCTTGCATGCCTACTAACAGAACATTCTTGGCATAGCCATTGTGGTTACAATTCTCAAACTGCATAGAGCAGATACCAGTATAAACGTGGCTTGGGAGCTGCTTTTGATATAATATATTGGTGCCTTCCGTGTCAAACACAAATATCTGGGAGATGGAAATAATGTTAAATGAATTCTAAAATATATTACTGAAAAATGAATGCATACATACTACCAGAAAGAATAGTTTCAGGAACAGTATTACATCTTATAAATGATTGATCTTACGTAAGCTAATCACAAAAATTCTATCTTAATAACCTAAACTTAGTGTTTGCACCTATTTCGCTGACAAACCAACACATCAGATAATTGGAAAGATATATCCTAGCAACAGCACATGTTACACCAAATAAGAAAACATTTTCCTTCCCATTCTCCATAAAGATATACAGAGGAAGCTACGTATCACATTGGAATAACATTGGTAACACAGGTGTCGAGACATTTACATGAATAGACTGAAATTCTTCTGGTTAAAGATACGCTTAGAACACAATTGTTTAGAATAACATATGTATGTTACTCTCAACCCTCACTACAACTCTACAACTCTAAAATTTTGGTGTAGTGGCAGGAACATTAATATGGTATCAGACAATCCAGGTTCAGTTCCTCTGGCGCACATTTTAAGTGAATCTATAAAAAGCATGAATCAATATCTCTGCCCAAAATGGACCTTCGACCTGTAGGGGTGTTAGAATAAAGTAAATAATATAATCCTCGACACCCTCTCTACAACTCTAAGAGTTTTGGTGTAGTGGAGTGATGGAGAACAATTTGGATTTTCGGTTATTTTGGATTTCTTTAGTTTGTCTATTGGGATAAATTAAAATAAAGAGAATTTTATCTCTTGTGTTGGTTGGAGTTGGTTAGGGATTGAGTTATCTTATGTATAAGAACTTAGAGATTTAGTTTATCTTGTTTTGATTGTTTTGTAGCTTATAAATAATTTGTAATTTCATATGTTATGGATCGAAGAATTGAGAATTGAGAAATCTATTTTGAGTTTATATGGTGCAATGCCAAAACCTTAAAGTGGATATCTCTACTTAGTTGCTTCTCCGCTTTCGACGTTGACGTCTTCAACGTAGCTTCTCCTCTTTCGACGTTGATGTCTTCAACGTTGCATCTCCGCTTTCGATGTTGACGTCTTCAACGGTAATCATAATATTATTTTGCATTTCTATTATAATTTCTGAGACAAATTTATAATAGTTGTTGTTCACTCTTCAATTAAAGCTTCCGCGTCCAAATCTTCTCAAATCCCTAATTTCATAAAAATAATTGTTTTTGGGTCTTCGTCCCGCATCAGGGAGAGACTTTAACAACAATGAAAAATATGGATGCATTAAAATCAATGCTATCCAGCAGTTGGTTATTTCTAAAGCATTGACAGTTTTCTCGTGCTGTTTTATTGTTCTCCCCCTGAGGGGGAAGAGAACTCACAGAGAAGATAGTCTGAACCATGAATGCTACCATTTCTCGCTCTCTCAGAGTTTTTTTTTTCCTCTGTGCATTTTCTACAGGTAATACTCCTATCTGTATACTTTTCCTTTTAACTTTCTGATCTCCTCCTTACTTTTTCCCTTACTAGTACACATGAATCATGAAGGATATTGAAACCACCATCAAGAATGGAGATATCAATGTACTAGATGGATCACTTGATCGAAAAAGCCTGACTTGTTACAAAAGGCTTCCATCAGAAGAAGGGTGTTGATTATCTGAAAGTCTTTGGTCCGGTAGTCAAACTATCTAGTATTCACATTGTTCTAACTGTCGCTACTGTAAGAGAATTACCAATTCATCAATTAGATGTCAAGATCGTCCTTAATTTCTAACACGGTTGTCTTAATGTTCCTGTCTATATGGAAAAACCACCTGGCTTCCTTGATTCAGCTCTCCCTGGGACTGTTTGCTTACTCAAGCATGCTTTATATGGGCTCAAACAAGCGCCTAGGGAGTGATTCTATAAGTTTAGCTACTTTCTTATTGGGTATGGATTCATCTCCAGTACTGCTGATGCATCATGTTCATTTACCGTCATGATGGCCATCCCACTATCTTGCTACTTTATCAGATAATTATAAAAATATATCCTAGCAACAGCACATGTTACACTGAATAAGGAAAACATTTCCTTCCATTTCTCCAAAAAGATATACAGAGGAAGCTACTTATCACATGGGTATTACCACCGGTAAGACAGGTGCCGAGACATTTACATGAACAGACTGAAATTCTTCTGGTTAAAGATAACCTTAGAAAACAATATATGTTAATCTCAACCACAACTCTAAAATTTTTGTGTAGTGGTAGGCACTTAATATGGTATTAGACAATCCAAGTTCAGTTCCTCTTGCATGCATTTTAGTGAATTTAAAAAGACTATACTGCATGAATCAATCTCTCTGCCCAAAATAGGCCTTCGACCTCTAGGTTGTTACCAAATGATTAATTAATATTTTGATTATGGCTAATCGATTAAATTTCTCAATAAATAATTACTAATTGTTAATACTTGACTAAGGCACAAGTTAAGTATTTCTTGTTCTCATTATCCACACTTGTATTTATGATCTCTCTATTAGTATTGGATATGATATGGATACTTGCTTGATATAATGCTATTGCTTTGTATGCTTAGCTTTATCTTGTAGAAAAACAATTCAGATAATTTGAAGCAAGACTTGTCATGGACATGTGCTCATATGAAGAAATTTTGTTGGACCAAAGATACAATAACTCAAGTCAAACCAAAGCGAAGATTGTTTGAAGACATTTTGCAATTGGTATCTTGTATGTCTTCGATGAGGATAACAAATTAGCACTCAGAGAATAATGTGCACTTGGAAGCTCAACCCACCATACATTATATAAGACAAAACATATAAATCTTGCATACATTCTAGTTAAATAGTTCACAAGCTAGTAGTTAGACCATATTTCAAAATCAAATTATTTGTACTTCTACATTTACATTCAGCCCAATACCCCTTCACTCAGAGCTACAAACATTATTTTAATTTGAAACTAGACTTCCATACCTGAAATTCATATGTTCGCTGTAATGCCCGTCCATCTCAGTTCAACCGGAGGAATCGAAACGCAACGGCGTTTGGACTTAGCCACGCAACGGCTTGTTCGAAGTTCCGCTCGGTCGAGGCAACTCCTCACTCAGGTGGGTGGTTTCGGTAAACTTGCATCAGCTTGACCTTCACACTAATAACTGGAAGTTTTCAAATGCACATATTAGGCTTGATAAAAAAAGAGATGAATCCACATAGCTAAGGGAATAATTCCACCTTCGGTCAGGTTGAGTTAGAATATGGAAAGGTCCTACGGTTAGATTAGAAATGTTGCACGGCGTACTTTCAAATTGACACTCGGTCCTTCGTCTCGTGGCCTGGGAGAAGGAAAAGTTGGTCCATGTTGCCACAAGGCTATTGACTTAGCATAGTCATGGGCGTCGTACGGTATAGATTCTTGGTAAAGTATATAATGTTCCACTGTTCCACTGCTTGGTATAACAAAACTGTTCCACAGTCTCAATGCACGTTCCTACGGTCGCAAGGCTTGCCATAGCTTTTCCTCGTTCTACGGTCAAAGTTGTATCACATGGTTTATGACACGGTCATGGTATTCAATGGAACACGGTTGGTTCAAGTTATGCTGAAAGACTATCAATTAATCATTCCTGAGTTTGAGTCAAAGAGGGTATGGAAACGCTGAAAAATATGTCGGGACTGTAGTCAGTCGCCAAGGCAATTCCTGGTTTGGGCTTTGCAAATAAGTATAAAGAGTAAAGAAGTAAAGCAAAGGAAGTAAGTTATACTGTCGGTTAGGCCATGCATTTACGTGGAGTCTAGAAGATCTCGTAGGTGTGTGGTCATGGACAACTTGTGCACAAAGTTTCGCATCCTCGATTCGGTAGTCTGG
Organism: Iris pallida; assembly: GCA_029216955.1. NCBI lineage: Eukaryota > Viridiplantae > Streptophyta > Magnoliopsida > Asparagales > Iridaceae > Iris > Iris pallida. The sequence goes on along the minus strand of JANAVB010022999.1, from coordinate 18,628,768 downwards.
GGCCACAATACCGTTTCGACCTAGGAGGGTAGCAAAGTAGTTAGGCAAGAACACGCCACGGTGATTCGAGGACCTCAGCAGGACTAGCTACCCTTGGTTGTAAGGATCTCGTCTGCACCACCTACATGTCTAAGATGGTTTGAATTGCCAGTGACCTTTTATATAGATGAGTTGGTGTGCCGAGCGGCAATCCGCATGCACGGTGTCGATCGAATCAAAGGAGGTGCAAGCACGGCACGAATTGAGTCAAGAAGCTATGCACGGTTACAACACCACTATGGAGCCTAAGATTTGGCTATAGTAAAAACACGTGCTTCGGCACAGTAGGTGGTGTCGAGTTTTGAGTCCTTGGCACAGAGTTGCATAAGTTGAGATTGAGTCGTTTCGAGTTTAAGTCAGTAAGGGCCTTCATGACAAAGTTTGGTTAAGTCATGTTGAATTGTGAGACACGACCTCGACGTTGAAGCACGAACAGAGTTATAGCACGACCATGTTGTTGCATCTCAGAGTATGAGCCAATAGGCAAGCACGAGTCAATACATTGATGTTGTTGGCACGGGAATAGTCTAGAGGCACAAGGATAAGTAACTTATCGCTGCGAGGCACGGTGATGGTCTAGAGTCATAAATAGGCCAGGAGTCTATATTCTAAAACTGATACTAAAACAAGATTAGAAAGACAATTGAAGGATTATAATGCACAAACTAAATGAACATGTTAGTTTTGTTTGGGTGGACGAGGAGCTCACACCACCAGTACGGTTATGTACTGACCACCCAACAGTTTTCATGCGTAGGTTATAGGTACTTGCTCGTCGGGGCGGAGCTCGCTTGGACGCGCTGAGGCATGGAGTTTCTTGGCGTTTCGAGGCGTGCGACCGCATTGAAGACTTCACCTATACGGGACGTAATGTATGAACATCGCCTTCTGAAGCATCCGCTAGCTCGTTATATTGTATTAAAAGATGAGAGAGAGCAGAATCACTTATTTTCTAAGAGAGTGCTGAGTGATTGTAATCATAGAGAAAGTGAGCTTGAGCGACTTGTAATCTTGGCTTCGTGCCCTTGTAATCTTGTTTCAATATCAATAAAGTGTATCATTTTGTACATGTCTTGATTTTATTCAACTTCTCTGCTTGGGACTTCTGTGCGACGATTCTGTCGCAAGCTGCTGTAATAGGCCGTTATAGAACCCACCTTGCGTAAGCGCAATCTAGGCTCACACGACATCACGCTTTAGCAATGACGATCAGTTCTACGAAACCGGGGCGTGACATAATGGTATCAAGGCACGGTTTTACGTTATTAACTTCATGTCGATTCTCTCAATTTGAAAGCTCGTTTATGAGTAAAAGAGGTGTACGTTCTCTCTCGTTGTCTCTTGGGATGTTCCATGCAATAAGTATAATATTTTCAAAAGCTCGTACAAGTATTCAGTTGAATGGGATCGATATGCGAAGGCCTTTGTGCCGAACTGTGTCGGACTTGAGTTGAAAGGAACCCATGCTAAAGTTAGCAAGTGGTGTGCGCACCTGAATAACCTTACGCTGACACTAGCGAATGAATGTGCGAGACCGGAGTATAGTTCGAACGGGATGGCTATGCGCACAGCCTTTTGGCTAAGTTATGCCAAGTATCGCGCACCTAGACCTTCTGATGCGAGCGAGATTGAATATCGCTCGGACGAGAATAAGACTTACAGTGTATATCGATAGAGACATTATCGGACCAACGCTAAGGCGAACACAGAGAATGGTATTTGGGTTTTGAGGAATAGTTCGAACGGTTAATTACATCGAGCAGTATGAATCAGAAATATGATTTGCATGATGGAAGACTAGATTGGATGCCTTAATGCCTGAGTGGTGTATGCGATAGCCTTGAAGAGGAATAAGAGTGAGTTTTGATATTGGTCAAGTTGCTGAACCCTGAGTGGTATATGGATCGTCTTGGAAATTGTTCGAGTGAAATTGAGGATTTAGGGGTAGCAACGAGTATATTAGTAAGCAATGTGATCGCGCAAAGCCTTAGAATGAAAAACACTTAATTGGTCGTGATTTCGAGGGTCTCGAACGAGATGTCGTTCGAACAATTTGTAAATGTGTAGTGCAAATTAGAAAACGGTATCGAATAAGGATTCGGATGAGAAAACAAATGGATGTCTTGGTCGAGAAAACCTAGTGGATCGTACATGCGATTTTGGATTTAGTCGAATGAATTGAAACTTGAGTTGAGGTGAAATACTCGTAGATGAAATCTAAGATAGCACAATCGATCGATAGCACGATTGGAAGAAAGTGCACATAGAAACTGGATTGAGTAGGATATCGCTCGGTATAATTTAGCTTGAATATGGATTTTGTGATTCGAGCGAGTTGATACGACATTAACGCTTAGAAGATAGCACGATTGATACAAGTTAAAGAACTTTGTGGTACGATGATTTGAGTTGTGCGATAAGGAATGGAACTTGAGTTTTGGACAAGCGATCTTGAATCTAGTTCGGAAGATAGTACTCGTCTAAAACGCAAAAAAAAGAGTTATGCAAGGTGATTGTTATATAAACATAACTTAAGGATATGAGGAAATGTCTGAGAATGGTTGGATGAAAACGAAAGTGTCTTGATTGTTTCGATAATAACCACAACGTTGACGTTCTTGTCTTGTGTGAGCACACATTCTGCCTCGCACATGCGTCACGTTGGATTAGGGCGATCATTTTACGGGCGCGCTGGCACGGTGATTCCTGTCCAACGGGGATGATCGAACTTGCGGGAGATTAGGGCGTGGCAATTGGATTATTTTGACTTGTGGTTTGACGCAAAAGAAAATTCGAGAATTGTTTGGACTTGTGATTGACGATAAAGTAAGTTTGAGAATTGAGTAGATCTAATGTGCGTATCAAGAATGAATTAGTCTAGACTCAAAGTAAGAGTTACGTCCCGACGAGGACGATTATCCTGCGGGAGCGTTGGCATGGTGATTTTATATCCAGCGTGGATAATCAGACTTGCGGAAGATTGGGGCGTGATATATTGTTATGCTAGACGACCTTGTGATAGAATACGTGATTCATGTTAAACGACTTAGGAAATATGTATGAGAATTAAGGTTTAGTGACAAATCGTGTCGTGGTGTACTTGACTTGGATATGATGGATAGGTAGATTATATCAAACAAGTTTGAAGAGAAAGACTACGCGAATTGCTAGTTTGGACATGTGATATTGATATGCCGATGAGTTGATTGAGCAGAACTTACCGTAGGATGACTTTGTTGAACGGACTCGGACCCCATGCGACGAATGTCTTTTTGTGAATATGATGAACACTGCTCGATGTTTAGAAATGTGAGTGAAGCAAGATTGGGTAGAGTATCCCATACGAACGAACAATGGTTTGACCTTAGGATTGGGGCGAGCGTCGTGCAACGAGTTTGCACGATGAACCGCGAACTTGAGTTGTACCTATGACCTTGTGAGCTGACCTAGCGGATAGGCAGACAACCCTGTGCCGAGTGGTTGAACCTGTATAACCAACTTTAGAGTATCGTTCGGGTGGACGATAGATCTGGGACAACAAGGCTTAGAGTTAGGACTTGGAACTGAGAGTGTGCGCTAGCGACATTGATATCAGATCCGAACGAAGTGAATGGTAGAAATCGGTGATGCATAAGTAAAGTTGGGATAATGAATTGAATCATTGCTTGGAAGACGTACTTGATGGTAGTACAATGCTTGGTCTTGAATCGGACTGGAATTACTTGGATTTTGCTCGACTTCGCTAAACTGGAGTTCGATTTTAGTCGAGTTAGTAAAACGACTAGCAATTCAAAACTATCACGAGTAGCTTGTCCGACTTTGCTATCGCTAAGCTTGGTTGAAATGTATATATTCGGGGGACGCCTTGAATATGTGCACAATCCAGACTCAGCGATATGCTGAACTCAAATGCAGCTGCAAGTGGATATGTTGAGATGCGCATGGATGAGTAAGTTAGCCTCAGCCTAAGACTCTTGTGTATGATAATTATAACGTACCTCGTGCAACCGTTATAGTCCCGTGCCAGGGCGCAATAGCGACCAAGTCATAGGAACACAACAACTGAGTGAGTATCGTCAACTCAAATTGAGTGGTAGAGTCATTCAATGAAATTGGCCAAGCGCATGCGACACGGAACTTAGAAAGATACTTGAGTATAGTTCGCTGCCATCAAAGGATAGAGTCGTTCGATGAGAATTGTCTAAGACACACACGGTCTGGATTGAGGAACGGTATAATGACTTGCACTCAGGAAGTCTCGAGGACGAGACTTATTCTGAGTGGTGTATTATGTAATGCCCCGTCCCGCTCAGTTCAACTGAAGGAATCGAAATGCAACGGCGTTTGGACTTAGCCATGCAACGGCTTGCTCGAAGTCCCGCTCGGTCGAGACAATTTCTCGCTCAGGTGGGTGGCTTCGGTGAACTTGCCTCAGCTTGACTTTCACACTAATAGCTGAAAGTTTTCAAATGCACAGACTAGGCTTGATAATAAAATAGATGAATCTACATAGCTAAGAGAATAATCCCACCTTGGGTCGGGTTGAGTTAGAATATGGAAAGGTCTTACGATTGGCTTAGAAATGTTGCACGGCGTGCTTTCAAATTGACACTCGGTCCTTCGCCTCATGGCTTGGGAGAAGGAAAAGTTGGTCCATGTGGACACAAGGCTATTGACTTAGCATAGTCATGGGCGTCGTACGGTATAGATTCTTGGTAAAGTATATAATGTTCTACCGTTCCACCGTCCCACTGCTTGGTATAGCAAAACTGTCCCACAGTCTCAATGCACGTTCCCACGGTCGTAAGGCTTGGCATAGCTTTTGCTCGTTCTACGATCTAAGTTGTATCAGATGGTTTGTAGCACGGTCGTGGTATTCAATGGAACATGGTTGGTTCATGTTATGCTGGAAGACTATCAATTAGTCATTCCTGAGTTTGAGTCAAAGAGGGTATGGAAACGCTGAAAAATATGTCGGAACTGTAGGTCAGTCGCCGAGGCAATCCCTTGTTTGGGCTCTGCAAAAAAGTATAAAGAGTAAAGAAGTGAAGCAAAGGAAGTAAGTTGTACTGTCGGTTAGGCCATGTATTTACGTGGAGTCTAGAAGTTCTCGTAGGTGCGTGGTCATGGACAACTTGTGCACAAGGTTTCGTTTCTCGATTCGGTAGCCTGGGACCACAGGACCGTTTCGGCCTAGAGGGTAGCACGGTAGTTAGGCAAGAACACGTCGCGGTGATTCAAGAACTTCAACAGGGCTAGCTACCCTTGGCTGCAAGGGTCTCGTCTGCACCACCTACATGTCCAAGATGGCTTGAATTGCTAGTGACCTATTATATAGATGAGTTGGTGTGCTGAACGGCAATCCGCATGCACGGTTTCGGTCAAATCAAAGGAGGTGCAAGCACGGCACGAATTGAGTCAAGAAGGTATGCACGGTTGTAACACCAGTATGGAACCTAAGATTTAGCCATAGTAAAGACACGTGCTTCGGCACGAGAGGTGGCGTCGAGTGTTGAGTCGTTGGCACAAAGTTGCATAAGTTGAGATTTGAGTTGTTTCGAGTTTAAGTCAGGAAGGACCTTCATGGCAAAGTTTGGTTAAGTTATGTTGAATTGTGAAGCACGACCTCGACATTGAAGCACGAACAGAGTTATGGAACGACCATGTTGTTGCGTCTTAGAGTATGAGCCAATAGACAAGCACGAGTCAATACATTGATGTCGTTGGCACGAGAATGGTCTAGAGGCATAAGGATAAGTAAGTTATCGGTGCGAGGCACGGTAATGGTCTAGAGTCACAAAATAGGATTATGATGCACAAACTAAATGAACGTGTTGGTTTTGTTTGGGTGGACGAGGAGCTCACACCACCAGTACGGTTGTGTACTGACCACCCAACAGTTTTCATGCACAGGTTACAGGTACTTGCTCGTCGGGGCTGAGCTCGTTTGGACGCGCTGAGGCATAGAGTTCCTTAGTGTTTCGAGACGTGCGACCGCGTTGAAGACTTCACCTATACGGGACGTAATGTATGGACATCGCCTTTTGAAACATCCGCTGGCTCGTTATATTGTATTGAAAGATGAGAGAGAGAGAGCAGAGTGACTTGTATTCTGAGAGAGTGCTGAGTGATTGTAATCATAGAGAAAGTGAGCTTGAACGACTTGTAATCTTGGCTTCGCGTTCTTGTAATCTTGTTTCAATATCAATAAAGTGTATCATTTTGTACACGTCTTGGTGTTATTGAACTTCTCTGCTTAGGACTTCTGTGCGACGATTCCGTCGCACGCTGCTGTAATCGGCCGTTATGGAACCCGTCTTGCGTGAGCACAATCTAGACTCACGCGGCATCACACGCCTTAGCGAGGACGATTGGTTCTACGGAACCGGGACGTGACATCGCTCTCATACAAGTATGAGAATCAGACAAACACCATAACAACCAAAAGGAAAAGTAATTCAGACACATACAATAACTGAACCAACAAGTGAGGAAACCCAGACACTTAAAAGGGGTGCAGTTTTTTATCCACAGTAGATTATGCATCGTCTTGAGCACTAATATCAAAACTGACGGCTGATGCCCTTTGTAACCCTAAATCTCACCTTACTTGGGTGGTAACCTCCTTTCGACATATGCTCAAATTTTCACCCCAAACTTGACATGTCTCCTGATGAAGGACCCCAACATGCGCTCCCATAGCGGGTTTACCGTAGTGAGGTTGGCCTGCCTCCCAACTCCTCCCCCGTCCTCACGAGTGTAGCAATCGGGTTTCTTCCTTGCGCGAGAATAAGTCTCGACCCTATTTTCTTGTTGTGGTGCGTAAATGTCCTCCTTATTCCCTTCATTTAATTCATATAGTACCAGAGCATGTTGAGGGCAAAGTTCCTCGCCCATCACATCAGCTTGGAGTACCTCTGATTTCATCCTTTGTATGGCCTCCAGGTCCGACCCCTTTTCGAGTACACTGATTTGAGGCAATTCAAGTGCCACTTTAAGCGATGATAGAGTCATGGTCGCATCTGCCACTATCATGTCCTTCTCGTTAACATTTTCAAGGGGCATGCCATTATCCTTCTGAGGCACCTTCGGACCAGTATTATAGACTTCCTCGCTTACCCAGGTAACATCAGCTTGGCTTACTTTGTAACTGTAATAATTGATCAGGTGACCGAAGCTAGCACAATACGAACATACAAGAGGAACCCACTTATATTCGACAATCAGGTCCATTAACTCACCTTTGGGAAGGATAATCCCTAAGGAGTCGCGCAATGTATTTGTAGCTTTAATTTCCACAAAGACACGAGCATGTTCCAGCCTTGTCTTGTGTTGTAGAAACACCCATGTGGATCGGTGTACCAATCAGGCTAGCTATATCCATGATCGCCGACGTGCTCCGAAGTTGGGGTGGCAGCCAAGGGAGTCGAATCCACACAGGTAAAGTAGAGAGTCTATCTCCTTCAAAGTTCGATTCCGGGTGCCATCTACTCATGACCACCAATCTGCTGTCAAAAGTTCATGGATCTCCCTCAAGGTCCCTCCCAATGTCTTCTTCCAGGTTGAATTTCACCAAGAAGAATCCATTCTGTCTAGCGAAGACTTCCATAGCTCCTCTCGACTTTTAGACCCTAGCTGCAAATCATCATAGTTGGCTAAAGAAAGCCTTGTTTCCCGATCACATGAAGCATGGCGGTGTGTTTTCCGTACTTTGATGTCTCAGCTAGATCATCCAAGGTGAGGGCTGCCCTTCTAACCCCATTGATTTCTACCGGCTCCACATAGTAGAGATCCACAGCTTCCGGCCAGACACCGGCCGACACAGGTCCGCCCAAGAGACCACGCTCCCACATATCACGCCCGACACCGCTGATGTTGGCATTTTATCAAACACCTTTGTCATCCTTGTAGTAGTGGCAGTTGGAACCCACTCGTGATAACAACCGCGCACCCCCCCCCCCCCCCCCCCCCCCCCTCTCAGAAGTCTTTCCCTGAATAGTTGTGCCTCTCCTCCTTCCCATCTCCATAGGGGCTTTTCCTCCCTTCCATCCTACTACAATTGGTCAGATCCGTTCCCAGCTTGCTTTAGAAAGGAGGCTCCTCTATCTCCATTCACCTCAGTCCTCACTCTCCTCCTTCGAGTAATCGTAGACTATCCACTAGCAGACCCAAGGTTCCCATGATCCGCAGGGGCAGGCGGAGGGGGATCCCCATGGTCGCCAACATTGCCCAAGTCACAACTGGAAGAAGCCATCTTTTTTTGGAAATGGTAATTAGTTTCCGGAATCGCTACCACTAGTATTCGAACTCTGCCCACAAGGGCCACATGCCTCCACACTAACCACTTGGACTAGCCATCTTTACTATTATATACATGCTCGGTTTGGAGTTCAACTCAATTCCTAAAGATGTCTTACGTAATCAACAGAATGAGTCGATGGGTCATTTATTCTTTGAATGTGTGACGTCCTGGTTCCTATGACAGTCGCAGAATAGTAGAGGATTGGGTGGATGTGCCTCTACGAGGGATGTTGGAGACATTATTGCTTGGATTAGGGCAAGAAGAAACCGAGGTGGGATGTGGTTTATGGAAGCAAGCCTCAGACTTGCCGCGTCGGTATGGCACGTATAAAGAGGGCAAAACAGGCAGATATTTGAGGGACTCACTATCATCCCTATAGGGATCTTGCATATTATTGAATCTGATATATCAGTTTTGAGGAGGCCAATTGGGCCTGAAATCGTAAGAGATGTATCTGATTTATTGATTATATGAAATTTACCCTTTTTCATATATTTTTTTTCCATATATATATATATATATATATATATATATATAATAATAATAATAATAATAATAATAATAATTATTATTATTATTATTATTATTATTATTATTATTATTATTATTATTATATATAACATTGTCAAAATTAAGATAGATGACATCACATGTTTGTAGATTACTCTCTGCAGTCCAGTCTGACACACCTTCACTCTTTGGATAATATTTTGAGCTACATACATTATTTTGACTTAAAACTTAGTGTTTTGGAAACTATACATCAATACCTTTCTATCATATATAGATACTTGGGCTAATTCAATCTGGACATGTTCAAGATCATGCATCTTCATTAGACAATTTTTTTGTGTAAAAGAATAGCATACTGGCAGTATACCGTTGGTCTACTGACAATATTCCACTTGTATACTGAAATTATACATGCAATATAATGTTAGTACGATGTCCAAAGAGTCATTTCTTCCCAACAACCTTCTATGTTCTCGAATTTCTACACAGTACAGTAGCAGTATATCGCATCTCTCACAAATTCATGCGAGCAAGTTTTTAACTGCCCAAATTTGCTCCCACAGTACGCTGCTAGTGTATTATGAGTACACTGCCATGGTATTGTCCGTGTATTTGTTGGTATATTTAGTATGCGAATATGTCATATTTAGTATGAGAATATCCTGAGGACATATTTGGGATGCCAGAATATGCCACAGGATATTCCATTGGATATTCCATCATGTAAAGGCTATATAAAGCCTATGAGACTCAATTACAACATGGTATCAGAGCCACAAAAAACCTTAGCCGTCACCCCCTCCCCAAAACCCTAACCATAGCGGTCATCAACGCCGCCACCACCACCACCGACACCGCCACCACTACCGACACCACCACCACTACCGTCACCACCGCCGCTGCCGTCACCACCGCCGACATCACCGTCACTACCGCCGACATCACCGTTCGTCACAGAAATGATGAGGCAATCCAAATGTGACATCGAGGGCCTAGATCTGATGGAAGAGAGACATGTTCGGATCTAGGATCGGACGACGAGGACAAGCGTGAGTCGTGGAGCGGACGCGACGTGATCGGAGAGGAGAAGCATCAATGGAGGAGATCATCAAGAAGCTGGATCCTGCAGAGGTTGCGACGTTGATGAAGTTGATGAAGATGTCGGCTGGTGAGAGCACGACACGAACGTCGCCGAAGTTGGAGCTTCCCTCCATCGATCTGAAGCTTGATGGACCGACTATCTACCTAAGTTGGCCACGACGGGAAAGGAGAAACCGGGAAGAGAAAGACAGAGCCGAATGAGGGCTCGACAGGACGAAGAGCACCGTCAGGACCTAAGGGAGAGCCCCGGCAGTGCTTCAACTGCGGGGAGGTGGGTCATCTGAGGTATGCTTGCACCAAACCACCCAAGGGAGATTCAAGCGAAAGACATGGACAGTTTGGAGGATGTGACCGTGGTTGTAGGGGTCGACGGGGCGGTCGAGGACGTTGTCGTGCGAACCGGCTGGTAGCAGAAGGCGAGGAAACAGCTGACGGTCCCTATACTGAGGAGGATCAGACACTACAGGACATGTTGGAAGTACTCAGGAGGAGGCAGAGAGCGTCGAACGATAGAGACAAGAGGAGTGGGACCGGGAAGACGTCCACCTCATTCTTCGCCTGAGACAACGCTGCCATGTATGCTCATCCGTCGGCGGAAGGCACTGATGACTCGCTCGCCCTTGCATCTATGTCTTCCCTCAGATCGTCGGATTGGATTATCGATTCGGGTGCGTCTCAGCACGTGACAGGGAATGCTAGTGAGTTTTCTTCCTACACTCACCTAGCATCAGCGGACATCATTCAAACAGCTGATGGTACTTTCCAGCCAGTGGTCGGTAAGGGTATTGTCGATTGTACAGGTTCAGTAAAATTATCCAATATTTTGCATTCTCCTTCTTTTCCAGTCAGTCTTTTGTCCATTAGTTCTATAATCCTCCAAATAAAATGCACCGTCTGCTTTGATATTCCTAAGGTGATCTTCCAGGAGAAAAAGACGGGACGAAGACTTGGGACTGGCACTTGGCATAATAGACTGTAGTACCTGGATCGAGAAGGGCTGGATTCAGCATTAGTATCTATAGCAGAAAAGACAGGGATGGGAGGACTGAAGAAGATGAGTGTGGAAGATACATTGCGACTCAACCACAGGAGGTTGGGACACTCTTCATTTGGTATTTTAAGCAAATTATATCCTGCAATTTATGAAGAAGTTAATAAAGAGAAACTAGTTTGTGATGCTTGTGAGTTAGGCAAACTTACTAGGAGTTCATATGTGAGTAGCGGTCATAGGAGCTCGTCCATTTTTGATGTGGTACACTCTGATGTCTGGGGGCCTTGTACTACACCTATGAATGGTTACAAATATTTTGTTACCTTCATAGATTGTTTTTCTCATACTACTTTGTTGTATTTGATGAAAAATAAGAGTGAGGTCCCCTCATGTTTTCGGAACTTTCACAAACATGTCCAGACTCAGTACAAGGCAGTGGTGAAGGTACTGAGGTCTGACAATGAAACGGAGTACACCAACAAGACACTTGCGGAATACTTGTCCGCCCAAAGGATACGGCATCAGACCACCTGTGCATATACGCCAGCACAGAACGGAGTAGCGAAAAGAAAGAACAGACACCTCCTGGAAGTGGCGAGAAGTATGATGATAGACATGAATGTTCCACAGAGTCTATGGGGATATGCAGTGTTGACAACAGCTCAACTGATCAACATGATGCCTTCGAAGGTGTTGGGATGGAGGTCTCCATGCGAGATGTTGCAGGAAAATAATAATGGGATGCTCCCACTAAAGGTGTTTGGCTGTGTATGCTTCGTAAAGGACAACAGACCGTCGGTAGAGAAGCTTGATCCTCGAGAAATCAAGTGTATCTTTGTGGGCTACTCAGGAACTCAGAAGGGCTACGTATGCTGGAGTCCAGTAAAAAAAAGAAAATTTGTAAGTATGGATGTTCACTTCAGAGAACATGAGCCATACTACTGTCAGGAGGGAAACCCAAATATCTCGCCTGATACTGCAAGTATGAGGCGAGAGGGAGAGTTGTTGGAAAGCATTTCGACTGATCTCGGAGTATGGCTTGGAGGAACAAATAGGGTACAGGAAGGTGAAAAGGGACAGGAGGAGAAAATAAGAGGTGTTAGGCCCACAGCTCAGGGGGAGATACTTACCTACAGCAGGCGAAAGAAGCAACTTGCAGGACCAGTTCCTACAGTGCCAGTGCTAAGTCACATGCCTGCGTCCGTCTTGACTCCTGAGACACCTACACCACCACCTTCCCCTTCAGGTGATATCCTTCCTTCTCCTACTCCCCAACCATCATCAGTATGGAGGTCCACTCGCAGCAATGCGGGAAAACCTCCTGATAGATATGGTTGGGACCTTGCTAAATTTGTCTCATATGATCATCTCTTCTTCTCATAAAGCTTTTATTACATCATTAGTGTTACTGTACCTAACAATTGGCAGGTAGCCAAGAACGATCCAAAGTAGAAAGCAGCGATACATGGGGAGTTGGGAGCTCTGGAGAAGAACCGAACTTGGGAGCTGGTGAGACTGCCAGAAGGGAAGAGAGCAGTCGGATGCAAGTGGGTTTTCACTGTGAAGCAGAACCCATATGGACAGGTTGAGCGCTACAAAGCTCGACTGGTGGCAAAATGATACAGTCAGACGTACGGCATCGACTATGACGAGACCTTTGCACCAGTGACGTAGATGAGTACTGTCAGGACCTTCATATCTCTGGCAGCCAATAGAGGATGGAAGCTACACCAACTGGATGTGAAGAATGCATTTCTTCATGGGGATCTAGTGGAGGAGGTGTATATGGAGATACCACCAGGATTCGACACCAATCAGACAGAAGGCAAGGTCTGCAGGCTGAAGAAGTCCCTCTATGGACTGAAGCAGTCTCCTCGTGCGTGGTTTGACAGGTTCAGGAGAGCAATGATAGGGATGGGATATCAGCAGATCAATGCTGATCATACTGTGTTCTTCAGACAAAGTGGAGGCCACATCACCATGCTTGCGGTATATGTGGATGATATAATTATCACAAGCGATGACGAGCGGGAGATCGCCCAACTCAAGGAAAAGCTTGGTAAGGAGTTCGAGGTGAAGGATCTTGGCCCTCTTCGATACTTCCTTGGGATTGAGATTGCTCGAGATACAGAGAAAATTGTTCTTTCTCAGAGGAAGTACGCACTAGACCTGCTCACGGAAACAGGGATGATGGGATGCAAACCAGCTATGACACCGATAGACCAGAAGTTCAAGCTGGATGCTGAAGCCGGAGAACCAGTTGACCGGGACAGATCAGAGATTGGTGGGCAAGCTGATCTATTTGAGCCACACACGTCCAGATATATGCTTTGCAGTTAGTCTGGTGAGCCGCTACATGCATGACCCTCGAAAGGGTCATATGGATGCAATATACCAGATTCTTAGATACTTGAAGGGTGCCCCCGGGAAGGGACTGATGTTCGGGAAGAATAATCACATGGACATCGAGGGCTACTGTGATTCTGACTGGACTAGTTGTGCTGATGACATGAGATCTACCTCGGGATACTGCATCTTTTTAGGAGACAACTTGGTCTCTTGGAGGAGTAAGAAGCAGTCAGTGGTAGCTAGATCGACAGCTGAAGCGGAGTACAGAGCTATGGCCTTGGGAGTTGCAGAGCTGCTTTGGTTGAAGAATATGCTGGTAGAGCTGAAGCTGGATTAAGGAGCCAAGATGAAGCTGTGGTGCGATAACCAGTCAGCTATTAGTATTGCCAACAATCCAGTACAGCATGACAAGACCAAACACATCGAGATCGATAGGTTCTTCATCAAAGAGAAGTTGGTTAGTGGACTATTGGAGCTAGGCCACGTTCCAACAAAGCATCAGGTAGCAGACAGACTGACCAAAGGACTTAGCTCTGTGAGCATGATCAGAGGATGTAACAAGATGGGCTTAGTGAATATATTTTGCCCATCTTGACGGGGAGTGTTGGTATATTTAGTATGGGAATATGTTATATTTAGTATGAGAATATGTTATATTTAGTATGAAAATATCCTGAGGACATATTTGGGATGCCAGAATATACCACAGAATATTCTATTGGATATTCCATCATGTAAAGGCTATATAAAGCCTATGAGACTCAATTACAACAGTATTGCTCTTTTGTATAAGTTTATAACAGTTTTCTGTGACGAATAGATTTCAATAGCTATTGTTGAGATTATTAATGAGCTTTTAGTCCCACATCGAGTAGAATAATATGGAGAGGGGTTAGCCTCTCCTATATAAGTGTAGCTCAACCTCAATAACAAACAAGTAAAATATTATACTAAATTCTATTTGGTATTATAGCCACCACCTCTCTCCACCAAACCCTAGCCGCCACCCCTCTCCACAAAATCCTAACCCTACTCCACAAAACCCTAGCCGCCACCCCCAGCACCGCCCTACCTCCCCCCCTCACCGCCAACATCGCCGACCCCACCCCAGCACCGGCGGCCCACCGCCGCCCCACCCCCCTCTCCGTCCAGCGACCCCCCCTTCACGTCGGCCTCTACCCCCCACCGGCCCTTCAACTCCTTCTCGTCCGGCCATACGAGTCGCAACCCTACATGGGACATGAGGAGCGGCTCTCGGAGACGCCGCTACCGCTGAAGGAGGAACAATAGATGTGGAGAGCACGGTGACCAAAGGTGCAGACGGTCTCGATCTACCTTGTTGATGGAAGAGGAGAAGACGAAGATGATAGAGACGATCTACGGCAAGCTGACGGCCAAAGAGATAAAGGCTTTAGTGAACGATCTCTTCTCCAGGAGGCTGACCGAGACTAGTTTCCGTCCTGCACATACAGATGTGGATCCTTCACCATACAAAATGACGAAGTTGGAGAAGCTGGAAGTAAACTTGGAGGGTACTTCCAACTATTTGAAGTGCGTCAGGCGATGCGGACTCTAAAGGCAAGAAGCTTGGTGGGCTATGTGAATGACCAAACCAAGGCACCTAAAGATCACTCCTCACGGAAGTTTGCTGTGTGGGAGATCGTCAACAATGTTGTAGCTGGATGGTTGACAGCCTCATTGACCGACCAAGTGTTGGGCAACGTGGAAGCAATGGAGGGAGCCGGTGATATTCGGATGATGCTGAAGGACATGTACTCAGGGACGGGCAACCCTATGAGAGTCTTCCAACTGCAGGATGAACATGATAAGGTGGTCCAAGAAGATCACACCATCTCCGAGTATGCGGCTGTGCTAAAGAAGTATTGGTCAGATTTCGACCACTATGATCCCATTGGTGTGGAAGATGAGCAAGTGGAACCAACATTTGCGAAACATTACCAGAAGTTCATGGAGTATATCTCGCGACAGAGGATGATGAAGTTCCTGAAGGGGCTCAACCCAGCATTCGAGCAAAGAAGGAATGTGCTACTCGCACAACCCGGACTTTCATCACTAGAGGAGGCCATTGCTGCTATGGCACAAGAAGAAGCACGGTTGAAGCTAATGTCCAGCACCACTAGCACTCCGAGAGAGAAATCAGCTCTAGCAGTTGTTAACCCAAATCCTTCAGGAGGGGGAGGGTGCTACAACTGTGGAGACCCATGACACTTCATAAAATTCTGTACGAACCCTATGAGTGGCCAGTTCAGTGGTCATGGACGCGGCCGTGGAGGGCGTAGAGGTGACAAAGAAGGCTATGTCGGTTGCAGAGGATATTTCTGCAGAGCACAAGGCAAACCTGACAGAAGGGGGAAGTGAGAATCAATCATCCGATGTGACCCCTAGTGAGAGGGAAATGCTAAAAATATGGAGGAACATGAAGCTTGGAACCAGCGACAGTCTCGCCAACACCGCTGGGACATCGACTCCAACCACCTCCAGATGTAACATCACATACTATGCCAGTACAAGCGCAGGTATACCTGCTCATGCCCTTGCATCTACCCACAAACCAGGAAGTGTAAATTGGATAATTGACTCTGGAGCATCCTGCCATGTCATGGGTGCCCGTGATGAGTTCCAATATTACACTCACCTGATGACACCTAAAAGCATTCAGACTGCTGATGGTACTGCTAGACCCATTGTGGGTAAAGGGACGGTTGAATGCACCCCTTCGATGAGTCTTACTGATGTCTTGCATGCTCCATCCTTTCCTGTTAATCTATTATCTATAAGTGCCATTGTTCTTCAACTTAATTGTGTTATTTTCTTTGACATTCCGAATGTTATTTTTCAGGAGAAGGAAACGGGAAGACAGTTGGGGACTGGCACTTGGCATAAAGGACTATGGTACTTGGACATGGGTGAGCTGGATACAGCACTGGTAGCACTGGTGGATGAAGCATAACCGGAGGAGCCGCGAAGTATCGTAGAAGAAGAATTATTAATCCAACATCAGCGCATGGGACACTATTCATTTAGTCTACTGAGCCGGATGTTTCCCTCTATCTATCAAAAGGCTAATAAGCAAAAATTGGTTTGTGATGCTTGTGAACTTGGGAAACACACCAGAAGCTCTTATGTGAGTTCTGGAAATAGAAGTTTAGCTGCTTTTGATATGATACACTCTAATATGTGAGAACTTTGTCCTACAACTGCTGTTAATAGTTTTAAGTGGTTTGTCACCTTTATTGACTGTCATACTCGTGTTACCTGGGTATACCTAATGAAGAGTAAGAGTGATGTCTTTGCATACTTTTAAGACTTTCATCGCAGGGTTTCAACACAGTACGGTGCTAAAGTGAAGATTTTGAGGTTTGACAATGGGACATAATATACCAATAAAGCCATTGAGGAGTACTTATCAGCCAATGGAATACATCATCAGACTTCATGTGCCTATACACCAGCATAAAATTGCGTGGCAGAACGGAAGAACATGCACCTGCTGGAAGTGCCAAGGTCGATGATGTTTGCTATGAATATTCCGAAACACTTATGGGGACATGCCGTATTGACTGCAGTATACCTTATCAATATGATGCCCTCTTAGGTGTTAGGATGGAAGACACAGTTTGAGATGCTTACAGGTGAGAACAAGTACATTGTTTCCCCAAAAGTATTTGGTTGTGTATGCTTTGTGAAGGATAATAGACCTGCAGTAGGAAAATTGGACCCTCGGGCAGTGAAGTGCGTCTTCGTTGGCTACTCAGGGACTCAAGGGATATTCTTGCTGGAGTCCAGTGGAGCGAAGACTCTTTGTGAGCATGGATGTTACATTCAGAGAGATGAAACCATATTACCATAATAGTTCAAGTGAAGGCTCCGCATTTGGTGACACACCTAACACAAGAGGTGTTAGGAGTGAGGGAGAGATAGTCCCAAGCGTGATTGTTGGGTCAATTCCATACCCAATGACAGAAGTTGGTCCAAGAAAAGAAGCGGGAGATAGCGAGAGTGAGAAAAGTGATGATGATGCATACAATCAGGAGGAAGGAAGTGATGCTCCAGTACAGGGGAAGACTACATAACAGGGGAAGGAACGGACTACAGAGCTCTAAATCTACAGTAGAAGGAAGCAGCAGTCCACTACTGTGCCTATTGCCCCTGTGTGCCAACTGTGCCATGTCCCTCGCTTAACCCTGCCCCAACTCCTGAAGATGTGCCTTCCATACCGGATCCCTCTGATTCGGATGGTATGATCTCTCCTCCACTATCTCATATTCTCTTAAGAAGATCTTCTCGTAGTAATGCAGGAAAATCTCCTATTCATTATGGTTATGAACATGATATTGCTCATTTTTTACCATACTCTAATCTATCCCCTACTTATGGAGCATGCATTGCATCGTTAGACACCACCTCTTTACCTAAGTGTTGGTAGGAAGCGAAGGAAGATTCAAGGTGGAAAGCTGCAATATTGGAGGAACTTGGGGCACTAGAAGAAAATGGGACATGAAAACTTGTTCCATTACCTGAAGAAAAAAAGGCAGTCGGATGCAAATGAGTCTTCACGGTGAAGGAGACGCCAGAAGAAAAGGTGGAGTGATACAAGACAAGATTGGTTGCAAAAGGATTCACTCAGTCCTATGGCATCGACTATGATGAGACGTTTGCTCCTGTAGCGAAGATGAGCACTGTAAGAACCCTGGTCTCCCTTGTGGCAAACCATGGGTGGCAACTTTATCAATTAGATGTGAAAAATGCATTTTTTCATGGAGATCTACAGGAGGAAGTATACATGGAGACGCCCCCTGGATTTTGCACGAAGCAGTCAACAGGAAAAGTGTGCAAGCTAAAGAAATCATTGTATGGACTCAAGCAATCTCCTCGGGCATGGTTTGAAAGATTCAGAAAAGATGTCACGGGCATGGGGTACAACCAGACTAATGCAGATCACACAGTCTTCTTCCGACATGCGAGAGGCCACGTTACCATACTTGTTGTATACGTAGATGATATAGTGATCACATGTGATGCGGAAGAGGAGATTACCCAGCTGAAGTCGAAACTTGCCAAAGAATTTGAGATTACCCAGCTGAAGTCAGAACTTGCCAAAGAATTTGAAGTAAAGAACTTGGGAATGATGAGATATTTTCTCAGGATCGAGGTAGCTCGAGGAAAAGATGGGATCGTCCTCTATCAGAGAAAGTATGTACTAGACTTGCTCACAGAAACTGGTATGCTGGGATGTCGTCCGGCAGTCACTCCGATTGACCAGAAAAATAAATTGGGGGCAGCGGCAGGAGAACCGGTTGATCGTGAAAGATATCAGAGACTTGTAGGCAGATTGATTTATATGGGTCACACTCGTCCTGATATCTCATTTGTTGTGAGTGTAGTGAGTCGCTACATGCACGATCCAAGGAAGGGCCATATAGATGCAGTTTTTCATATTTTGAGATATCTAAAGGGGGCTCCTGGAAGAGGGATATGGTTCAAGAACAATGGACACCTTAGTGTTGAGAGATACTGCGATAAAGATTGGACAAGTTGCATGGATGACAGAAGGTCTACCTCAGGGTTTTGTGTATTTATGAGGGGTAACCTAGTCTCATGGAGAAGCAAGAAACAATCTGTGGTAGCTCGATCAACCGCTGAAGCGGAATATAGAGCTGTCTCTGGGAGTGTCAGAATTGTTGTGGGTAAAAGCATTGCTGACAAAGTTGAAGCTGGACCAAGGAACACCATTGCGTCTTCTGAGTGACAACCAAGCAGCACTGAGTATAGCTAACAATCCAGTTCAGCATGACAGAACGAAGCACATCGAGATCGATCAGTTCTTCATCAAGGAAAAGCTAGAGAAAGGAATACTAAAGCTCGATCATGTTCGCTCAGAAGAACAAGTTGTAGATTGTCTTACTAAGGGGCTTAATTCATTAAGTCTCTCTAAACTACGTAACAAGATGGGGATGATTGATATCTATCGCCCATCTTGAGGGGGAGTGTTGAGAGTATTAATGGGGTTTAGTCCCACATCAAGTAGAATAATATGGAGAGGGGTTAGCCTCTCCTATATAAGTGTAGCTCAACCTCAATAATAAACAAGTAAAATATTCTACTAAATTCTATTGCTATACTCTCCAAATACCTAAGAACTTTTATTTATCCAAAAGCTATCCAAGTGAGAGGGATATTGATAGTTTCAATGGATCTTCATTTTTCGATCAAGAAAATCAACATTTCTGTTTTGTAAGAGGTTGAAGTCGACGATTCTTCATATCAAAACTCGTGTTTGAAGTCAACAAGCCTTTGAATCAAAACTTGCGTGCAGAAGTTGGTGAGTTCTTCGGATCAAAACTCGCATTGTAACTATGCATTCTAATAGTGGCTTAAAGTCGAAGAAAGTTCCGAGACTACAGTGCTCGCAAATGATACAAGGATACATCAAGTGTTTGCGATCTTGTCTTGTTCTCTTGCTCTCATTTTTAATTGCTCATTATTGTCTTATATTTATTTGCAAAATCTAATCATTATTGTTTTCAACAACAATTTTATTTTATACAAATTTTATCCCAAATTGAGTTCCTTTATCTACATCATGATTGTTTCAAGATTATTTTTACAATTTCATGTTGGTAAAATGTGTATGGATAGTTTTTTCGATCTTTCAAATTTACCGACTACTTCGTGTTGACAAGCTATTTTTACCCTTCGATCTTACTCTACTTTCACTTCGCATTTTGTCTAATCCTATACTCAATGTTGTTAAACTCGCGCGATAGATCGTGGGATCGTACGATCCTACGCGTTTTATACGGAGCTTCGAGGCAGATTGGTAGCCGGCGCGGCGAGGAAACGCTTGGGATCTTACGATCCGTGTTACGATCCCACGAGTTTGTGATTTATGATTCATGTATGACATTTTTATATTAAGATTATTTTGGTTTTTAAGGTTACTTTTTCTTATTTATGTTATATAAATAATATATAATATATATTAAATATAATTTTGTCTTTCTGGTGGGATCTTACGATCCGTGTTACGATCCCACGAGTTACGATCGTTCACTCTTCGAACGATCCTTGGTAGTATCCCGAGTTTGACAACCTTGCCTATACTTAATCATGATTGTCTATGCCTTCATCTTACTCTACTTTACCTATGGTCGATTTGTTTTCAAGAATTAGCAAGGGGATATTCATATTTGATCATGTCCAAGTATATATATTAGTGATATATATTCTATTTGTATTTACCTAAAACTTAACCGATTTGTCATAATCAAAGGGAGAGATTGTTATCCCAATAATTAATTGAATATTTTGATTATCTCAAAAAAAAACTAATCGATCTAGTGTCTTTTTAAATAATCACTAATTTCTAATACTTGATTAAGGCACATTTAAGTATTTCTTACATCCACATTCCACACTTATATTCACGAGATATCTATTAGTTGGATATGTTACGGACATTTACTTGCTATTATGCTATTGCTTTGTATGTTTAATTTTATTTTGCAGAAAAATAATCCGAATAATTCGAAGCAAGATTTGTCATGGACATATTCTGAAATGAGAAAATTATGTTGGACCAAAGATACAAGAAATCAACTTAAATCAAAGGAAAGACTGTTTGAATTTTTTTTTATTTTTGGTAATTTAGCATCTTGTATGTCTTCGATAAGGATAACGATGTAACACCTAGTGAATTAGGTGCACTTGGAAGCTTAACCTACCATACCTTATATAAGACACAAAACATATAAGTCTTGAATGCATTCTAGTTAGATAATTCACAAGTTAGAAGTTAGACTATAGTTTTCAAATGTCAAATTACTTCTATATTTGCATTTACTTTCAGTCTGACACCCCTTTAATGTTTCAATTATATATCTGAAGCTATAAATATTATATTAACTTGAAACTCAGTTTTTTGGAAACTAGACTTCCATAATTAGAAGTCATATGTTCACATGTTTTTCACAATATGCTTATAAGATTGTCAAAATTACGACAGAAGACTACACATGTCTATAAAATAACTCTCTGCAGTCCAGTTTTAAACACCTTCACTCTTTGGACATTATTTTGACTCGAAATTTAGTTTTTTGGGAACTAGACTTCAATAACTTTTTATTGTATATAGACACTTTAAGCTAGTTCAAACTGGAACATATTCAAATCATGCATGCAATTTTTCTGTATAAAAAAACATCATACTAGAAGTATACCGACAGTATACCGGCAGTATACTGTCAGTACGATGCCCAAAAAGTCATTTCTTTCCGGCAAGCGTCTGTGTTATCAAATTGTCGCACAGTACACTGGCAATATACTGCCATCAGTATATCACCCACGTCACAAATTCAATCCACCAATTTTCTGGCTGCCCAAATTTGCTCTCGCAATACACTATCAGTGTACTGCCAGTATACTACTCCCCTTTATAAGTTTCTAACTGTTCCTATAATGGCTATAATTCTAGTTGTTACTGTGCAACATTATACTGACAATATATTACTACTGAGCCATTACAACCTAGTTGTTGGACTATAAAAGGAATTTTCCCTTATTTTTTTCTTACTTCTTGACCTAAAAACTTGCATATCATCTTGAGAAAAATCTTCAAGCATTCCATGTTGCATATTATCAAGAGACAACTCTCCAAATACCTAAGAACTTCCATTTACCCAAAAGTTATCCAAGTGAGATGATATTGAGAGTTTCATTGGATCTTCATCTTGTGATCAAGAAGACCAACATTTCTCTTTGTAAGAGGTTGAAGTCGATGAGTCTTCGTATCAGATCTCGTGTTTGAACTCAGTAAACCTTCGGATGAAAGCTTGCATGTAGAAGTTGGCGAGTGATCAAAACTCGTGTAGTAACTATTCATTCAAATAGTGGATTAAAGCCATAGAAACTTATGTGGCTGGAGTGTCTCGCAAAGGATACCATGATACATCAAGTGTTTTACAATCTTGCCTTATTTTCTTGCACTCATTTTTAATTGTTTATTATTGTGTGCTAGTTTCATAAAAACCTATTCAACCCCCCCCCCCCCCCCCCTCTTCAAGATTGTCTTCATAGGTATGGATTCAACTGCATTAATGTTGGTGCATCATGTTCATTTACCATCATGATGGCCATACCATCATCTTGTTACTTTGTGGATGACATAGTTCTCACTGGTGATTCCCCGCAACTGTTGGACAATCTTCACGCTCTTGGTCAATCATTCTCAATGAAAGATCTTGGCCCCCTTCAATATTTTTGGGGTATTGAAGTCAATCGTTTCTCTGATGAACTATTCCCATCACAACGAATATGCCTCTGATCTTCTATCTTGGTGTTCTATGGAGCAAACCAATCACCACTCCTACTGCTACCAAGCCGCCACCAAAAATATGGGGAGCAGAAGTACAAAGATCCCTCAAATTTTCAAAGCAATGTTGGTGCTTTCAGTATTTTTTGGATATTGAAGTCGATCGCTTCTCTGATGGACTATTCCCATCACAACGAAATATGCCTCTGATCTTCTATCTTGCTGCTCTATGGAGCCAACCAATCACCACTCCCATTGCTATCAAGCCGCCACCAAAAAAATGGAGACCATCTGTACAATGAACCCTCAAATTTTCAAAGCAATGTTGGTGCTTTCAGTATCTTACCCTTACATGTCCAGATCTCTCGCTAGCGTTGAACACTTTCTGCCAACATATGCACACCCCAACTGTTGCTCACTATCAGATGGTCAAACGTATACTCTGATACGTTCCTGGTACCGTACAGCTGGACCTTCGCATTCTTGCGTAGCTCTCTTGATTTATTTGCCTTTGCCGATCCAGATTGGCCAGGTTCCAACTCAGTCACCCTTCTACCACTGGATATTGTGCTTTCCTTGGCTCAAACTGTGTTTCTTGGTGCAACAAGAAACAACCCACTGTGGCCCGATCCACAGCTGAAGCAGAATACAGGCAGCTACTCCGAACTTGGATTTCATACATATTGGGTGACATTGGAATTACAACCTCAGCCCTCATTGCTTTTCTCCGGTAATATGTATGTGTTACATCTCACTACCAATCCGGTGTTTCATGCTCAGACCAAGCATATTGAGATCGATTATCACATTGTTCGGGAAAAGGTTACCCTTGGTTCTATTGTCGCTCTTTATGTTCAGTCCTCCTAGCAGCTAGCTGACATTTTTATGGAAACGTTAACGAGGGAGCACAACTTTGTCAGTCTACAAACCAAACTCGGTATCTGGTCTCACTTGTCGACCGGTTTGAGGGGGAGTATTGGAGTAAAAAACGAACTACCTACAAAACTACCAGATCAATCTACAGAATGTTCTCACCCTATCCTATTTTGTTTCGTGGAGATCAAGTTATCTGTTGGTAATTTTCTCACTTATACATTTGTAACTTCCTTCTTATCTATTTGTAACAACTTCTTGTATAAAACCATGTACGAATGATGAATGGAAGAGGGGTGAAAACATTTTTCCCAATCATAGACTTCTTTAGTTGGGACTTGTTAGAATGTTACTGGGGTTTATTTTGTACTATTCTCTCCTTGTTTTCATTAAACAACTCTTTATTGAAGCATGGGGGAGGATTACCCTCTCGCCTTCTCGAAAAGAAGAAGACCAGTTGAAATTCCGCCCAGAGAGTGGAGGAAGCTATTCTAAGTTGGTTATCAGTGTAAAAGTCGGTAACAAAATGAAGGTGATATCTAAGAAAAAAAATCAATAGTCTAATGTTTTATATCTGTTTAACCCCCCAATTATCAGGAAAAAAGTAAGGCCTTAAAATGTTCTCAATCTTGTCTAAGCAAAATAGAACTGTATAGTACTCGATAAAAACAAGATAATACACATAGGAACTTACAAACCCTTTATCTGTTCCAATGGAAAGACGACTTGATTCAGTATTAATGCTGATGGACTGTATAGCTCCTTTGACTTTTATACTGCGACTGGTGTAGTTGCTGTCTTGCTTTGCTGTTACAAAGTTTAGTATGTTGAATTAAAATGACTGAATGTTAAAGTAAAAGGAGTTTGTAACAAGGTTAAATGAAAATCTTCCACTAAATCAGATGAACTGCTGAACCAAAATCATGCCTAGGAACATATCAACAACAGAATATACCATAGCTATCTTTTCGTAGATACCAATATATAAGTCATGTTGATGTTGTGCAATGGAGTCAACATACTCACTAGGCCTAAAACTAATGGAAATTCAGTGCAACGTCGATGGGTTTCATGGGCAGATAACCTGTGACAAGGAGATGGAGAGGCTTCCTGGTCATGGAACGTGTAATTGCCTCTTGGGGTGCTCTTATGACTCTCTTTTGATTTAGAAGGAGCTAACACCACTTTCTTCCCATCTGATTGCAAATGAATGGATGTTTGTCCTTCCAAAATTGGTCACTTGCCATAGTTTACAGTATTGACTGATACCATACCATACGGCTGATACCGATACCGATACCAATACAATTTGCATGTCCCGGTTCGATACCGACGGATACCAATGTTGGGGCTCTCATTTTCAGCCATTCCGGCAGAGAAAATTGAATGCAAAAGACCAATCAACAAGAGTATTGGGGGTCTTTCCCAGTCAATTCGGCCAATACCGACATTGGGAGCCTCTTTTCCAATCAATTTGATAGAAAAACTCATGCCTAAATATATAAAATAATTTTTCTAAACTGTTAATAATTTATTAATAATCATGTTTTCCGATACCAAAAAAACCAATACTCTGAGCCGAAATCGACGATACTACTGGTATTGTCGATATCAATATCATAGGAAGGGTCTAATACCAATACTCACATTTGCAGAACTATGGCCTCCATCGTGCAATGTCTATGGGAAGGACACACACACACCAGATGCAGTCGAAATAGATAAACTGAATAGGGACCACACACCTTTGGTGACTACCAGTAGGTCTTGTCAACCCATACAACCTTCAAAGTTTGCAGGATTTCTGAGAGCACCACATTTAGACTGCTACCCCCACTAATGAAACTTGCTCTTGGGATGTTTGAATCCTAACTAAATCGTCTGGTCCCTAAGTCAGTTCAGCTACACTACAGAAGGAAATCCCCCCCCCCCCCCCCCCCCCCCCCACAAAAGTCCCGAATTCTTTTTGGTGTATATTATTTTTTTACCCAAAATTAGTTGAGGGTATTTTTGGGATTTTGTCTATTACTTATCCCAACTAGTTTGGGGTTTCTGGGTGGCTTAGTAATGGCAAACAATGAGGACGTCTTGTATAATGAATCATCTGAAAATACTAAGCTTCGAAATATCGGCATCGAGATCGTTTTGCCCCCTTCGTGTGAGTATCGAGTTTGGTGGTTTCAACAGCTTCAAAAGTTTCAGGTCGATGTATCGGGTTATTCGTTTCGGAAAGAAAAAAATGATAAAATATCTTTTTAAAAAAAGCTAAAAGAATATTTGTACATTTAGACATAATTTATATATTATATGTGCTTCTCATTAGTTTAAATGGAATAATATTAATATGGAAGAATGTTATGAGTTTTTATATATATAACTTTAATGTTAATGGTTACAATTTATTATTAAGGGATCATATCAATACACTATAACATTGTCAATGAATCATTCCATTGACGCTATTTTTTTAATTTTCTATCTTTTTTGTTCAATTTTCTTTGCCAAATTGATTGGAGAAAACCCTCAACGTCGGTACCAATTAGTATCAGTAGTACTCAGTATTGAATCAGGACATGTCAAACCGTATCGGTATTGGCCTTATCGTATCGGTATCGGCCAATACTACAAACTATGTAAAAATAGTTAAACAAGATCTTCTATGGCCCGTGGTTTTCCCAATTTGAGTTTCTACGTAAATATGTCTTGTCAGTGTTTTTAACTTTGTTTTATCCATCTATTAGTCTATCCGTTATACTTGCAGGATTTCTTCCCGCTTTTCATGTTGGAGGGAAGAACGCGGGACCTACCCCAATCTCACTCACTCAAATGTATAGTAGTTGTACATCTAACAATGTGTAAGGGTGAAGTTGTAGACACGCATCCTAAGCATCACTAGCACCATCTTTAGGAACATAATGTAATGCCCGCTCCGCACGACACATTAAAATGGTTCGTAGGCTCGAATGGTCGTTTGACTTGGATTCATGCAGAGGTTGTTGAGAATTTTGCTCGGTCGAGACAGATAAGCATTTCTTCAAGGTGAGTGGTTTTGATCATTCTCTCATTTACATTCACACTTACGAAATGCATGCTGCATGTGTAGTTCTTTATGCTATGAGTTTTGTTGCTTGCTAATAAAAAGAATCAAGATAGAAGATAGTAATTATCTTGTTGCCAACTTGTTGTATAGAACATGGAATATTAACTTGCTATGATACATGTAGATTTTTGTACTACAGCTCTTGTAAACATGGATTATTATAGTGTTGTTGTATCTTATCATATGGATATAGGGTTATTTTTATATATCATGTGGAATATAGCGAGTTGTTTCAAAGGTATGCGATCATGGAAAGGCTTGGGAATGTTGGGTCGCCAAGGTAAAAAATTTTGGATGGGAAGAATGAAAGTGGGAGCGATGGCTTGAGGAATGTGGTAATGCGAAAGTGACGTGTTGTGGTATAACGCTGGGTAGAGATGTGTTTTATACGTTATTTCAGATTTGTACCGTGCATATGTTTGTATTTTAACTGTTCATGCATATTGCATAAAAATGGACAACTTGTGCTCAAGGTCTATGGTTTCCTCGAACGGTCGTCAGGACATCGGGACCGATTCGGTCCATGAGGAACAAGGATAGCAGTTGTTGACGTACTATCATGGGATATTGTTGGACCTTCAGTAGTCAGACTGAAGGGTACGACACAATATGGGGTGATTCAGAAACTTTCAGTAGAGGTTAGCTACCTGGGCTGAAAGGGAGCCGTCTAAAGTGAAATCGTTCAAGATGGCTTGTGGTGTCAGTGACCTTCATATAGTTAATCTGCATGCTAATGTCATCTGTTTACAGACCTAGTATTTGATGTAGGAATGGACACTTGACACGTTTATG
This sequence comes from Iris pallida, assembly GCA_029216955.1. Taxonomy (NCBI): domain Eukaryota; kingdom Viridiplantae; phylum Streptophyta; class Magnoliopsida; order Asparagales; family Iridaceae; genus Iris; species Iris pallida. The sequence goes on along the minus strand of JANAVB010022999.1, from coordinate 18,601,377 downwards.
TATTTCATGAAGGCTAATAAATGTCATATGCAGGAACACGCTTACGACACATCTTTATATTATGAATAATATCTTTGTAAGCAGGGAGTGATGGTAAGTATTGGGTAAGATCAACTGATTTGTGTAATAATTTTATGTTTATGGACACATGCATGTATACGAATCATTAATTGATCCTAAGGAAAAATTAGAAAGACCATATAGATTTTGCTCGCACTCACTTATTCAACATATTGATTTTGGTTGAGTTGGCTAGAGGTCACTCACTAGTATACGACAATGTACTGACCTCCCCCTAGTTCTGCAGGTGATAGTAGTAGTTTGTACGGTTCTAAGGTGTCTGAGAGTTTATTTAGCTAGCTGGAGCTTCTCATGTAGATGTGGTTTTCTGTTATAAAGGACATAATGTATGGAACCTCATTGTTTTTTATAGTCTTGACTTATAAGCCATGTAGCATGTTTCATTGTATTGAGAGAGTGTTTGTAATTAAGTTGTGTGTTGGTTTCGAGCCGCTGTAATTCCACTACATATTATCAATAAAGTGATTTATTTTTCAAAGCTTCTTCCCGGACCGCCAAGAGAAACCGCACGTGAACCGACGCCACGTGTCGGTTTCTCGTTGGCCGAAGTTAGCAGGGGGGCCAGAGTGTTTTTTTATTTATTTTTTTTACCCAATCCCGTGCTGACACGTGTCGCACGGTTTTTTTTCGGTCCCAGCTTTCGGTCTGGGAAGATTTTTTGTTTATTTTTTTGGTATATCTTGTGTCTATCAAAGTTTATGTATATTTCTGCTGCGATGACTTGTCTTTGAGATATTTTAATCGATCGTGTTTGTCTTGTACAAGTACAATTTAGGCTTGTAAAGCATTATGCCCAATGACGACTTTCGGTCCTGTAGGATTGGGACGTGACATATTGGTATCAGAGTACGATTTTACGTCCTTAGACCCTCAATCGATTCTCTTCAACTCTAAGTAGCTTTTTTGGTCTAAGTCTTTGATTCCCTTGCTATTCTGCTGAGTGTTCCATACAATGTCTATATAGTTATGATTTTTTATACGGGTATTTTGTTGGTCAGCAGCGGTTTCGAAGAGCAACTTCATACGGTTTGAGCAGACAGTGAGTCATATGTTTGGAATGAGGATAAGTTGGATGTTGGTTGAGCAACAGGCTATCAGTGGATGTACTGCAGTAAGTGGTGGCATTGTTATCGCATATGAAAGAAATGTGCCTGGATTTCAATAAAATGTATAGAGTTTGGTTTTAGTGATTGTTGAGTGACGTAGAAGTGAATGTTATATTTGTGATCATTGGGATCACCGAGGTAAGGATTGTCCGGAAAGGGTGTTGATTTAGAGTATTGGAGCAGCATATTTGTGTGCATAGTAGAGCTAGATCCCTGAGTGTTGTATTGCGTAGCCCTAGTGGCATTTGCTTGATTGATGATATGGGTATCTACGAGTCTATCAGCTATAGATGGGACAATTCGAAGTCTCAGTTTAGAGTTATTCCTGGTTGATGCGATTTTGAATTTCTCTTGCATGGATTGGTTCGAATGATCAAGAATGATTTTGGCAGATTAAGACAACATTAGATAAGAATCATAATTGGGGAATCAATATGGATCTTGTATTAAATTGTGGATTAAATTGAGTGGAATTGAAATTTGAGTCGAGTGCGAAGATTCAATGGTACAATTAGAAGTTTGTTCGAAGGATATGAGAATGACTTTAAGGATTAAAAAAGTGTATTGCTCAAATGACCTGAGATAGCCAATAGCTTATTTGATATTGAGTGTAGATGCATTAATTTTATATCTAGTTCGGAAGATACATTGGCTGAAATGAGTTTTAGTTTAGCGAATGGATGTTCTCCAGGTTATGCTTATAATTGTTGATATTAAAGTATATCGAAGATTGATAGACGTTGACTTGAGGATATTATGGCCGGATAAATGAAAATTAAGTAAGATATCGAATCGTGGAACTATATTGTTACGATGGATTCTAACTATGGATTATAGATGGATTGAATGATAATATTAAAGTTTCGGATGACTTGATTAGATGAACCTTAAGCATCGCATGAATAGATATTAGTTTGACTCGGTTGACGAATGTTTGGAATTCCTTGGATTGATGTAATCGATTCAGAGTGATAAGCTTGACGGATTATGAGGATTATTGAGTCGACCTATGATTTGGTTGAATTGGATTTGTAAGATTGAAACGATTGGTGACTGCGAGAATTGTCCTGACTTGTAGATTGATTGTAAGATGATCTTTTTACAAGTGAATTAGATGCATGGATCAAGGATGAGATGGATTCGAATTTAAAGTAAGTTATGATTGGTAGATTGAGAAATTACAACTTGTCATGGTAATTCAGATTTATGACTTATGATTTGGTGATTGAGATATACAAGTTTGTATTGGTAGAATTATCGAAACGGTTTAAGGATTTGGAGTCTTGGACTATGAGAGTTGCTTGGATTGATGTCATCGATCATGATATAATCAATGATGATTGTTGGATGGATTTATCATAGGAAGAGACTTTTCTAGACTTCGACCCTTGGATTTAGATGATGTTGATGTTAGCAGATGGGACTGTGTGATTTCTTTAGTGATTTTGAGTTAGAAGAGTTTCGGCTAAGTTTGGATAGAATGTCATAGATTGCTGGATAAGGTTTGACCCTAAGATTGAAATTCGTGCAGTGATTCTGATTGTCTATTGGAGATAAGTTATTATGATGGTTAAGTATGATTGATGAAATATCATGATGTTTGAGTGTGATCTTGTGAGCTAGTCTAGTGGTTAGGCAGACGTCCCCATGTTAAGCAATAGGATCAGTAGAATAGAGCTTAAGAAGAGTTGCCTGGGTAGATTGTGTTAGAATAAAACTGAGATAGCGAGATTGAGATCAGACTTAATTTGTGGTTCTTGAGAATTTTGAATTATTGCTTGAGGTTGGAAGTACGAGATTATATCTAAAAGTAGTCGGATTGATTACTTATTGTTGGATTGTCTTATTTGATTATACTCAAGCAGAGGTGATGGATAAGATTTTTTTGGACAGATTAGATTGTGGTTCAAAATCGTACGCTTGGAGAAGTGATTGATGGTAGTGTCATCCTTTGATTTAATTTTGGTTTGGATTTGGATTGATCTTCCTCGAGGTAACATTGTGATGAGCATAGGATGAAATACTTGGGATAGCGATTATATTATCGTAAGAAATTGATTGGAAAAAGTGGTTGATGGCTAATGGATAGAACTGTCAAAACGGGCCAGGCCCGTTGGGCCGGCCCGCCCCACCAATAAAAAAGGTGGGTTGAGCTATACATTTAGAGGCCCGTTTCGCAGGCGGGCCTCGGTGGGTTGGCCCGTGCGGGCCGCAGGCTCAGGCGGGGCGGGCTTGGGCGGGGCGGGCTAGCCCGCGGGCTTAATTACTTATATATTTTAATATTTATATGATATAAATACTCCTTATATAAAATATGTTATATGAAGACTGAATGAAGAGTTGCTGTGTTTCATTCTCCACTCCAGGCTCCAGCCGGCCCTAACCCCTAACCCTAATTCATTCGAAGGCTCCAGGCTCCAGCCGGCCCTAACCCCTAACCCGGAGTCCTCCCGAGCGCCGACGCCGGCGAGCACGGAGCGACTGCCCGAAGGCCGACGAGCGACTCCCCGAGTCCGACTCCCCCGTCCCGACCCCGAGCGAGCATCCCGACTCCCCGTCCGACTCCGAGCGAGCATCCCGACTCCCCGAGTCCCGACTCCCGACCCCGAAGGCCGAAACCGAAAGGTCCTCTCTCTCTCTCTTTCCGAATATGTTAATTAATATGGAAATCTGGGATGGAATTTTGGAAATTTTGGAAATCTGGGCTGCAAATTAATATTATTGCTGCAAATTAATATGGAATTTTGGGAATTTTATCATTTATTTGTCTGTATTGGAAATCTGGGATGGAAAATCATGGATTGGCTCATGTCATGTGAAATTGGTTCACAGAAATTGGCAGCTGCAGCCTGCAACTTTGCATTTGGCAAATGCAACTTTGAAGCGGGCTGGCCCGCCTGGCCCGCGGACCGCCGGCGGGTTGGGCTGGGCTGGGATTTTTAGGCCCGTTCAAATGGTGGGTTGGCCCGCCCTGTCCCGCTAAATAGTGGGTTATGGTGGGTTTCGGACCGCCCCGTCCCGCCGGCCCATCCTGACAGCTCTACTAATGGATTAGATTTTGATGCTTCAAGATTCCATGTTATTGGAAGAAAGTTGAGGAGTGAGATGAATATATGTTTCGAATATGGTTGCAAGATTGTTATATATTAAAATTGATCTTTGGGAATTGAATGATGTTGACTTTAAATTTGGCTGAATTTGGACGATGCTAACAGGATTGAGATCATGTTTGGAAGAGTATAATTGATGTATGCATAACAAGTGATTCAGATGAGTGCAATTGACGTATGAATAGTACGTAATTCGGATGAGTGCAATTGATGTATACATAGTAAGTCATAATTTGGTTAGTTATTTTCTTGGATTAAGGAATTCTTGGGAGATGGAACGTGGATTGACTCAATTGTGATTTTTGATAGTAGAATTTTGCTAGAATTGAGCATTGATGTATAATTGTGATTGAGACTTTGTGTCACGCCCCAGAACCAGAATACTGGAGAGCGGAGGAATGACTCAGCCAGCTACGTATTACGGGTAGATGAATACCGTATAATACGATCAATGCTGTCTAACCAGACGAGGGGGTGCATACTACATAAAGGTCTTACTATGGTCATTTCACGTCTATTGTCTCAATCATTCAAACAAGGAAACAGTAATAGAGAACATGTAAGTTAAAACAGTAAGGCGTCCCAAACGCTCAGTCAAAATGTTCTTGAGATCTGGCTTTACAAAATATAGCCAGATGATATAGCAAGTATACACAATTGTTATCAGCTGCAGTCTGACTTAATTACAATCATGTAAAAGTAAGTACAAGACAATCCGACTAACATGTCGGTGCCAAACGGCTAAGTATAAAGATAAATAACAAAACGAGCGGTGAAGTAAGGAACCCACTCGAGTCCTCCTGCTATCATGCCTCTAGTATTGACCATCTTGGAGGTAGAAGTACGCTGGATCCTCGGGAACCGGCTCTAAATCTGGCCATGTAAAACCAGAGAAGTTAGACCTCTAATAGCAAGTACCACAAGGAAGGACGATATGAAGGACATAAACCAGTAAGTAAAAGAATATAATAATAGATCTCTGCTTGCTACTAGGATTCACATCACATCACGACACTTCGAACCAACCTCCCAACCAAACAAGGACAGAAGTTGGCCCGTCATGTCCTGACATTCTGATCATCCCAGTTAGGTAACAGAGTAGTACAGTACACAAACAAATCATCTTGAACGGCCAATCAATTTCTACGGCTTGCTATTATGAGTCCCAAGTTATCCTGGAATTATGCAATTAGGGATTCCTCAGTTCTTACTGTGTGCAAGCAAGGCTAGTCTATCCAATCAATCAATTGCGCCAATCATGTAGTTAGACGAGTCCCAGCAGGACGCCCGCCGTAATAGCATGTACAATAATATAATCAGATATCGTTCCCTGCCCGTGTGACAGATCTACAATATCTGTGGGAACCAGCCGGCCCGTCGGGCACTTAATAGTCCCAAGGGGGCTGCCATGTAAGAACTCGGGAATCCATTCTCTCCATGCCATCATTATTTTATTTAACTTAATGGTCTCTACGTTGAGTGAAGTTCCATGCCGTGGATCATGGTCATTCGAATGAGTACTTTCGTACGGGGTACGATATGCGCAACTCTACAACGATACCCGTGCGGCTAGGTTGTAGGTTTTACATAGCGTGATGCAACAATCAATTTAACCACGGAATAATCATGCCTTGACCATAAAGTACACAAGCTGTCTTTGTAAGATAAATAGAAAATTAAATAATAAATAATTACTTTGAAGCCTGCATGTGCCTGTATGCCAATATTCGGGATCGGCTAATCGAGTATAATAGTTCATTACATGAACGTGTCTCATTCATTTCATTCAATAAGACGACTAGCCAGTCTCTTAGTTCCAACTAGGAACGCATGATCAATTATTTAGTCCATGTCATAATCATTATCAATGGTGACAAGGCATGAAAGTCATCAATATTACATGGGGTCGGGTCCATAACTCCTCAGAATTAAGTTCTAGTCATACTGGGTATTCATAGATTAATCAAGACACATGACACATTCTATACAACAATCCATATTTACAATATTAACATGTCATGATTTATCAAGTTCATGCAAAAAGGCGTAAGGATATAATAGAAGAATTATCATGCCATCATTAAATGAATAATTATAAGACAATTGAAACACCCAGGTCAAGAAGTCACGCCAACAAATCTATGCTAAGGCCAAAAGTCATGCAAGAAGTCTATGCTTAAGACCAACAAGTCACGCTAAGTCTAGCTGGGGTGAGCGTGGGCGTGAATAGTGAGCGTGAAAAGTGATACACGCTGGCAAGCGTGAGCGTGAAAAGTCACGCAAGCAAGCACAGCGTGAGCGTGAAGGGAAATTCACGCAGACTCTAGTGAGCGTGAAAAGGTGACAAGAAATCTACGTACGCAAGGATGTGCGTGACTAAAATACACGCACGCTCATGGATGTGTGCGTGACTGAAAATACACGCACGCTCATGAGAACGTTAGCATGACTAAAAATACACGCAGACACGTACAGACGTGTGCGGGACTGAAAATACACGCAGACACGTACAAACGTGTGCGTGACTGAAAATACACGCAAACACGTAAAGACGCGTGCGTGACTGAAAATACACGCAAACACGTAAAGACGTGTGAGTGACTGGGCTGATGTTTTACGCGAGCACGTAAGAACGTGTGCGTACAACATTTCCCGAACTCCAAGTACTATGGAGCCTTCGCTCCAGTGCCATAGAAATACACCCATGAACTAAGAACCCATGAACAGCCGAAATACTACAACTTAGATCTAGAGGAAACCAGCCGGAGAAATCAAAAATGCTAAGAACTAATCTCTCTTGGAATCACGAGAAGAAGGCAAATGAACCATAAAAATGGGTGATTGAGAAGCAAGTTTGCACTTGCCTTCTCCTGCTGCTGGTAGGTGGTGGGGAGTAATGAGAGGAAGAAGAAGAAGTAATGGTGAGAATGAAGTAATGAGGAGAGAGAAAGAGATGGAAGCTTTAAATAGGAAGATGGTGGTAGGTGGGAGCTAATGGGCCGGGTTTAAGGGGATTCAGCAAACCGAAACCCAATAAGACTAAAGCAGCAAATAAAATGCAGGAAATATAATTGCAGAAATAAAATTGCAGGAAATTAATTAACATGAAAATTTTAAAGAGCAGATAATTAATTAACATGAAACTAAAGGAATTTAAATACAGAATAATACATGATAAATACTAAATAAATACACATGAGTTGTTCATATATAAAAATACGCATTCCGGGAACGGGGAGTGACACTTTGATGCAGTCAAGTTTGGATGATTGGTTGGTAATTAAACTTGATGTCTTGAGAATTGTTTGGATTGTTTGAGGTACAACACTTGGTATTTGAATACAGGTATCGATTGGTGTGGCTATGTCCTTTATTTCAGAATAGAATGAGATATAATGCTTGGGTAGGTTTCCCTTAGTTCTCAGTTGGTTCGTTGGTGCTGTGAGCGTTAGCTCGTCCAATGAGTTAAGCAGTATAGTTATCTGCGAGGTGCATTATTGATGAAGGCAGGGAGTTTTGATGAAGCTTAGACATGGTTGGATTGAGGTCTGTGATATAAGCGGTTCAATAGATATGGCTAAGGCGTGAGTGAGCTTGCATTGATTGAAGAATGATGAAAGTTTTGTTTGACCGATCTTTGAAGTATTATTCAAGTTGCTTCATAGAGTTCATATGTTTGAGTATTTTGGTGCAGCTATAGATTAGAAGAGAATACATAGACATAAGTGAAGAGAGTTACTATAGATGTGTTTGTTGTATGCAGAAGGATTTGCGCAATGTTGATCAAATATAGATGTTTCATAATTGTTTTGGTTTTAATCTGCATGTTTGGATTAGGGGTGAGCATTATTCGATTTTGGACCGAAAATCGAACCGAACCGAATAAGAGATTCAATTCAGTTTGAAAAGAAATAGTTTCGGTTTTAAAATACTAAATTTTCTTATTCGATTTTGGTTTCGGTTTTGGGTTTCGGTTTTGATCCAAATCGAAAACCGAATAAAAAAATTAGGTAAGAAAATTAGGTACTATATATATATATATATATATATATATATATATATATATATATAATCTATTCTACTATATAACGCCAAAAGTAGGCTTCACCGTGAAAGTTTTCTTTCCAAAAATATCATTTATTATATTTACTAATTTAAAAGATTAATTAAAATTAATAGGGGTATCTAGATAAATACAATAGTTGCCCTTTGATATTCCTAATTACTCTTAAATGCATTGAGTATCTAAAAATGAGGCATTGAAAAAATGACTTTGAATCTTGACTACAAGTTTCCTTTAAATACGTGCAACACACGTGCATATATATATATATATATATATATATATATATATATATATATATATATATATATATGGTAATGGAAGAAAATCGATTCTCTCTGCTAAGGCATGCGGGTGACCCCCCGCCGGGGGATCCCGACCACGTGGACGACGGCCGCCCTCACGACGACGACGGTCTTCAAGGCGCCGACGGCCCTCACGGCGTCAGCGGCTCTCCGGGCGCCAGCGGCCACGCTGCTGGTCTCGCTGGGGACCACGATGGAGGCGTCGAGTTCGACGGCTGTCAGGAGGGACACCTAGGGTTTGGGTCCAAGGTGTTCGCCTGGGACCCGGGCGCGGCAGGAGGGTTGGAGGGACAACGGGGCCGACGGTGGCGGCGGCTGGCAGCTCGCTGGTGTGTCGCCCCGCCGCACGGGGCTATGATGCGGCGGGCGCAGAGGTGGGTGCCCAGGCGAGGTTGCCCGGAAGGGGGACGGGGCCGGCAGCGACCAAGGGAGGAGGTGCTCGAGCGGGGACAGCTGAAGCGGGTGTTGTCCGATCAGAGGTCGGGGGGGATGGACCACGGTCAGTCGCCGACGTCGGGTAGATTGGTTCCGTAAGACGATGGGCGTGGAACTGCCGCCTCGAGGGACATCGACGTTTCTGGGTGGTGCCCAATGTTCTCCAGTAACGGGTGTGGGATTTGCACGACGACCGAATAGGACAGGGGCAGATAGGCGTAATATGATTGGCACTCGACATCCAGTTGGGCCTGTGCCCAAAACTGGAGGACTTGCTACCCACCGGTGCGACCTAATCCCGAGGGAACCCAGAGTACGGCATTTGCTCACCGTTTGTGGAGGCCAAAGGGCACGATGTAGTTGTACGCCCGGGAAGACGGGTTCTATTTTGTGAAATTTGGGCTCCAGGAGGACGTTGAACACATTCTGCAAGGTGGCCCCTGAACTTTTGACGGATGCTTGATCATTTTGAAGAAATGGACGCCTAAATCGGTGTGTGAACGGGAAGTACATCATACTGTTCCTATCTGGGTCCGCTTCCAGGGGCTATCGCCTAACTTTTGGAGTTTGTCTACGTTAATGAAGCTGGCCAGCCTTATTGGTAAGCCGATTAAAGCTGATGAGGCTACGCTGAGGAGAGAGAGGCTTATGTATGCTCGAGTTTTGTGGAGGCATATAATATGCTCCCCTCTCAGCTGCAGTATGAAGTTCCCTCGGAAGAGGTGTATGTACAACGAGTAGATTACGAGTGGGTCCCTCCGGTTTGCAAGTTATGTAGCTATTTCGGCCACACGAGATACAAGTGTCCCCAGGGGGCGGAAACTCGGGCGGACGAAGGTGCTTCGGCGACCCCGGCAGGAGTGGAGATGGATGCGGTAGAGGTGGGGCATGCAGTTGACCAGGTTAATGCTCAGGCTATGGATGAGGGTGACACTACAGAGATTTTAAGTGATCGACAGTTGGTGACCAGCCAGGCCACGGGGGTCCGTCAATAGAGTAAGTTGCAGCAAACTTGGAAGGCTAAAGGCAAAGGATTAGCGCTTATCGTCTCACATCCTACAGTGGCTAGTTCTATGGTTTTTCGCAGTATGACAGGAGAAAGTGGAGGGATTAGTCGGAAAAAGACATCTGCGGCTGGGAAGGGTCCCAGGAGTGGTAATGTTGAAGGGCAGCCAGATCTCACTTATAGTAGGAAAAGGCGAGTCCCGGCTACTCGGGCGGATATTGTACAACGTGAGTTTACTGATTCTGATAACAGAGAGGCCTTGTGTGTTGACAACCTGGAGTTGAATAGGCTCCTACTTCCAGGAAGCCTTGAACACCATCCGCACAACCAAGGGGAAGAAGGGGAGGACTTGGGCAATATGGAGGAGGACATCTTACGGCAGGAGGCGGTACCACCTCTCCCGGGTGTTATGTGTAGTGATATCACAGGGGACCTCTCCTATTTCCAATGTCAATAATTGTCTGGAATGTGCATGGGGCTTGCTCTATGGTCCGGTGGAAGGAGATTAGGGACATGTTTGCAAGGGAGAAGTGTTCTATCACTATGTTACTAGAGACAAAGATTCGGGTATCTGGAATTCTGGATCGCCGTATTCCTCCCTATTGTAGGCATGCTCATAACCTCCAATTGGGTAGTATGGCAAGGATCTGGATCAGGTGGGATGGCACGATGTGGGATGGTCAGGTGATTTCTATTTCTGACCAATTGATATCCATCATCTTCCATAGTAAGGGTGGGCTCAAGTTCGTTCTTGGTAGAGTGTATGGGCACAATGATCGTCGGAAAAGAGACGAGCTTTGGGAGGACCTTATTTCTTTGAGTAACTCTGTCGAGTCTAATCTCAACATTCTCCTACTGTGCATGGGAGACTTTAATGCTCTTTTATACAACGACGACAAAGTGGACGGCCGCCGGATACCTGATTCCATTTTTCAGGATTTTCAGAACTGACTACTGAGATCGGGGTTGCAGCCGCTTACTCGGTCTGGCCATATTTGGACCTGGAATAACAAGGCTCTGAGAAGGAGAGTGGCTTGTCAATTGGACATGGCTGTGGGGAATAGTAGGTGGTTGGCCTCGTTTCCGACGATGGTCGCCGAGGGTCTGGTGGCAGGTACAAGTGATTATTGTCCCATCCGAATCAACCTTCTTCAACCTGAACGGAACAAATCCCATCCTTTCAGATACAACAATAAGTGGTCTCTTGTTGATAGATATCGGGAGGCGGTAGCTCGTGGACTTGCTAGTCAGACCTATGGGAACATGTAGTACAAGCTTGTCCAGACCCTGAAGAGAGTGAAAGAAGAGCTGAAGTTTTGGAATAAATCTACCCCTTCCTCTCCCATGGTACAGAAGGAGAAGGAACTTCAGGAGGTTCAACATGCCCTTCAGTCAGACATTCTTAATGAAGATATTGCTAGGCATAAGAGGTTGCTAGTTTGGGAGGTGGGATCCCTACGCCTTCAGGAGGATATCCAACTTGTCCAACGGGCTAAATGTGATTGGCTGAAGGATGGAGACAGGTGCACCAAGTTCTTTTATGATGTAGTCCGCACGCGGCAGCATCGTAATTCTATCCACCGTCATATTGCTGAGGATGGCTCGGAAGTGCAAACGCAGCAAACTATACAAGATGAGGCAGTCAGGTTCTATTCTAATCTCTACAATCAATCAAATTATACTAATGTATTTCCTGGTTTAATATGTAAGCAGCTGGTCACTGCGAAAGCTAATGAGATTCTCCTGGCCCATATGACGGAGAAGGAAGTGGAAGGCATCGTTAAGGACGTGGATCGTAACAAAGCCCTAGTCCGGATGGATTTAGCAGCAAGTTCTTTAAAACCCATTGCGATGATTTGAAGACTCAGATGGTTGATGTGATTCAAGACTTCTTTGCTCATGACAGGCTCTTGCGGGAGATCAATCATACTTTCCTGATTTTGGTGCCGAAGGAGGGCGCGACGAATCTTGCTGACTTTCGGCCTATCGCTTGCTGCAATTTCATATACAAGCTTATCACGCATCTCATGTGCAACCGGATGAAGGATATTTTGTCGGGTTTGATTTCCCCGAACCGGGCTGCCTTTATTCGGGGGAGGATATTGCATATCATTGTCTACTGGCGCATGAGATGGTGCGAGGCTTTAATAAGGCGGAAGGAGAGAAGGCTTGTATAAAATTGGATCTTTGGAAGGCATATGATATGGTCAACAGAGAATTCGTCTACCAGATTCTCTTGGATATGGGATTTAGTCCTACCTGGGTGGATCGGGTTCTGAAGTGCATTACCACTGCTACTTTCTCGGTCCTTATTCAGGGACAACCGTATAGGTTCTTCGTTAGCAATCGGAGGCTCCGACAAGGGGATCCCCTTATCTCCTTATCTATTCACCATTGTTATGGAGTATCTCACATGCCTTATGGATGCTGCGAGTCACCGTCGAAAAATCTCACCTCTGTTTAAACAGGTGACTCCTCACATTACTCATTTGATATATGCTGACGACTTGATCTTGTTCCTGAAACCATCCAGATCTAGTTTGAGGGTGATCTCAGATATTATGACCTCCTTTGAGCAGCTATCGGGTTTGAGCCTCAATAAGGAGAAGAGTAAGGTGTACTTCAACTGATTGTGTCAGGCTAAGGAGGAGAAGGCTGCTATATTGGGGATTAGCCAGGGTACTCTTCCGGTTAAATATCTTGGTGTTCCTTTTCCCTGCAATTACTCTTCCAACCTGGAGTGCCAAAGCTTTGTAGAATACTCATAGGCGGGTTAAAGGGTGGCAGGCGCAAAGTCTCTCTTTTGGAGGCAGAATCAAACTGGTCCGCTCTGTGATTACAGCTGTAGTGATGTTTTGGCTGCAATTGTCCTTCTACCAGCTGCCACCATTCGGAATATTGAGAGGATATGTGCCAACTTTATATGGCGGGATGGCATTCATGCAATATCATGGGAGGCCCTCTGTCGTCCCAGGGAGGAAGGGGGAGTGGGGCTCAGACCCCTCATGACGCTTAGGAAGGTTGCTAGTCTGTAGCTTGCTTAGAAGTTCACTCAGGAAGACACGTTGTAGGCGACCTGGATGAGAAATTGATATTTGTGCCAGGATTCGTTGTGGGAGTATCGATGTAATAACAATGAATCGGTCATTCTAAAGAACATTCTTCGTCAACGGGGTGGCTTGAGACAGAGTATCACTCGAGCTATAGCTGACGGAAAGGAGACTAGCCTTTGGGGAGATCCTTGGGTTGACCACCGGAGCATTCCTGACTGGTTAAATACCCAGGGAAGGGCTCCTCCTCTTTGGCGGGGCAAGGTGAGCCGCATCATCAGGTCGGGTGCGTGGCAGTTAGCGGACTTACGTATACCGGCAAATCTAGCTAATCGCATTCGTCGCATTCCGATTGCTGGGAATGTTGACCTGGATGGCTGGAGGTAGGATGGAACCATACGGGTGACTTTGTGTTCCAGCTCGTTTATGATCAGACGCAGGAGCATTTTGCTACTTGGGAGTATGCGGATATTGTTTGGCAGAAAGGTATTGCGAGGAAGTTTCAATATTGCATGTACAAGCTTCTGATGGGTAAACTACTTACGAGGGACCGCCTGCATCGATTCAGAGTACTTACTCCTGACCTCAGTTGTGTGTTATGCGGCCAAATGCCGGAGTCTATGATGCATTTCTACTTCGAGTGTCCCTACTCCGGGGAAGTTTGGCAAGCGCAGAGAAGGGTGCTGAAGTTGAAGATTAGGGGCTCTATGTAACTCTCTGAGATCATGAAAAACATCTCAGGGGCTCAACGGAGAGGATTGTTATGGTTCAAGGAGGCTTGTACCCGACTGGCTTCTGCAAAGGAAATGAACAATAGAATTTTTGTCGGAGAGTTCTCCATAACATTAAGTTTGATGTAAAAGGCTTGATCTCAAATTGGACTCCCACATAAAAGGGCCTAGATGTAACAAACATTTTATCAATACAATTACCTTCTTCCAAGAATATATATATATATATATATATATATATATATATATATATATATATATATACACTAAATAAATTTAGATATATTTAGTTACTATATATATTAACAAAAGAAAGCGCAAATAAACCGAGAAATCGAATAAACCGAATAAACCAAAAACCGAACAGATTTAATTTGGTTCGGTTTGATTTGGTTATGGGCCAATTCGGTTCGGTTTCGGTTTTGTTTATTCGGTTTTCGGTCCAATTCAATTTTCGGTTATTCGGTTCGGTTTGAACCGAAGTAACCAAATGCTCACCCTGGTTTGGATGGTCATTCTGTCATCGAGTCGGCATGAGAGTTTGAATCAAAGATTGAGTAGAAGTTTCTTCAGTAATCATTTGGTACAGTTGGAGGAGTTTGTTCTTATATATTTCGAGAACAAAACTTTTCTGAGTGATATATTATGTAATGGCCTGCTTTGCGCGACGCATGGAGATGGTTCGTTGGCTCGAAGGGCCGTTTGGACTTTTTTTTTAAACAAAAATTTTATTGAAACAGCAAAAGGCGGCGCCGGGAGATAGCCCGAGCGCCTACAAAACCTCCACGACGGGAGGACGTCAGTACGACGAAGAAGCAACTGGCGACGGAAAACCGACGCAACAAAACTATCGGCCAACCGGCACAAAAAGAAAGGAGTAAAGAATGGTTGGGTTAGCCCCGAGACCGGAGCGCAGATGAGGGGAGGGTCGGGGGGCACCAAACCCTCACCACGAATCCCAGATGCCTTGGGCCGAGGTATGCCTCCGGGGAGGCACCAGACCCTCACCAAAGCTCTCTTGCATTTGGAGGCGAGGTATGCCTCCGGGGAGGCGTGCTTTGTGCACCGGATGCCTTGGGCCGCGTCGATGGCTTGTTCTACCTCCAGCATTCGGAGAAGAATCGAAGGTCCGAGTTCCGGTTGATCCACCATGGCTATAATGATGGTATATTCCTTGATTGCCTCCGCCGGTGAGCGGACCCCCGCAATCCGCTGGAAGTAATCTCGCAGATAGTGCGATGATTCCCTAATCGCAATAAGGCCATCCTCGATGTGGGTAGCCTCTAGAGTGCGATCAGGGGAACCGCCGGAGACTTCAGCTTCGTCTGTGTTTTCTTCGACTATGTCTGTGTCAACTCCTACTACGTCGTCGTCTGGTTCCTGATTGGAATCAGAGGTGATATGCTCTGTGTGCTCTTTTGTAATGTCCTGTGCGAGGACATCGAATTTGTTGGCGTGGTTCAGCGAAGGGGATTTGGTGTTGTAACTCCACTTTTTCCATTTTTAGTGGAATTTAAAATTTTAATAATACTTCATTCCTTTTTACTATAAATATATAGTTTATGAATATTTTTTGAGGGAAGGAAATTGGGAGCAGGAATTTTTTTTAATTTAAATGTTTGTTCTAACTAACTACTTGTGGCCCCACTCTTCCTAACTAATTAATATTCCTTTATAATTGAATTCTTTACACTTTCTGCAATTAATGAAAAGGGGGAGGGTTTATGTGAATTATTTATGTAAAAGGGGAGGACTGGTTTGTGAATGTTTCTAGGCGAAGCGGCCTTGGTGCAAATGTTACATCTCTTTAATTACTCAGCTGAGGAAAGAGAAATCACTCTTCTCCTTCAGACCATTACAATCGAGCTCCTCCTTCCTCTTCAATCGTTCCCAACCCAAACCCTAATTTCTCTGTAGCGAAGATGGCGAGAGCTCGACGAAGGGGGAAATCTCTTTTCCCGGGCGGTGAGTCTTCTTCCGACGCGGATGCGCGTGGATCGAGGAATTTTCGATCTTCTTCTCGACTGTTCTGTTCTTCCGACGCGGTGACGGCGGAGCTCTTCTTCTCGGCACGGTTCGTTTACTCGGCAAGAAGAGCAGATGGCTTCCACGAGTGTTCCCTGATGATTTCTCGGTTCGACACAGTGTCCGTGTCCCGTTCTTTGTAGAGACAACGAAGGTTCCATGGCGATGGCGACAACGATAGCAACCTCCTCCAACAGCTAGACCGCGGTGATTGACCGGCTTTGTGACGACGACGGCCATTCTTTCCGATCGGCGACGCGCGAGCGAATCTCCGGCTTCTTCTTCTTTCGATGAGGTGACGGCGACAAGGACAGATGTCGTCGACGATCACTGGCAGATCGATAGGATCTGATTGATCAAGGCGCCATCCGTTTGATTTGCGAACTCAAGCTCGGGTGAGTTGCCTCTGACTACTGTTTTCTTCTTGAATTTTGGTTGAGTTTCATTGATTGTGTGAGGATTCGTTTCTTGAATCAATTGAATTTTTCTATTGATTTCTTGCTGAGTTCGATCGAAGTATAGATCTATGGTCCTGATTGTATTCTGGCATTCCTAGATTTCGAGAGAAACAGAGAGAATGCGGGATCGTAGTTATATCACACTGAGCTCAACTTGTTCGATGTAATGTCCTAACCAGGGACATAGCAGCGAATTGGACGCGAGAGACTGGTTTCTGCTTCTGTGGAGTGTTCTAGTTTCATTTGGATTCTTTGTCTCCAGGTATCTTTCCGTTTCTTCTCAAATTTTACTCGTTTAATCCATGATTTTAATTTATGGGCAAGAGTGGGGATATGTTCGGGTTGCAGAGTATTGTTCGGTGTTCGAGACTGGGGATTGCGTTCAACTTAGATCGTGTCCGAGTGTTGCAGTTGTGTGTCTAGATCGTGTTCGTGTGTGTGTGTGTCCAGTGCCGTCGTATCCACGCAGTGTGCGTTTGATGCAGGATTGCGTGCGGAAACTCTTCCGAGTTTTGGGTGCAAAAACTCTTCTGAGTTTGGAACAGTGATTGCTTTTCTTGTCTCAAATTTCGATTTGGTTGTATATCATTTTAATCTTGTATATTTTTTCTTCTAAACTGTTGAGCTGTTACATTTGATGAGATCAGTGATGTGGAGTCGGGACGTGGAGACACTGTGCCATCAGTTGTTGTTCCATTTCAATATTTATTTTCTTTAAGTGTCAGTATTGAAGTTGTATATAATCTATGATATATGTGTTGTCTTTTAAATGTTCCTTATGGGCAATTGATTGAAGTTGTTCATTATAGGTTACTATAGTTGAAAGTTGTAAGTTATATTTCAAATGTTTGGATGATGAGTCTCAGGATTGAATGGGAGTCTTATTTTAAAGTTTAATTTGTGTAAATATTTCTATACATAAATATGTATTCCTGTTTTGGCCTTGCAAATTGAAAGGTGAATATGAGGATGGGATTCAACAACAGCTGGGGTTGGTATTTTTTGTGAGTTCTGTTAGGTTTTGGAATGAATGGAGTTTTTGTGCATGGTGGCAGCTGGGTTTTAGTAAAGTATGAAGGAAAATGCAAATAGTATTCCAGGAATAGAAATGTTAAGTCTATATGTGTTCTGGAATGTTAAGTCTATATGTGTTTCTGGAATATAGTTAGGCTATAGTCACATATGGTGAGTGGACCTATATGTTATATGAAGATTTGGTTGGCTGGTTTGAATGTAAAACCTGTTAGACTTGGTAGTGTTATTGCTGGAACTTAAAGTAGCCTCTGGCAGGTTAGCTTAACTATTAGTAGCTAAAGTTGGGCTTAAATATAGTCAGCGTCATAATTGCAATAGTAGGAATAGATTTAAATTACATTGGTACTATTTCTTTTGCAAATAACTACTAGCTCATTAAGCCTTAATTATTAACCAACTTGTACCCAAACAAACAGGAGGATTTACAGCTATACTACCTACTCTTGATTTTCCGGAGCAAGACAAGTACTTTTCTACGGTCTTGTGCATTTACATATCTTGTACTCTTCTTGTGACACGTCATGACACGATATCCTGTACTCCTGTATTTCCTGTTCTTGTACTTACTTGTGTCGGGAGGGGATATACACTAGCTATGTGGCCAAACCCGGATTACTATATTCATGTAGATAGCTTAGGCCTCGCATTGTGCACGCGGGTCCTAAGCCGTACCATATTCATGTACTCCTGTACATGCTCCTGTACTCACCCCAGCCGGTCACATAGGCTAGTTGTATTTCAAACATGGTGCACTTGTCATGTCTTGTACTTCAGGCTCATAGTTATATTCCTGTACTTTATTTTCTGTACCTTCATTCCTGTACTTTCATGTTCATTTCCTGTATTTGTATTTCATGTTCTCCTGTACTTATTTTCCATATCATGATGTTCTTGTTCATTACCTAGAACTGTACTTTGCTCCGCTCCTGACTGGATATGTTGCAGGTGTACTTGCAGGATATCATACTACCCTACGGGCCAGAGTCTGGAATCTTAGCTGAGCAGGATGGAGACATGACTTAGCTAGAGGCTTCAGGTTTAGACTGCTTATCTTTACTTCTAGATATTGTCTTTAGAGTTCATAGCATATTTCATTCCTGTTGACTCTGATACCTTTATGATTTGTGGATTATGGTGATCTTTCTGGGAACGTTTTTAGATGCTGTGATCATACACATTTATGTTTATCTGGTTAGATTTTTCTAGCTTGGTACAGCTTACTTCGTCGTGTCTAACGACGAAGGCTGGACGTGTCCGACTCGTGTCCGATTATTCGAGAGCGGGTCGTGACATATTTTTAGTGGTGGCCCATGTAGGTCTATCCTAATAGTACCTAGGTATTAGTGTACTATTGGAAGACTTGATTAAACTAGGGAAACTTGAATCACAGCATAGGAAATCGGGTACATCGGGTATATTAATATTCTATAAACACTTGTTGCTTTTAGGATTAGGACATGTTAACAGTTTTCTGTTTTTCAGATAGTTCAAAAGCACGCAATACCGGAATGGTTGATCCACCTACACTTGAGGATTTCAAGCTTCCACTACCTTCTATCACCCTACTATCCCCATGGGTAGTACGCAGTTGACGGAGATGTTCGAAGAGTTCCTTGACACCCAGAGGAAGCAGGCCATCATTTTCCAAGCCAGACTTGTGGATACACACTCCGAGCCAAGAGGAACTTCTGATTTCTTCAGATCCTTGGACTTCCCCGACATTGATCGCATATCTTGCACCGAGAAGCAGATCGAGAACCTGGAGCCGCCACTGAAGATCATCCAAGTCTCGGGGAACCCGACTCCTCTAAAGATTAAAGTCATCAACCGGGAGATCCAGCTCGTAGCACATACAACAAGATAGGAAGCTGAAGAGACATGAAGACTTATGACGAAGACAGCAACTACCCTGGACCCACAAAGCGTCGCAACACTCAGACAGTGCTTATTCAGTCACATCATCAGCTGCATCATCAGAGGCAGATTCAGGCCACATTCGTCGTGTGCTATGCAAGAAGACGGGACATCATGTTGACAAGCGCCGCAAGAGGCTCGGACTCTGTTTATACTGCGGAGCTTCTGACCACCGAATGAAGGATTGCCAGCAAGTCGCGGATCACAATGGCTGAAGAGCAGCATGATCGCAGCAGCTAGCACACCAGCAGCCGTATATTCCTGCCAGAGCCCTGTACTTTAGTTTCAACGGAAGATTCAGATTCAGATTCAGCCGACGATCATTTGTATTTTCTGTCGTCGCCAGGACACCACTACGACGAGTGCCGCAAGAGACAGAGGCTATGCTTGTACTACAGATCGCCTGCCCATCAAGTCAGGGATTGCTCGGAGACCGCTGATCACACTGCCCAAGGACGAATACGAGGAGCACCAGGACTGCAGCAAGGGAACCGCCTCTCCAGATTTAGCACCCGCATGGAGCACTATCGCAATGACCAGCCTACGTCAGGACAGCCGAAGAAATTGAAACAATTCCAGTCCCGAAGGAATACTAACGACAGGCTGAAGACCGAAGGCTTTTCTTGCATGGTTGGAGCAGACCATGAGTCGTAATTCACATTCCAATTTAAATTTTATTGAATTTCCTTGTTCCTGTTTAAGAGCTTGAAATATTTTGTTTCCTATCTTAAACTCTTTGGTTTCTATTCCAGATATTATTCCTATTCTAGAATTTGTTCCTTATTCGTAGCTCTGTTTCTTATTTGAAGATTGTTTCCTGTTCGGTAAACCTGTTTCATATTCACTATTCAATATTTTGTTTCAAATCCGATATTCGATACCATGTTTTCATATTCATTATTTACGACCTCGTTTTCTATTGTTGGCTTCCATTTGAAAATTTTGTTCGATATTCGAACCTTGTGCAATTCGAGATTTTATTCCTACTCGAAATTTTATTTTGAACCTTGTTCCCAATCAAAACATTGTTTGAACCTTCGTTTCTATTTGACGCTTGTTTGAGATTCAGTTCCTATCTGAGACATTGTTTGAAGATTTTGTTTTCTATTTTGAGACTTTGACTAGTTCCCTGTTTGAGATTCTGTTTCCTATTCATGACATTATTTTTATTTGGGATTGTTCTCTATTCGCGGCCTTGTTTTAACATTATTTGAGATTTTTCTTGTTTCGTATTCACGATCCAGAACCTTGTTTCCTATTTGTTGATTAATACTCCTCTATTCACTCTTCATAATTTTGTTCCTTATTCGAGATTTCTATGCAAGATTTTGCTTCCGATTTGCGGTTTTGTTGACGGTTGATTTTCTATCTGAGATTGTTTCCTATTGAAGTTCTTTTCCATTCGAGGTATTGTTCAAAGATTCTGTTATACTTTGATTCCTGTACAAGGTTTCTTGTCCTTATTACAAGACTTTGTTTTTTATCTGGTACCTTGCTTTTATGTCGCCTTGAGATTTTGTTACCTATCTGGGATTATGTCCCATGTACGAAATTTTGTTACCATTCCAAATTTCAATTGAGATTCCGGTTATTATTCAACGCATCGTTCCCTGTCCGAGATTTAAAATTTTCCTTGTTGATCCCTTATATTATCACTACTCCTTGTCAGATCCTTTGTTGACTCTTGGTACCTAGTAAAACTCCTTAATTTTTTTAAGGACATGTAACATCACCTTTTATCGTGACTTGAACTATTGGAGCTCATTTTGAATTCTCTGGAATTTTTGGTAATTTCTATGGATAAGGTTGAAAGACTATTCGATGATCTACTGGACGTGGCAGTTGCGCGCTACAGTCATTATCTGGATTACGGATACCGAGGGTTCACTGCAGCCAGCAGCGCACTGGCGAGACAGGAACTCTAAGTTGAAGTAATTTCAGACATTCATAGGTTTTCGGATATTACTGAGACTTTATCCTAAATTCTTCATATTTTGATCTTTTAAGTTGCTTCGTTAATAATTGTTTGGAAAGGGATAAGTCGATAGAGTATCCGGTAACATATCGTTATTTGAGTCGCGGAACCGAAAGTTCATTGCAGCTAGATATACACTGGCGGAGCAGAAATTTTAGGTAAAGTGATTTCAAATATCTATATGTTCTCGGATACCATAGAGATTATATGCCTTTTCACATGATTATTGATTCTTCGTGAATCACAAATATTTGCACTTTTACCTTGATTTGATACTAGCATCTTCCCGGTAGACTCCAAACACCCTCTCGATCAATCTTGGCAAATTCTTCTTATATCTTATGGATAAATCATTTGATTTTCTCAATAAATCATACTTATATCTTGATCGTGCCTTGTGTAAACTATGATCCTAATCATGACTATCAAACCGTGACTTTCCTAATTTGTTCTGGTTCAATTGTACTAAAACTTTCAATTTTGGTCGTGCCTAGAAGTCGTACCTTCATGATTTTACTCTTCTAAGTCGTAATTAAATTCATCCCACTTCGTGCCCATTTGATCCTCAATCATTGTTAAACCGTGTTATCTCAACTTCTTGTATGTACTTGGTCTCAAGGCTCAGGGCGTCGAAGAGTTGCACAGGATCGAGGGAAGCACTGGGCAGACAATAACAGACGACCGTTAGAGTTCGCAATTGGAGACATGGTGTTCCTGAAGATCCCACCAACCAGAAGCACCATTCGTTTCGGTAGAGGCGGGAAGCTCAGCCCAGATACATCGGGCCCTTCGATGTGACGGCACGGATTGGCGAGGTGGCGTATCGACTAGCGCTTCCAGCTAGCTTGGAGGGAGTGCACGACATCTTTCACGTATCCCAGCTTCGACGCTACTTTTCAGATCCGAGTCATGTGGTGGACTATTCAGAGCTAGAGGTGGGTCCGAGCTTGACCTACGAGGAGCAGCCAGTGGAGATTCTTGATCGGAGGGAGAAGTGCCTGCGAAACCAGACTATTCCACTTGTCCGAGTCATGTGGAGACACCACTCTCCAGGAGAGTCCACATGGGAACGCGAAGATGAGATGCGGGAGCGCTATCCTAGTTGTTTGCTTGATTGTATTCTTGTTTTCAACAAAAAAAAATTCAATAAATGACTTGTGTTGAAACAAATTTATTGTGATTTTGTTTTGTTGTCTCTCGAATTTCGAGGACGAAATTATTTTAAGGGGGGAGATTTGTAACTCCACTTTTCCCATTTTTAGTGGAATTTAAAATTTTAATAATACTCCATTCCTTTTTACTATAAATATATAGTTTATGAATTTTTTTTAGGGAAAGAAATTGGGAGCAGGAATTTTTTTAATTTAAATGTTTGTTCTAACTAACTACTTGTGGCCCCACTCTTCCTAACTAATTAATATTGCTTTATAACTGAATTCTTTACACTTTCTGCAATTAATGAAAAGGGGGAGGATTTATGTGAATTATTTATGTAAAAGGGGAGGACTGGTTTGTGAATGTTTCTAGGCGGAGGGACCTTGGTGCAAATGTTACATCTCTTTAATTACTCAGCTGAGGAAAGAGAAATCACTCTTCTCCTTCAGACCATTACAATCGAGCTCCTCCTTCCTCTTCAATCATTCCCAACCCAAACCCTAATTTCTCTGTAGCGGCGATGGCGAGCTCGATGGAGGGGGAAATCTCTTTTCCCGGACGGTGAGTTTTCTTCCGACGTGGATGCGCGTGGATCGAGGAATTTCCGATCTTCTCGGCTGTTCTGTTCTTCCGACGCGGTGACGGCAGAGCTCTTCTTCTCGGCGCGGTTCGTTTACTCGGCAAGAAGAGCGGATGGCTCCACGAGTGTTCCCTGATGATTTCTCGGTTCGACACTGTGTCCGTGTCCCGTTCTTTGTAGAGACAACGAAGGTTCCATAGCGATGGCGACAACGATAGCAACCTCCTCCAACAGCTAGACCGCGGTGATTGACCGGCTTTGCGACGACGACGGCCATTCTTTCCGATCGGCGACGCGCGAGCGAATCTCCGGCGTCTTCTTCTTCTTTCCGATAAGGTGACGGCGACAAGAACAGATGTCGTCGACGATCACTGGCAGATCGATAGGATCTGATTGATCAAGGCGCCATCCGTTTTATTTGCGAACTCAAGCTCGGGTGAGTTGCCTCTGACTACTGTTTTCTTCTTGAATTTTGGTTGAGTTTCATTGATTGTGTGAGGATTCGTTTCTTGAATCAATTGAATTTTTTCGTTGATTTCTTGCTGAGTTCGATCGAAGTATAGATCTATGGTCCTGATTGTATTCTGGCATTCCTAGATTTCGAGAGAAACAGAGAGAACGCGGGATCGTAGTTATATCACACTGAGCTCAACTTGTTCGATGTAATGTCCCAACCAGGGACATAGCAGCGAATTGGACGCGAGAGATTGGTTTCTGCTTCTGTGGAGTGTTCTAGTTTCATTTGGATTCTTTGTCTCCAGGTATCTTTCCGTTTCTTCTCAAATTTTACTCGTTTAATCCATGATTTTAATTTTATGGGCGAGAGCGGGGATATGTTCGGGTTGCAGAGTATTGTTCGGTGTTCGAGACTGGGGATCGCGTTCAACTTAGATCGTGTCCGAGTGTTGCAGTTGTGTGTCCAGATCGTATTCGTGTGTGTGTCCAGTGCCGTCGTATCCACGCAGTGTGCGTTTGATGCAGGATTGGGTGCGGAAACTCTTCCGAGTTTGGGGTGCAAAAACTCTTCTGAGTTTGGAACAATGATTGCTTTTCTTTTGTTTCAAATTTCGATTTGGTTGTATATCATTTTAATCTTGTATATTTTTTCTTCTAAACTGTCGAGCTGTTACATTTGATGAGATCAGTGATGTGGAGTCGGGACGTGGAGACACTGTGCCATCAGTTGTTGTTCCATTTCAATATTTATTTTCTTTAAGTGTCAGTATTGAAGTTGTATATAATCTATGATATATGTGTTGTCTTTTAAATGTTCTCTATGGGCAATTGATTGAAGTTGTTCATTATAGGTTACTATAGTTGAAAGTTGTAAGTTATATTTCAAATGTTTGGATGATGAGTCTCAGGATTGAATGGGAGTCTTATTTTAAAGTTTAATTTGTGTAAATATTTCTATACATAAATATGTATTCCTGTTTTGGCCTTGCAAATTGAAAGGTGAATATGAGGATGGGATTCAACAGCAGCTGGGGTTGGTATTTTTTGTGAGTTCTGTTAGGTTTTGGAATGAATGGAGTTTTTGTGCATGGTGGCAGCTGGGTTTTAGTAAAGTATGAAAGGAAATGCAAATAGTATTCCAGGAATAGAAATGTTAAGTCTATATGTGTTCTGGAATGTTAAGTCTATATGTGTTTCTGGAATATAGTTAGGCTATAGTCACATATGGTGAGTGGACCTATATGTTATATGAAGATTTGGTTGGTTGGTTTGAATGTAAAACCTGTTAGACTTGGTAGTGTTATTGCTGGAACTTAAAGCAGCCTCTGGCAAGTTAGCTTAACTATTAGAAGCTAAAGTTGGGCTTAAATATAGTCAGCGTCATAATTGCAATAGTGGGAATAGATTTAAATTACATTGGTACTATTTCTTTTGCAAATAACTACTAGCTCATTAAGCTTTAATTATTAACCAACTTGTACCCAAACAAACAGGAGGATTTACAGCTATACTACCTACTCTTGATTTTCCGAAGCAAGGCAAGTACTTTTCTACGATCTTGTGCATTTACATATCTTATACTCTTCTTGTGACACGTCATGACACGATATCCTGTACTCCTGTATTTTCTGTTCTTGTACTTACTTGTGTCGGGAGAAAAAATACACTAGCTATGTGGCCAAACCCCGGTTACTATATTCATGTAGATAGCTTAGGCCTCGCATTGTGCACGCGGATCCTAAGCCATACCATATTCATGTACTCCTGTACATGCTCCTGTACTCACCCCAGCCGGTCACACAGGCTAGTTGTATTTCAAACATGGTGCACTTGTCATGTCTTGTACTTCAGGCTCATAGTTATATTCCTGTACTTTATATTCTTGTACTTTATTTCCTGTACCTTCATTCCTGTACTTTTATGTTCATTTCCTGTATTTGTATTTCATGTTCTCATGTACTTATTTTCCATATCATGATGTTCTTGTTCATTACCTAGAACTGTACTTTGCTCCGCTCCTGACTGGATATGTTGCAGGTGTACTTGCAGGATATCATACTACCCTACGGGCCAGAATCCGGGATCTTAGCTGAACAGGATGGAGACATGACTTCGCTAGAGGCTTCAGGTTTAGACTGCTTAGTTTTACTTCTAGATATTGTCTTTAGAGTTCATAGCATATTTTATTCCTGTTGACTCTGATACCTTTATGTGGATTATGGTGATCTTTCTGGGAACGTTTTTAGATGCTGTGATTGTACACATTTATGTTTATCTAGTTAGATTTTTTTAGCTTGGTACAGCTTACTTCGTCGTGTCTAACGACGAAGGCTGGGCGTGTCCGACTCGTGTCCGATTATTCGGGAGCGGGTCGTGACAGGTGTGAGCGTTGGAACTCTTCTTGAGGACATTGTGGGGGGCGGGGGTTCCTTCTGCCGGGGAGTTGACTCCCGCGATAGCGTGAGGCTCCGATGGTGTTACTGAGGGGTCGGCTACAGGAGGGATGGTTGTGGGGATGAGGGGGGTTTCGGTAGCTGTGTTAATATGGGAGTTGGGGGGGTGTTAGAAAGAGGGGGTTGAATATTAATCGTAGACGGTCTGGAGAGGTTGGACATGCGAGAAGCTATTCTTTTCAACTCAGGATGGGCGCAGAAGCAGCGTTCAAAGGAGTGACCTCTGATTTGACAGTGTTTGCAAAAGTAGATTCTATTATCGATGATAATTCGCTGGGTGTGCGACTTGTTGCGAAGTGTGATTTGGATGTGCTTGGGTGGTTCTTTGGACAAGTCAATCTCCATGCAAATTCTGACGTAGTTGCCCTTGGATAAGCTTCAGGTTTCTTCTGCCAACGCTACAAACTTGCCGAAGGAGCTTGCTATTCTTTTCAAAGCCGCCGGAGCGAAGCAGATGAGGGGGAGGTTCGGGAATGTAACCCACGTGGTCACGATCGTTTGGACTTGGATTCATACAAGAATTGTTCAAAGATCTGCTCGGTCGAGACAGATAGGCATTTCTTCAAGGTGGATGTTTTTATCCTTCTCTTCTTTTCCTTCACACTTAAGGAAATTGATGTATTTTTAGTTCTTTATGCTATGAGTTTTGTTGCATGCTAATAAAAAGAACCAAGATCAAATAGAGTAATTATCTTATTGTCAAGTTGTTGTATAGAACATGGAATATTAACTTGCTATGAACATGCAGATTTTTGTACTACTTCTATTGTAAACATGGATTATTATAGTGTTGTTGTATCTTATCATATGGAAAATAGTGTTATTTTTATGTATTATGTGGAATATAACGAGTTGTTTCGGAGGAATGCGATCATTGAAAGGGTTGGGACAGTTAAGTTGCCAAGGTAGAAAATTCTGGAATGGAAAGAATGAAAGTGCGAGCGATGGTTCGAGGAATGTGGTAATGCGGAAGAGACGTGTTGGTATAACGTTGGATATATATGTTTTGTATATGTTATTCAGGTTTGTACCATGCTCATGTTCGTAGTTTAACTGTTCACGCATATTGTATGATTATGGATAACTTGTGCACAGGATTTATGGGTTCTCGAGTGGTCGCAGGGGTACCGGGAACGATTCGATCTAGGAGGAACAAGGATACTTGTGGCTGACATACTAGCACGGGGTATTATGGGACCTACAGTAGCTAGACTAAATGGTACGACACACTACGTGGTGACTCAGAAAATTTCAGTGAAGATTAGCTACCCGGGTTGAAAGGGAGCCATCTAACCTGAAATAGTCCAAGATGCTTGTGGTGCTAGTGACCTTCATAAAGTTAGGTTGCATGCTAATGTTATCTGCTTCCAGGCCTAGTACTTGATGCAAGAATGTGCACTTGACACGTTTATGTATTTCATGAAGACCAATGAATTTCTTATGCAGGAACACACTTATGACACACTTTTATATTATGAATGATATATTTGTAAGCACGGAAGAATGGTAAGTATTGGGTAGGATCAATTGATTTGTGTGACACTATTATGCTTATGGACACATGTATGCATATAAATTGTTAACTAATCCTAAGAAAAGATTAGAAAGGCCATATATATTTTGCTTGCACTCACTTATTCAATGTGTTGGTTTTGGTTGAGTTGGTTAGAGACCACACGCCAGTACACAACAATGTACTGACCTCCCCCCATTTCTGCAGGTGCGGGAAATAGCTTGGACGGTTTAGAGACGTCAGAAAGTTTGTTGGGCTAGCTAGAACTTGTCACACAAATGTGGTTTTCTGTTACAAAGGACATAATGTATAGAACATCATTGCTTGTATAGTTCTTTATTTTAAGTCTTGTGGCATGTTTCATTATATAACGAGAGAGAGAGAGAGAGAGAGAGAGAGAGAGAGAGAGAGAGAGAGAGAGAGAGAGAGTGCTTGTAATCAAATTGTTCTTTGGCTTCGCGCCGTTGTAATTTCACTGCAGATTATCAAAAGAAATTCATTTTTTTATATTTTGTGTCTATCAAATTTTTTGGATATTTCCGCTCCGATGACTTGTCTTTGAGATGTTCTAATCGATTGTGTTTGGTGCTTTCCTTGTACATGTACAATTTAGGCTTGTACGACATTACGTCCAGTGACGACTTTGGGTCTTGCGGATCGAGACATGATACATAATCTCTCTTACTCAAAGGTATAGCAGTTGTACATCTAACAATGTGTAAGGGTGAAGCTGTAGACATGTATCCCTATGTTACCAAAACTCTCCACTTTTCATCCGTTTCATTAGAGGTCTTTCCCATGTTATCCTTTTCTGACCATAAGAAACAAGAAGTAAAAAAGGCTAGTTTGTATACTTGAATTTGTTCATGAACTTTTTGTATCTTTAGCAATTACTAGATAATGCTCATCAGTGATTGTGCTTTCTGAGGTAGGATTCACGAAGATTCAACAATAGTTCCAGTATTTGTAAGGATAAAGATCAAATAACTTCCTAGAAGAGTTTGCCACCTAGGAACCAAGGAGGAAAAAATGTTAAGCAAAGAAGATATTCCTCTCCAAAGAAATTTTTTGTAAAAAAACCCAACAATTAAACCAATTTAAAGTGAATGCTCCATATGTTTATTGTAAGGTTAGCTATGAGCGACATAAATGTGCAAAACCACCGAGTTATATAATGAAAGACATGAAATTTCAAAAGCCGAAAAATAGGAATGTAAAGACTGAATCAGTATGGAAAAAGTATGACCATAATTATTTTTTTAAAAACTTCATAGTACCTTGTAGAAAGGAAAACATGTTCTCTGAAGAATGTCGCCCTTTCTTGAATGTGATAATGCGAGCCTAGGAAAAAAAAGTATAAATTGTGAAATTCAAGAGGCTATATCCTGGGACGAACTTTAGCTTCATCTATTACCAACAAAATCAGTAGCTCACCCATCCATTCTGATCTCCAGTAACAAGGATTTGAGACGAGATATCAAAATGCAATGATGTTATGGAAGAATTGTTGTCTTCACTCTGCTTAAAATTGGAGGCATCAGGAAGAGAATGCATGGATGGACAGATAAATAGTTGTTCTGTTACAAACAGGTCCTCAGCCTATACAATTGCAAAGTGGATCCTCCACCAATGTTGTGCGTGCTATTATATGGATCATGTATCTATGGATGGACAGATGGATAGATATGAGGGTCCATGCCTGCTTGCATGCATGTGTAAGAAGGCCTGTATGTATTTCTACTTTTTATTGGTATTTGAGTGTGTCTGCGAGCGTTTGTGGTGAATAAACTAGTATCCCTTGAATAGTAACCAGAAAAATGACAGTATTCTCACATTACTCTTACACTCTACATTATAATTTATCTGTAACCAATAGATATGTACCTGTTGTTTTATTGATAGAATTGGTAGAAACAGGGGGCATGAAGAATCCCAAAAATGTATTGCACCATCCTGGTGTCCGGTTATGTATATGCTCCTTGTATTTGTAAATCCACTGAAGTGGCTAGAACTTGAATGATTTGCATCTTTGTCCCTCTTATCTACTGAAAAGAGATAAGAGTACTTTTTGACTAACAAAAGGTGTTCCTAGCCAGGAAGAAGGTAGCACAATTACATCACCAAGGAATACAGGACACTCGATAGAGAAATAGAGAAGTCGAGGGTTTTTCAGAGTGAATATACCTCATCCATAAGAATTGACTGAGCTGTGTAGTCTGTGTAAACTTTTGCAACGGAAATGCTTGAATCGCCAAATGGTAGCTTCACCACAAAAGGGTTAGGTGGAGACGGAATAGATTTAGTTTGAGATTGCAACAGGTAATTTTCAATCTCTGACTCATTATAGAGACATATTTGCCCTGATTTTAGCAAGAGAACAAGTGCGTTCTGCTTGTTTTTTGATCGGTCACTGGAACATGAAATTATTTCCATTGCCATACATGCTTCACTCGAAAAAAGGGCCAATTTGATTGTTCGAGATTCAGTTTTTTCATTGAGAACAATAATCTGTGAAATGTAAGAAAGATCAGCCAATTAAGAAAATGCCTGTAAACTTATACAAATGCTAAGCAATGACTTGCCATTTGCGGGAGACATAAAGAAAGAACAAGACAAAAAGATAACATGATAATACCATCAAAAACAGATAGAAGAAGTTAACATGATAATACATGACAAACTAACAAGTACAAAAAAAAAAGAAGTTAACAAGTTAAATGATGTAAGAGCTCAACCCAAGCCAAGATACTTTTGATCAAGATGCAGAGAACTGTCAGGTACCACATCACACTTTCCACATCGATAAGACATCTATGTGTTCGTTCTGATTGCTTTAGTGCATTGGTCAAAGATGGATAAGAAAAAGTCTGTCATGTGATTGGATCCTTTTAGGGATATTTGTCCTCATTTTAGCTTCCAGAGTCTCAACATCTTATACACTCACCATGCTGGACCCATGCATCTAGTAGGTTAATATTTAATAAGGCATTTGTAATTCTAAGAAAAGGATTTTCAGCTTAGGAGAGTAACACCTTAACGGTGGTCAATTTTGCTACTGAGGAGAAGGTTTCCTTGTAGGTCATTCGTCAGGTATGTGTCCAACCCTTGTCCATTAATATGGCCTTATACCTCACCTCGTTGCCATCTTACATGTGTTTGATGGTAAACACTCATTTGCACCCTACCAACTTCTTCCCTTCCACAGGTCTACCAAGTCCGAGGTGACACTTTTCACCTATGCTTTTATTCTCTTCTTCCATTGCCTTTCTCCATTTTGGCCTCAGAAAAAATTGATATTTTTGTAATAGAGAAAAGGGTACAGATTTGTAGAATATTTAGAGATTATCGAAAGTAACTGAGAGTCTAAGATAATTGGAACAGAATAAACATTAATGTGATTAGATATCTCAGCGGAATTATTGTTTAGATATCTTAGAGAACTCCCGCTTTCTTGGTTGGCGTTCAGCTAAGACCACCTATGGATTAGAATGTTCACCTCTCTCACATTAGCGTCTGTTCTAAGCCACTTCCACAAAAATTATGCATGCATCATCATCTCATTCGGAAACTTATCTATCATATTAAAGTATCTAGTGTCGGACACTCTCCGGACTTATGTTAGACACTCATTTTTTCGTGTCCGCATATTTTCATTTGACATCGGATGTGGACACTTTCTGAATAAGAGCATTTGTCATTACGCATCCCGTATTTTCATTTGAAATCATGCAAGAACACTCTAAATAAGAACACGTGGCGAACACATTTTATAGTGTTTTTGCTTAAAATAAAGATAAAAATTAAAACTTAGAAACATTTTTGTTGTGGCATTTTTATTTCATATAAATAAAATAAAATAGCTATTTCCAAAGATGCAGATATTCAATATTATAATATTTATAGTTAAAACTTGTATTACTGTGATTTCAACGGTTGTTTCGGACGAGGATGGTATAGTAGTGGAGGATGACCTCGGAAATCAGGCTATGGATCGTCAATTGATTATGTTGAATGCCAAATGGCTTGAGTTAATCCACGCTACTGATCATACGCTATTGATCATACATCATTGTCGCAGAAGACAAGGAAGAAGAGGTCTGGTTCTAAGAAAGTTTGTAGGAGCGGCCCTGGTCCAGGATAGTTGGGCGACAGTCCAGGGCCCAAAGACTAAAAGGACACCAACGTGGATGTATCTAAAATAGAACCAGGATGTACCATGGGCCACCCTTAACTCAAAATGTCGTGGTGTAGTAGTTGTCATGTTACACTTACACACTAGAGAGATCCTTAGTTCAATTATGGGTGACAACATTTTTTTTGATTTTTGACCATTACAGTTACATCAAATTCTAAATTATGTAGAATTTCTACAGGAGGGGTTATCAACCCCTCAAAGATACGCCTGTTGCGTTCCCTCCAAACGTGCCAAACCGACGCTGCAAGGCGAACTCTGGCTGTCTTGGCCCAACCACGCTCCATGCCTCGGCGTTCCCTGATCTAGGTGAGGATCCCCCGGATGTCTCTAGCACTGCCACCTCCTCCTATCGACCTCCTACACTGCTCTGACCAAATATACCAAGCCATAAGACACTCAAAGAATAGGTAACCCATGGATTCATCCTCCACTCCACACAATACACACTTCGGGTCAGGGATCTACACCCCAAACCTGAGAAGTCTGTCATTCGTCAACAACCTGCCTAATAACAGCTTGTAGGAAAATAACTGCATTTTGCGAGCAATCCCATTTCCCCAGATAAAGTCGTACTCCGCGATCCTATCCTGAGATGTCCTTACCAGATTGTAACAGCTTTTGAAGCGGAATACCCCTGTCCCTCCATCAACATCTGGTGGGTCCCATCTCCAGAAATCAGTAGGCTGGCTAGTATCAATAGTGACCAGTCGGATCTCCTCTCTAAAATACGCCGTGTACTGGTAATCCTCACGTCTCCAAGTCCCATCTCTGATGATAAGATTGCATTTCAGTCCTCTGTCCGTCTCTCTGCTCATCTGGTCACCTAAGGACTCAAAAAGGGACTTATTGCCCATCTACGGATCGAGCCATAGATCAGTGTTCGTCCCGTCCTTCATGATCCGACAGATAGCAGACTGAAGTACCAGTCTGCACCGAAGAATAGCCTTAAATGACCGAAAAATTATTATCGATCTGACAGGCCCAAAAATTCCTCTGCCTCAAATATTTGTTAGTCATCCACTCTGCCCAAAGAGATCCGTCCTTGATGAACTGCCAAGCAATCTTTATCCCAGAGGCCTCCCTAACCGAAAGCAGTGGTCTCAACCCCACCACCCTTCCTCCCGAGGGCGGCAGAGTTGCTCCTAGGAGATCGCATGAATTCTCCCTCGCCAGATAAAATTGGCACATAAGCTCTCCACCTTCTGGATGGTGGCTACCGGAATCTTAATCGACTGCAACCAAAACATAGCAATGCCAGAAATGACAAACCTCACCAGCTCAATACGACCACCATACGACCACCAAAAGAGAGTCCAGCTGCCTGCCAACCTTCCACCCTCCTCTGTACAAATTCCATCAGGCTGTGGCAATCTAGATCTCTAGCATA
The DNA here is from genome assembly GCA_029216955.1 of Iris pallida. Lineage (NCBI taxonomy): Eukaryota > Viridiplantae > Streptophyta > Magnoliopsida > Asparagales > Iridaceae > Iris > Iris pallida. The sequence continues at coordinate 18,568,344 of JANAVB010022999.1, read as the reverse complement.
ATTGACCGTCAGCGGTACCCCCAGGTACTTTACCGGTAGGTCACCTTTCTCCACTCCCAGAGTAAGGGCCCTCCTTGAGGGAGCACCGAGAGCTGAAATAAACCCTGCTCTTCTCCCTATTCAGCTGAAGTCCAGACAACCGTCCAAACTCCTCTATAATCTCTGACACCGCACGCATCCCCCGCATAGATGGATGTAGGAGCACCAAGAGGTCGTCAGCATAGCTCAGGTGGGTCACCACTAGCTTGACCAGCCTGAAGAGAGGGACAATCTTCCTACTATGCACTGCCAAATCCATCAAGCAAGTGAAATACTCCATCACAAGCGTGAACAGGAACGGGGAGAGAGGATCTCCCTGCCGAAGGCCCCTGTTGCTTCGGAAGAATCCATATGGAGTATCCTGGATGAGGACCGAGAAGGTAGGGGAGTAGATGCACTCCCTCACCCTTGCCACCCACGCCTCGTCAAAGCCCATGGCTCGCATAAGGTGGCAAAGGAAGTCTCTGTTGACCGTGTTATAAGCTTTCCTCAGGTCAAGCTTCACATAGGCCTTTATCTCCCCTGGTTTAATGAATTCTCTCACAATCTCATGGGCCAGCAAGCTGTGCTCTGCAATTGATCTACCATTGATGAATGTCGCCTGATTGTAAAAATAACAAGATCAGCATAAATAAAAAAAATCTTCCTATACTATCTGATAAAACTGATAAAAATAAAAAAGAATATATTGAATTAGAAAATTCTAACAAAAAAAACGAAAAACAGGACCAAGGGGATCTTGTATCAGAGCTACGAAAACAAAATAAAAAGAAAAATATTGAAGAAGATTACCCGCCATCAGACATTAAAAAGGGTAAAAATAAAAAACAATTCAAGAACAAGAACAAGGTAGAAGAGGAACTGGGTTTCTTCCTGAAAAATAATTTCATTTTTCAATTAAGATGGGTTGACCCTTTGAATCAAAGAATAATGAATAATATCAAGGTATATTGTTTCCTACTTAGACTGATGGATCCAAAGAAAATTGCTATATACTCAATTGAAAGAGGAGAGATGCATCTGGATCTAATGTTGATTCCACAAAGGCTCACCTTGCAAGAATTGGTAAACAAAGGAATGTTTATTATTGAACCAATTCGTCTATCAAAGAAAATGAGATCAGTCCCTGCATAATCCCCTCCATGCGCCGGCACATAAGGTGTGTAATTATCTTATAAAGATAGTTACAGCACGCAATAGGTCTAAAGTCGGCGAGGGATGTCGCGCCCTCCTTCTCTGGAATCAAGGTCAGAAAGGTGTGGTTAAGCTCCTTCAGCAACTTTTCCTCAGTAAAGAACTCCTGCACCGCCTCCAGGACTGGGTGCTTAAGCAAATCCCAGTGCCGTTTATAGAATCCGCTAGAGAAGCCATCAGGCCTGGGGGCCTTGGTAGGATCCGCCTTTATCACAATAGCCTCCACATCCTTCATACACACTGGAGCCAGCATCCCATATGGTATCACCAGCCTCTTTGTGACTAGTCTGGGAACGTGGTGGAGTAGTCCGACTGATGATATAGCTCTTAGTAGTACCTAACTGCCTCCTCCTGAATCTCCACCGTATCACCAGCAAGCCTGCCCTCGCCATTAAGGCGCCTGGGGATGATGTTCTTGTGTTGTCTGGTACAGATCATATCGTAGAAGAACCTGCTGCATCGGTCTCCATCCTTGAGCCAGGAACAGTTGGCCCATTGGACCGCACTGATCTCCTGCTGAAGCCTCAGGATATTGACCTCCGCAATCAGGTCCTTCTTCCTGGCCGCCAACTCACCGCTCATCATGTCTGCCTGCAAGGCTTCCTGAACCTTCCGAATAGAAGCCTCCTTATCCTCCAGGGAAGACTGTGACAGCGTCTTTACCCAGTCCCGAATGGCTCTCTTCGACCGTTTGAATTTCTATACCATGCAAAACTGACCCGTGCCCTCCTGAGTATGTTGCAACCCCCCATAACCACCTCCTCATGACCAGTAGAGAGGTACCAGCTATTGTTGTACCGAAATGGATGAGCTTTCCAAGTGGGCCTCTCAGAGAAGCCTACCCGGATAGGAGAGTGATCACTGGTCCCAGCAGCAAGCCCCTCAGCCACGGAGTTCGGGAAGCAGCGAAATCATTCACTATTTTCCAAAGTCCGGTCAAGCTGACAGGCGATTCTGTTGCAGACCGTCTTATTGTGCCAGGTCCAGATGTGTCCCGCCCTCTCCGGTCCCCTCAGCCCGGACTGGAGGAGACACCTCTGAAAGTCGTACAAGATCTGGTCAGACACCGGGCACCCCCCCACCTTCTCTCGCCGATGTAGCATTGCGTTGAAGTCCCCCATAAGTAGCAGAGGTAGATGCAGCTGCTCCGCCATGAGTCCTACTCGAGCAATGTCTCCCCACAGGGTCTCACGGAGCCTCCTGTCGTTGTGCCCATAGATCGCACCAAGTATGAAGTGGAATCCTTCTTTATTCACAAAGGAGATGCCAATAAGCTGCTCTGTCATCAAGACCTGTTCTACCTCCCAACTATCTCTGTTCCATTTAACCCAGATCCTAGCCATATCGCATAGGTCCAGGTTGTGTATATGCCCCCAGTTTGCAGGTGTCCTACGAGAGCATCATCGTCCCCCTAATCTTCGTCTCTAGCAGATCGAGATGTCACACTTCTCATGCTTCAAGACTCCACCAATCTCCTTCAATCTCCCAAGGGAACACCCTCCACGAATGTTCCAGGAGAGGACCGACATTAATTAATTAATGTGGGGGTCCCCCTGAACTCCATCTGGACTAAGACCCGAGAGAAGTGTCTCATCCGTCAAATCTATATCCTCCACCATCCCGAAAGTCAGAGTAAGGTGTGCCTGTATCCTGGATAGCATCACGGACCAATCTGGGTTGGCCTCGGTCTGATCATCCAGTCCCCCCGGAGGGTGCTCATCCTCCCGTGGGGACGGGGCATGCCTCTTCCTGCTATACACCTTTTCCACCAAAGAGGCAACCATCCCGTTCTATCCGCTAACTAGGGTTGCCATACCCCTGGTCACCATGCTCCTCTGGGGCGTGAACTCAAGCATCGCGCCCTGCGAACTCTCCTGTCTCGACAAGGTATCCGACTCCGTCCTGCTGGCTACCTCCATTAGTGTGTCCTCCTCCGCTGGCCTGCCTACCGTATATTCCAATATCCTTTATGCTAATATCAGGCGGCAGCAGCGGCTGCTGCGTCGGCGGGAGGAGGACACACTGATGGAGGAGGACAAAATATATTTCCCAGTATATACGGTAGGCGCAGACAAAATATATTTCAAGTAACGTCCTCTAACCCATACAGCCCAAATATATTTCCCAGTAAGAAACCGCAATAATAGCTTGAGATTAGCTGGCTCACGCTGGATACAGAGTGACCGAAGGTCAACTGACTCAACTCCCCCTTCTTTTTTAGCTCAACATAGTTCATCCCAGCTAATTATGTGGACTCCACCCCAACAGACAAAGTTATCACACTTCTTCTCTATATTATTGATGGTGCTCAACGTAATCAAAACTGCCTACAGCCAGTACAAGAAGATTACTATGATAATGGCTAGAACTAGATCTATGCGACCTCTGAAGGATAGAAGTTGAGCTTGCCACCCTTCTAGTCGTGTCCTATATCCTGTGTCGCATTAGTACAACATAGATCTTACCATGAATCGCCTAAACATCTCCTTTTCCATCAACCCTGTCAGTCAGTGTATGCAGGCTCTCACTATATGTGAATGGACATATTCTAAACTACTTGAAAGTCTCCAGGTCAGTGTCTTCTCTAAAGATCGTCCTCTGTCTCTCACAACTTATGCAGATGCTGATTGCTCTCGCTCCGTTGATAATCAGCGGTCTGCTAATGACTATTGCATGTTATTTCTTATTTCGTGGTAACTTGACCCTAGAATTAAAGGGGTAAAATATGAAAGACTTGCTCTGAAAAGTTGCTCAGCATCAAAGGTAACCTCTGAAGCAACTAGAAAATAAGATCTATATTATATAACTTCTATACAATAGCAAGGTGCTTATATAGTCCTAAATTCAAAGTGAATAATATGTCGTGTGTTTTGTTTATTCTTGGGGGAAAGGAATGGAAGGATGGTAGGTTAAAGACAAGGACAAACTAGATCTATATACTCGAGAAATAATAAAAAAAGAGCTTGTGAGAATTTATTCCTAAGCACAAAAATGGGACCTACATTTTTCTAGAATTTTATTTATAAATATGGTACAGGTACAACACAACAATCACCTGGCATTTATTGACAAATACTATTGGAATATTACAAAGAGTTTTGGTGTAGTGAAGGGAATTCAACATGGTATCAAAGCAACTCAGATTAAATCTCTCTAGCGCACAATTTATGCAGATTTTATTTTAAAAAACAAAATTATAAACACGCATCAATCCAACTCTCAGCCTATAAAATGGGTACTCGACCTACTGGGGTATGTTGGTGTTGAACTGAGATGGTGGACTTAAAAAAAAGACTTCTATTACTAGGAGAGAGCACAATACAATAAACATCTTAAAGGCTTAACCTCACACACTCCACACTTCCTCCACTAATACAAGGCATTGGAGAATACACACAGAATCGCTGAACTTTACTCTCCTTTTCACTTGTTTATACACTCGAGTAGTACACAAGGACACTCTTGTTACACTACCACACAACTAGCTATCTCTAGCTACTTTGCCAAAAGCTTCCAGCTTCCAGCTAACACTAGCTGACACACGCTTCTAGTTGCCTTGCTCCACCCTAGCTATAGCTCTGTTGGAATATTTAGTATGTCATATTTAGTAGATCGTATTAGCATAAAGGATATTGGAATATCATGCGGACATATTTGGCATGCCAGAATATGCCACAGGAAATTCCATCATTATAATATTGACTGTAAGGCTATATAAAACCAAGAGGATTATCAATAAAATCATCAATCAATTGCAACATGGTATCAGAGCCAAGTTTTCACAAATCCTAATCCTAGCCGCTATCAACCGACCCACCCCTCCGCTATTCCTACCAAACCCTAACCCTAGCCGCTACCCTCCCTTTCCCACATGCGGCCAGAGCCCACGTGCGAGCAGCTAGAGCCCCTGCGGCCCCCACGTGCTGCTGCGGCTTCTGCTGCGGTGCTGTTGCACGCGCGTCGGGCGCCCTCCTCCCCCACGGCGTGCACGGCTCCTGCGGCTATTGTCGACACTGACGCATGCGACGGCACTCACGTCACCGTTGTTCGGATCGTTCCGAAAGTTGACACCGAAGGCCTAGATCTGATGAAAAACATGTTCGGATCTAGAAGCGGACGACGAGGACGAGCGTGAGTCGTGTGACGAGTGTGACGTGATCATCGAAGAGGAGAATCGATGGAGGAGATCATCAAGAAGCTGGATCCTGCGGAGGTTGCGACGTTGATGAAGCTGATGAAAATGTCGGCTGGTGAGAGCACGACACGAACGTCGACGAGGTTGGAGCTTCCCTCTATCGATCTGAAGCTAGATGGACCAGCTATCTATTTGAGTTGGTCACGGCAGGTGAGGCAGGTGAGGCGAACCCTCGCACGAAAGAACCTGGAGGGGTTCCTGTCGGGCGAGAAGACAGAGCCAGACGTGGACTCGACAGGACACGACGAGTGAAAGTCCACTCATATGGTGATCTACATCTGGCTTCTCAACTCCTTAATCCAGTCTATTCCCGCCACAGTAGACGACATTGAGATGGTGAAGGATGTGTGGGAGAAGTTGAGGCGGACCTATAATGGTGTGGGAAACAACTTACGGGTCTTCCAGATCAAGGGGAAGATCAACGACACCGTACAGGAAGAGAAGACGGTACAGGAGTATGCCACGGAGTTGGAGCGTCTGTGGCTAGATTACGATCATACCTCAGATTGGGCAAGCTGCGGGGACCCAAAGTGTAAAGAGAGACAGGTATGTTCTAGACTTGCTCTCAAAGACTAGGATGTTGGAGTGTCGGCCAGTTGAGACTCCTATGGATTATCATGACAAGCTTGATGCTGACAAGGGAAAGTTATTTGAGGATATTGGACATTTTTTAAGTAGTTGGAGTAGTTAGTTTATGCATGTCCCTCGACAATCACATTGGAAGGCTATCTCTCGCATTCTACGATACGTGAAGGGTGCATCTGGAAAAGTTTATTGTACAAACCTTACTAGTTGCTTACGGTGACATGGTTCTGAGATATTGATTGGACAAGCAGTTGCAATGATAGGAGGTCTTTCTGGCTATTGTACATTTGAGGGTGGCAATCTTATAACGTGGCATAGTAAGATTCATAATGTTGTGCTTATTCTAGTGCAAAGACCGAGTACCATACGATAGCTCATACAACTTCTGAGATGAAGTGGGTGCAATCTCTTCTTTATGAAATAGGGATTATGGTTCCTATCTCTATGGAGATGTTTAATGAGAGAACTAAGCATATCGAGGTGGATTGTCATTTTGTTCGTGATTTATTGCTAAAAAACAGATTGTCACTCCATATGTCCGTTCTGAGGATCAGTTATGTGATATCCTCACCAAACAACTTGCTCGTAGTCATTTTATGATTTATGTAGCAAGCTAAGCATGTCTAATCTATATAGTTAGTTTATGATTTATGTAGCAAGATAAGCATGTCTGATTTATGTGGTTGTCGAAGGGTGTAGTTACTATTGTTATTTATCTTATGTAGTTTCCATAAAGTAATTGTGGGTGCATTTATCATCATGCATATTAATATAAATACAAATAAGGAGCAACATAGGGATTAAGCCCTTGCATTCTCTTTTCTCATATTCTCTCTTCTCCTCGTTTTCTCTCTCCTCTCCAAACTTTACTAACTCCATATGAAATCATTAATAAGAAAACAATTAACATATAAGGGCATGTTTAATACCTGGAAAGAGCAAGATCCGTGGTCTGCGAAACCATTGACATATAGACGACCATCACTTCCATCACCACTAACCCATCTTAATGAGACTATGGGTACTTTGTCGGTCTTGTATCCCAGATTGAGCTTCGAAAGAGGGACATTTGGAGTGACAATGGAGTCCTTTTTCTTCACTGAGACGTGTTTCTGATCTGAGATCACTGGTATGGCCCACAGAAGAATCTCCCCGTTACTGTATCCAACAACAACTTTACTTCCAGAGGGGCATGCCCAACATGCTGCTACTGCTTTTTTTGGTTCATTATTTGAAGATAGTTGGGTATTTAAGCCAGTATTGAATGCTACTTTACTTTCTTGAATTCCCCATAAGCTTACAAGTCCATCTCTAAAGATTATAAGAACCCTGCTTTACAAAGAATGTCATGGAGTTAATAAGATAAGGCTCCACAATAATAAGAGTTTGTGATGAAAATTCACATGCAAGTAATCAATCATTCAAGATGTACAATAGGATGGAAGTAAATAGTTAATTGGAGGCATTTAATCATTATTTGCCAACAATATTGCACAAGAAGTTTCTAATTTAACAAATTACCAGTCTAGTTTAAAAATCAGAAGACAACAGTTGGTTGGTTCTTACTCCATCCAGTGCACAATTCAGTACCTATGCTGAATTGGTTCACATCCCCTTGCAACATATCGTCTGTTGTCATGGTTACTTCAACAACTTCATTTCATAGAGTGCTAATTCTTCATCATATCCACATGCCAATGTTAATTCTCACATGGGAGAGGCCTTCCTTACTGCTTTCCTTGCTCGACGTGAATTCTACTGCTGCTGTCGTTAAGATTCTCATTCTTACAGTTCTTGAGATTAATTGGGCAATGCACAAGAATTCTGGTGTCAGGCCCAAGGTTGTAGGAGTGTCTTGTATTCATAAAAGTTCTACAAGTGTGAAGACTTTACTCAACCCCAGGTGAGGGGGTTGTGACAAGTAACATGGGTGTAAAATTACAGGTACAATTAGAGGCTTGAGACATATCTAGTTGACTTTCAAGGAGGCTATTTGAAACAAACTCAAGGTGAAGAGTGTTTGGATTATGTATTGTATTAAGAAAATATGTTAGGTTTATTAAGTATAGTTTATGATTTGGTCTTATCAAAATCCATCTAAGCTAGGTTTAACTAAAATACATTTGGATTTGGTCTTAACTAAATCCATATGGGTTATTTTTAATTAAATCTTCTGGAATATTTGTTGATTGAATGAGAAACTTAAACGACAATAAAGACAAAGCCGTAGACACAAAAATATAATGTGGTTCGACAATTGGCTCTCTCCATGACCAAACTGGAGAACTTTATTATTTTACCAAAATAGAGTTACAAGGTAAAACTCTTTGAATCAACTTTGCGGCTGCAACTTTAGAACATTTCTCTATTTCTTGTATTCTTATACCCCTAGCTATATTCTATACCTTTATTTATACATGAATATACCTAGTACATGTAAGATTTACTTAAACCTAATATGAGTAGATATAAATTAAATATAATCAAATAGATTTAGGAAATTAGATCCAATGCAGATAGATTTAACTAAACCTAACCCATATGTATTTGGATAAGACCAAATATAAATATGTATAAATTAAATAAAACCTAGATGGATTTAGTAAAGAGCAAACATATTTAAATTAAACTTAACCTATTTCCCTAATACAGGACATAATCCTAACAACCTCCACCTTGCCTTATATTCTGAATGGCCTCCTTGGAAATCAACCGGATATGTCTTCAACCTGTTTTTACCTCAATGTTACCTGTCACAACCCCCTCGCCTGGGGTTGAGTAGAGTCTTCAACACTGTAGAACATTTATGAATACAAGATATCCCAAAAGTCTTCACATCTTCACCTTGTCTGTATTTTTTTCCGTATAGACTTTTTTCAAATTAATGTGATGTCTTGAACAAGTAATTATACCTTCACAGGACCTGTCACAACCTTTAGACTGGGGTTGAGTAAAATCTTCATAACTTTAGAACTTTTACGAAGTACAAGAAAAACTTAAACTTCTATGTAGGGATTGACTTCGTTAACATATGTCCATGTTTCTTTTGTGCGGCTCCTTATAGGGTCCTTTATTCATTGGAAGCCCTTTCACCCTTTTCTACCATAATAATAAGTTCACTTTTCTTTCGAACTTCTCCATCTCGAACTTGAAAAATGCAACTTTTATTGCCAATGTCGTTTAACCAACCATATTCTATCTAACCAATTTTTTAATTAAAAGAGAAACTTAAACAACAATAAAGACAAATCCGCAAACATAAAATCACCATGTGGTTCGGTAAATGCCTATCTCCAGGAGCAAAACTAAGAACATTATTATTTTATCAAAATAGAGTTAGAAGACAAAACTCACTAAATTAACCTAAAGTAGCAACTTTGAAACTTTTCTCTATTTTTTGTATTCTTATATCCCCTAACTCTAGTTTGCACCTTTGTTTATACATGGATACACCTAATACATGTAAGTTTTACTTAAACATAACATGAGTATACTTCAATTAAATCAAATCGGATAATTTAGGAAACTAAATATAATGCGGATAGATTTAATTAAACATAACCCATATTTATTTAGATAAGAACAAATCGATATATATTTAAACTGAACTTGCCTAGATGGATTTATATAAGACTAAATCCAAATATAATTAAATTAAACCTAACCTATTTTCCTAATCCTAACAGGGGTTCTGCTTCTTTACAATAAAGCTTCAGGCCAATTGACTGACATTTCTCACGATGAGATAAAAGTCTTGGCAACAATTTCTAAGTATGGTAAAATAATTTCTCCAAATTTGACTGTTATGGCATTTGCCTCTGGAATATACTGTTTGCTTTCTTCTGTATTCTAAGCATTCTCGTACAGGTGTTATTATCCTACTAGTACGTGGAAGTTATCATTATCAAAGGGAATAATCTTTGGGGCAATCGCTCGGGTAAAGTCCTAGTCAGAAAGCTATTTCCATACTACGAGTTGGGCAAATCTGTGAGTTGGTGTCTTTTATGCTGTCACATAAAGATCACAGAACTAAACCCTGGTTCCTACAAAACCATACAGCCATATCCCTAAAAGAAGAAAATGTTCGCATTTATCTCAACTGTAAATGGTTATATGTAAGACTGGATAAAACATGCAGTAATGATAAGTGGAGAAAAGGGGGAATAGTAAATCATTTTATATTACAAGTTAGATATAGAATGAACAAATACAAACTGACCTCTTACGCTCAGCCATAGGTTGTGGAAAAATGCATACGACTGCAGTGTCATTACCTGCTTCATTTGTTGTACCTGAAGAAATAGCTACCAAATCATATTCTCGAAAGACAAGATATTCCAGTTCAAGGGGAGTGGAATCCAAGATGTGAAACCAAAAATTATAAAAATAAATCAGAGGTCGAGTTATAGACAATAGTAAGAACCAAAAAATTGGATAAAAACTGTCATTGTTTTAATTGTACTTTGATACCCTCAACTATTCCGGTTTTTCAACTTGATACCCTAAACTTTTTTTTGTAACAAGTTGATACCCGAAAGAAATTTTGGACGAAAATACCCATGGTCAAACTTTAAAATTACCCCCCCCACCCCCCACCCCCTTCCGGCCACCCCCCCCCCCTCTCGCTTCCAGCCACCTCCCCCCCCCCTCCCCTCCCCTCCCCTCCCACTCCGGCCACCCGCCCCCGCCTCTCCCCCTAGGGCACGGCAGCGTGGGAGGAGGGGGCACTTCGGGAGGGTGGACGGAAGCGGGAGGAGGGGGTGGCCGAAAGCGGGAGAGGGGTGTGGCCGGAGGGGGGACGGGACGGGAGGGAGGGGGGCTGGGGCTCTGCGGGAGAAGGGGGTGGCCGGAGTGGGGGAGGGGGGGAGGGGAGAAGGGATAGGGAAGGAACAAGGGCATTTTCGGAATTTTTAAAATTTTAGGTGTGAAATTGAAAAAAAAAAAAATAGTTGAGGTATTAAGTTGTTGAGTAAAAAAATTTAGGGTATCAAGTTGAAAAATCGGAATAGTTGAGGGTATCAAAGTGCAATTAAGTCTTGTTTTTATTGTAGACGAGATAGTAAGCTAATGTCACAATGAGCACATAAATAAGAACCAAATGAAATAAATCAGTCGTGGAGAATGTTCACTATTATTACAGGTAGTTCAAGTATATAACAAATAGATGACACATACCCGGAAATAAAATCGAGCAATCGCAAACACAAAAGATATAAGGTGGAAACCATAAATGAGAGAAAACCACTGATAACGCATAAAAAGTTCACGATTGTGGAAAAGAATACATATTTACACATCAGATGAGAACTATTTATAACCTCCAAGTTACATAGAATAAGGAAACAACGATCCGTAATCCTTATAAGGAAACAAGGATTCCTAATCCCAATAAGGAAACAAGGATTCCTAATCCTAATACCATACGAGATTTAAGACATCTCAATAAATCTCCACCTTTAACTGAATTCCTGATGTGAATATCATATTGTGCTTCTGCTAGACACCCCACACGGGGTTAGTTCCAACTATCAACATTGAGCAAGTACCTGCTTTGTGAGCTTCTATCGGCTAGATTATCCTTGGTGCCGACCTTCTTGATCTTCATCGTCTTCTCCGAAAGGATGAAATGGAATCTTACGTCAATATATTTCTCGATCATGAAATAAATCATTTGCCAAGTAATCGCACTCTGACTATCGCAATACAAGTCGACCTACTCCATATGAAATTCAATATCGCTTACCAACCCTTTCAAATGGATGCCTCCCTTCGCTGCTATTGTCGTTGCCAAATACTCCACTTGTGTGGCGGGCAAGGCAACTAAAGATATAGTGTAGTTTTCCAACTGACAACAGAATCCATCAAAATAAAGACGTACCTGGTGATTGATCAAGATCGTCCACATAATCCGAGTGGAGTACCTAGTTACTTTAAGAGAAGTATATCCGCCTCCATGAACAATTTCCACTTTTGTCGTTCCCTTCAGATAGTAGAAAATCCACTTTGACCACTTTCCAACGTCACTTTCCATGTTTGATATACACATGTTGACTATGCTAACTGCATATGCAATATTAGGATGAGTGTATAACATAGAGTACATCAGGCTTTCCACTGTGTTAGCATATGTGACTCAAGACGTGTGATCCTCCTCGGATTTCCACTGTGTTAGCATATGTGACTCAAGACGTGTGATCCTCCTCGACTTCTAACTTAGGTGTCTGTTGCTGAAAGATGAAAGTATCTGACTAGTAGAGTACTCACAGGCTTCACATCTGACATATTAAATCTATTCAACATCTTACTGATGTAGCTCTCTTATGACAATAATATTTTCACTGCTTGCGATTCCTTGTGATCTCCATGCCAAGAATCTTCCGAGCTACCCTGAAGTCTTTCATATCAAACTCACTACTGAGTAGCACCTTCAACTTTAACTTATTTCAAACTGCAATAAGCATGTCGCCTAAACAAATGAGCAAATAGATATATGAATTATCATCAATGTCCTTAGAGTAAACACAACTATCATATGGACTATTTAAATAGTCATGATCCATCATAAACCGATCAAAATGCTTGTACTATTGCCTTGGCAACTGCTTCAATCCGTACAAGGACTTCCGCAATCTGCAAGCATGATCCTCCTTGTCCTGACTGCAAATCCTAAGGTTGGCTCATCATAATATCCTCTTCCAATTCTCTATGAAGAAAAGTCGTCTTTACATTAAGTTGTTCGAGCTCTAGACCCTGATGTGCTACTATATCTAGTGGCACTGAAATAGAAGTGCGTCTTACTGCGGAAGAGAATATCTTGTTGTAATCTATGCCTTCTCTGTGACTCTAGCCTTTAGCTACCAAGCAATCCTTATATATTTCTTCATTCGCTCCAGAATCCCAATTTTTTTCCTAGTCTGATTCTTGTGAAGTCACAATCCACTGACCGGAATATGTATCTGAATAGCATCCGGATATGTAGAGGGCTATAGAGACTTCACCTTTACCACTACGTTGAGTGTGTATGCTACAACATCTTAATAACCATATTTCTAAAGAGTAGGAATTGGTCTACGTGGATGATTCGTGACAATATTGTATGGTCTATATTGTAGTTGTTGTTGTTGTGGTTGCAGTAACTGTGGGTCTGTGCCATGTGGCTCCACCTGTATTGACTGTAATGTAATGAAGTCATGTCAAAACTCTATATGCTTGTTAGTGTCCTTTTCTGACACCTCAAACTCATGTTCTGGATAAAGTATGAATTTCTCATCGAATGTCAAGTTCCTACCAAGTACAACTCTAGATTTTGCACCTCAAATTCAATAGCCCGTAACCCAAAAATATTTTTCTTTTCCCTTGTTTCCAACTTTCCTTCACTAACATGATTCAGGACAACAAAAAATACAAAGAAAATTGTAATCAACGAAATTTCTATTGGACCATACCTCAATAGGAGTTTTGCAATCCATGTTTGTTGCTAAGCCCAATTCACCAAGTAACACATTGTGCTGACAGCCTCAACCTAGAAGTCTTTTGACAATCTAGCATTAGAGAGCATGCATCAATCTCTCTCCAAAAAAGTAAGGTTGATATGTTCTCTTATATCATTCTGTTGTGGAGTCTCTTTTATACTAGGGTGACACGTGATTGTTTCATCCTTGCAGAACTCGTCAAATTCGTTAGAACAAATTCCATACCATTATCGGTATGGAGGTGCTTGATCTTCTTTCTAGTCTGACTCTTTACCAGTACCTTTCATTAGTTGAAGGTCTGAAACACATCGCTCTTTTGCTTCAAGATGAACACCCAAACCATCCAAGAGTAGTCATCAATTAGTAAAAGAAAGGATCTTGCACTGTGTTGATATATATATATAGTGTTATTGGGCTTTAGTCCCACATTGGCTAGAATGATAGGAGAGGAGGCTAGCCTCTCCTATATATATGTTGTTACTCCATTCAATAAAATCACTTCAAGTCTCAACATGGTATCAGAGCCTAAAATTGCTTAGCATACCGTTAGAGACCCCTCCTCCACACAAACCCTAACCCTAATCCCCCTTCTACGCCGCCGCTGCCGCCCGCTGCCGCTGCAGCTGCTGCCGCCCGCTGCCGCTGCAGCTGCTGCCGCGCCGCCGCCGCGGCAGCGCCGCCCCGCTGCTGCTGCAGCTGCCGCGCCGCCGCCGCCGCTGCCGCGCTGCTGCCGTTGCTGTGCCGCTGTTGCGGCTGCAACTGCTGCTGCTGCTGCCGTTTTTACGGCTGCAGGATTCATTGTACCGCTATTGCGGGTACAAGATTCACGCTCGTTTCTGTACCGTTTTTACGGCTGCAGGATTCATTGTACCGCTATTGCGGGTACAAGATTCACGCTCGTTCTTGAGATCAATCTCAAGGAGATGCCTATAATCCCTAGATCCGATGAAATCAGACATATTCGGATTTAGGAGAGGACGGCAAGGACGAGCGTGAGTCGTGGAGCAAGTGTGAAGTGATCGAGAAGAAGCATTGATGGAGGAGATTCTCAAGAAGCTGGATGCTGACGATGTGGCGACATTGCTGAAGTTGATAAAGGTGTCGGCTGGTGAAAGCACGACACGAGCACCGCCAAAGTTAGAACTACCCTCCATCGATCTGAAGTTGGATGGACCAGCCACCTATTTGAGTTGGTCACGGCGGGTGAGAAGAACCCTTGCAGGTAAGAACCTGGAGGGATTCTTGACAGGCGAGAAGACAGAGCCGGAAGAGGGCTCGACAGGACGCGACGAGTGGAAATCCACTCATATGGTGATTTATATCTGGCTTCTCAACTCCTTAGTCCAGTCTATTGCTTCCACAGTAGATGGCATTGAGATGGTGAAAGACGTATGGGAGAAATTGAGAAGAACCTATGATGGCATAGGTAACAATCTACGGATCTTCCAGATAAAAGGGGAGATCGACGACACCGTACAAGGCGAGAAGACGGTGCAGGAGTACGCTACGGAGTTGGAACGCCTCTGGCTGGATTATGATCACCATTCCAAACGGGCAAGCTGCGGGGACCCAAAGTGCAAGGAGAGACAGGTGTGTCTGCAGGAGAGGACGATGAAATTCCTTAAGGGACTGACTGCAGCATTCACACAGAGAACAGCCTTACTCCTCGCCCAGCCAGCGATCCCTAGTCTCGAGGAGGCTATCTCAGCCATGATTCAGGAGGAGACGCGGATCAGATTACAGACAGGGACAGGCGCATCATCGACAGGTGCTTTACCCGAAGTGAAGTCAGCACTAGCAGCTACCGGTTCGGGGGATACAGGATCCAAGGGAGAGCTCTGGCAACAGAATCGGCAGTGCTACAACTGTGGGGAGATGGGCCACCATCGATATGCTTGTACCAAACCACCTAAGGAGGGAGACTCAGGTGGTGGACGTGGACGAGGATATGCTGGACGTGGACGTGGTCGAGGAGGCCGACGAGGCGGTCGAGGAGGCTATCGGGCAAACCTGCTGGTGGCAGATGGGAATGGAGGAGCTGGCGGCGCCTTTACTGAGGAGGATCAGGCGCTACTGGATCTGCTGGAGAGAAAGCAAAAAGTGTCAATCGAAGGAGACAGGAGGAGCGTAGCAGAGGAGGCATCCACTCCATTCTTCAACGCCGCTATGTATGCCCATCCATCAGAAGGTACTGACGAGTCTCACGCTCTTGCATCTATGTCTTCCCTTAAAATGTCAGACTGGATTATCGACTCAGGAGCATCTCGGCATGTGACCGGAAATGCTAGTAAGTTTTTCTCGTACACTCACCTAGCATCGACAGACACCATTCAGACTGCGGATGGTACTTTCCAACCAGTGGTCGGTAAGGGTACTGTTAATTGTACGGGTTCAGTAAGGTTATCCAATGTTTTGCATGCTCCATCCTTCCCAGTCAGTCTCTTGTCTATTAGTTCTATAATTCTCCAACTAAAATGCATTGTTTCTTTTGATATTCCTAAGGTGATCTTCCAGGAGAAAGGGACGGGACGAAGACTTGGGACTGGCACTTGGCATGATGGACTGTGGTACCTAGATCAAGACGGACTGGACTCAGCATTGGTGTCTATGGCAGAGAAGGCTGGAATGGAGGAGCTGCAGCAGAAGACTGAAGACACTTTGATACTTCATCATAGGAGGATGGGGCATTCTTCCTTTGATACTCTAAATAAGTTGTATCCAGATATGTATGCAAAATCAAATAAAAGGAAATTAGTATGTGATGCATGTGAGTTAGGAAAACTTACTAGGAGTTCATATGTTGGAAATGGTCATAAGAGTTCTTCAGTCTTTGAGGTAGTTCATTCTGATGTTTGGGGCCCATGTGCTACTAACACTATGAATGGGTATAAGTATTTTGTTTCGTTTATCGATTGTGCATCTCGTGTCACCTGGCTGTATTTGATGAAGAACAAAAGTGATGTATTTGCTTGTTTTCGGGACTTTCATAAATATGTCCAGACTCAGTATAATGCAGTGGTGAAGATACTGAGATCTGACAATGGGACGGAGTATACCAATAGGACACTTGCAGAGTACTTGTCAGCACATGGAATACAGCATCAGACCTCTTGTGCATATACACCAGCACAAAATGGAGTAGCAGAAAGGAAGAACCGACATCTTCTGGAGACCGCAAGAAGTATGATGATCGACATGAATGTCCCACAACACCTATGGGGATATGCGGTGTTGACAGCAGCTCAACTTATAAACAGGATGCCTTCAAAAGTCCTGGGATGGAAGTCTCCATGTGAAGTATTACAAGGTAATAATAGTGGAATACTTCCACTAAAGGTGTTTGGATGTGTGTGTTTTGTGAAGGACAACAGACCATTCGTTGGAAAACTTGACCCTAGAGCAGTCAAGTGCATCTTCGTGGGCTACTCAGCAACTCAGAAGGGGTATGTATGCTGGAGTCCAGTAGAGAAGAAGAAATTTGTTAGTATGGACGTCCACTTCCGGGAGCATGAGCCATATTACCGCCAGGATGGAACTTCGTATAACACGCCTCATACTACAAGTATAAGGCGAGAGGGGGAGATAGAGAACTTGGAGAACCTGGTGGTAACCGATTTAGAAGTTTGGCATAGAGACACGGTTGAGGAGGAACATGAAGGTGAAGCGGAACAGAGGGAGGAGACGAGAAGTGTTACACCTACGGCTCAGGGGGAGTTACTGACCTACAACAGGAGAAACAACAAGCAGACTACAGGACCAGTACCTACAGTGTCAGTGCCAAGTCCCTTGCCTGCGCCTGTCCCAACTCCTGAGACACCTATACCACCATCCTCCTCATCTACACCACCATCCTCCTCATCTACACCACCACCCTCCTCAGGTGATATCATTCCTCCCATACCACTACCTACACGAAGGACTACTCGCAGCAATGCGGGAAATCCTCCGGACAGATATGGTTGGGATCTTGCTAAGTTTGTTTCTTATGATCATATATCTTCTTCTCATGGAGCATTTATAGCATCTTTGGATAGTATTACTGTACCTAACAATTGGCAGGTTGCCAAGAACGATCCAAAGTGGAAAGCGGCAATGCACGAGGAGTTGGGAGCTCTTGAGAAGAACCACACTTGGGAGCTGGTGAGACTGCCAGAAGGGAAAAGAGCAGTTGGATGTAAATGGGTTTTTACTGTGAAACAGAACCCAGATGGACAGGTTGAGCGCTATAAAGCTCGACTGGTGGCAAAAGGATACAGTCAGACGTACGGCATCAACTATGACGAGACCTTTGCACCAGTGGCGAAGATGAGCACTGTCAGGACCTTGATCTCCCTGGCAGCCAATGGAGGGTGGAAGCTACACCAACTGGATGTGAAGAATGCATTTCTTCATGGAGATCTAGTAGAGGAGGTGTACATGGAGATACCACCAGGATTCGGCACAAAACAGACAGAAGGCAAGGTCTGCAGACTGAAGAAGTCTCTCTATGGACTGAAGCAGTCTCCTCGGGCATGGTTTGACAGGTTCAGGAGAGCAATGATAGGGATGGGATATCAGCAGATCAATGCTGATCACACTGTCTTCTTCAGACGGAGTGGAGGCCATATCACCATGCTTGCAGTATATGTAGATGATATGATTATCACAGGCAATGATGAGCAGGAGATCGCTCAACTCAAAGTAAAACTTGGCAAGGAGTTCGAGGTGAAAGATCTTGGCCCCCTTCGATACTTCCTTGGGATTGAGATTGCTCGAGATAATGAGGGAATCGTTCTTTCTCAAAGGAAGTACGCACTGGACCTGCTTACGGAAACAGGGATGATGGGATGTAAACCAGCTACGACACCGATAGACCAGAAGTTTAAACTGGATGCTGAAGCTGGAGAACCAGTTGACCGGGATAGATATCAGAGATTGGTGGGCAAGTTAATCTACTTAAGCCACACTCGACCTGATATCAGCTTTGCGGTAAGTGTAGTAAGCCGCTACATGCATGACCCCCGGAAGGGTCACATGGACGCAGTGTACCAGATTCTGAGGTACTTGAAGGGAGCCCCCGGGAAGGGACTGATCTTTAGAAGAAATAATCATGTAGGCATTGAGGGCTATTGTGATTCTGACTGGGCTAGCTGTGCTGACGACAGGAGATCCACATCGGGATACTGCATATTTGTAGGAGGCAACTTGGTCTCTTGGAGGAGTAAGAAGCAGTCAGTAGTGGCCAGATCAACAGCTGAAGCAGAGTATAGAGCGATGGCCTTGGGAGTCACAGAACTATTGTGGTTGAAGAATATGCTGACGGAGCTAAAGCTGGACCAGGGAACAAAGATGAAGCTATGGTGTGACAACCAGTCAGCTATTAATATTGCCAACAATCCAGTGCAGCATGACAGGACCAAACATATTGAGATTGACAGATTCTTCATCAAAGAGAAACTGGATAAAGGAGAACTAGAGCTGGGCTATGTTCCAACCAAAGATCAGGTAGCAGACGGACTGACAAAGGGGCTTAGTTCTATCAACATGATGAGAGGATGTGACAAGATGGGCTTAGTGAATATCTTTCGCCCATCTTGAGGGGGAGTGTTGATATATATATATAGTGTTATTGGGCTTTAGTCCCACATTGGCTAGAATGATAGGAGAGGAGGCTAGCCTCTCCTATATATATGTTGTTACTCCATTCAATAAAATCACTTCAAGTCTCAACACATTGCCCTTCGATGGAACAGATGAAGGACCCAAACATCTGAGTCGATGTAATCGAGCATCGACTTGGTCCGATACAACACCTTGGTAAACTGTGTTCGGCACTGCTTACCGAATATATAGTGCAAACGACAGCCGATTGTCATCACCTTTTGCCTGACGATGCCATCATGCATCATGATACAAATTGTGCCAACCTTGATCATCTATATTATTAGAAGTGGGAATCAATCAAGGTTCAGACACATATGGGAAGGGCACCGTGAATCCAACAACCATTCGTCAGACGATATCTCATGATCTACATAATCCACAACTGATAGGACCAGATCAGCCTCATCGAAAAACTCGACCTTTGCCACACCGGTAACAGATAAACTACTCGCCCCTATGCTTTCTCTTTCTTCTCCTCCTTCGGCAGTTATATTTCATGTCTTTACTCTTTACAATAACGGCAGTAGATTTTGTTGTCCTTGTCTTTAAAGTTGGCCTTTACTAAAGGCACAACAACATTTATTCGGAGACATCACAAAATTCTTAAAATAGTTATATTTCAATACCCAAAATATCTTTTTAAAATTTAAGGGGGCATCACAACTTTAAGTATATAAAAAAAAATGTCTTCTACCAATTGTCTTCTTCCTCCTTTTTCAAATCCTTAAACGTAGAAACATTCAAAATACTTGTGGTCCCAAATTCCTAAACCCTAACAAATCCCTATCTTCCGATCACACCCGACAAATCTCTAGTGTATCTCCGATCATGAATTGTCCAAAGTTCTCTAGCGAAGCTTCTCAAGCTCACTGTCCTTCTCTAATAAAAAAGGCTCCAACAATGTAGAAGACATAAAGGACCAATTCGATAATCGGCTCGTCGAATAAATTATATGCATTTGCGAAACTCTCGAAGAACCTAATGTTTTCTTTCTCCTTTCAATCTTCAAGTTTGCAAAAAGAAAAAGTCAGAAAATCGCAACCGAGTCCTATGAGAAAGGGTTTTATATTATCTTAGGACTTTCTGACAGTCGTAATAATAGTCACGACTGTCAAAATTTTGGCTAACCTAAGATATAAAATTCTGTCATAGGACTGCCAAAATTTTGCCAGTCCTCAATTATGCTATTTAAGTTGGGGTTTTGGTTAAGTGTCGTTTTGAACTTTTTATATAGGTTATTTCTTTTGTACTTAAATATTTCTTTCTATTTCCATACACAAAATATTTTGTTAATATATATGGTCGTCTATACTCCTAATAGCATTGATTTAGGCCATTTATTTGTCATAGACGTTGTGTTCGACGCCCGTGAATCAGTGCAAAATTGGTGCCTACAAGTTGGCAACAACATAACACAGTCATCGTTATTTCAAGATCGATTAATAGCTCGGACGAAAATGGTTAAATTTGGATGTGAGAGAGGTGGTGTGTTTAAGCCTCATCATAGAAAAGATACATTCCAAAACAAAGAAAACAACAAAAAAGGCATTAGAACGAAGAAATATGGATGTTCATTCAAATTACAAGTTAACATCGTTGATGACAAGTGGACAGTTAAAGTCAATAATAGAATGTACAATCATCCTATCGTCGACACACTTGCTGGTCATGCGTATGCGGGACGATTGATACCGGATGAGAGGGAGCTAGTTAAGCAATTGTCCAACTACTGTGTTGCATCATGACATATTCTATCCACCGTCCAACAGAAAAAATAAGAATAACAAGTCAACAATGAGGACAATTTACAATGCTCGAATGATCTTGAATTTTAAGAATATGAGAGGAAGAATAGCAATGCAACAAGTTATGAAGTTGCTCACCGAGAATCACTATTTGAAGTATCATAAGAGAAATGCATAGAACAATGAGGTTCTTTTCTTGTTTTGGGCTTAACCTGATTGCACCCACTTGACGCGGTCCTTCTGCGACGTATTAATCCTTGATTGTACTTATAAGACCAACAAATTCAAGATGCAACTTTTCTACGTTGTCGGCTATACTTCTACGGAAAAATTATTCTTAGTAGCCTTTTGTTTCATGAAAACTTAGGTGATTGACGATTACACATAGACATTGAGAAAGCTTAATTCACTTTATATTGGACATAGAGAAGCCTATGTTACTATGAATGATCAAGAATATGCCCTATGCATATTATGGATGTCGTGTTTCCTCATGCAAATAGAGTTTCATTCACTTTGCATATAAATAGAAATATCCAAGCATAATGCAAGAACAGGTTTGAAAAGTTGGATGACAAAATTGACAAGAACCGCTTTGATGAATTCTATCATGATTGGGAACTTGTCTGGTAAGCAAGTACCAAAGACAATTATGATAAAACATGGTACATGTTCAAAAGTGTAAACAACTCAACATACATTTCTTACATCAAAGCTACTTAGATAGACCACTATAAAGAACATTTCGCGGTGGCATAGGACAAAGATGGTGAAGCATTATGGCCAACCACTTCCAACCGGGATGAAGGAGAACACTCAAAGCTAAAGGGATATATTAAGTCATTTTGGTAATTTGTATTTATTTAGAATGCTATTAATTTATGTTAGAGATGATCGTAAATGACATTAAGGCACCATATGAGTTAAGTCTCAATATTGTCAAACATGAACATAGGAATAAACCACTCATGGATGTGTTAATCCATGTATCTCACAAGGCATTGGGCTTAATGTTTGGGGAGATAAAAAGATATAAATTTGTGGATTTTGATCTTGCGGTTTATGGTTGTGTGTATCGACATTCGCTTGGTCTTCCTTGTGCACATGAGATTAATGAATATCAATATCAATTTCGTCATATTTCATTACATATAGTTGATCAACAATGGAGACAGTTGTCGATACTACCGATGAAAGAAAATAACGATGGATTTTTTGCCACAAATGAACTCCTTCATGCAAGATGGAGTGTCGCCTTGGAACCAGAGAGAAGGTCCATTGGGCTTAAAACATAAGAACTTGCTACTCCGATGCCTACTCGATTGCAGGAGTCTTCAATTGTTGCACATCCCGAGGGACAACCACATTTAAAAGTAAATGAAGTAGTGAAGAAGATGTCGTCAACTAAGAAAGAGTCATCATGTTTGAGCAAATTGAACGGAGTTTAGAACAAGCTGACTTTGGTACAATGATCGAGGGGTGGTTGGTTCGAAGAGGAAGAGCAAGCTGACAATTCAAAGAAAAAAAGAAAAAAATTAGTTATGGGAACACAGTCGAGGGGATAGACCAATTATCATATTGTCGGCCTATATACATTAATCATTTTATTAATTGATGCATGGATACATATGGTCTATCATTGATACTTCAATAGATGGTCATTGTGGATTTCACGCACTTGCAAGACATCTTGGATATTCCGAGCATGACAGATAGAGACAAGTTAGAGAAGAGTTGTATCAGGAGTTAGAAACCTGTCTTCTCTTGTACACCAAGATACTTAGTGAAAAAAATATTGGATACTTGTTGACTAGCATTCCATGCACGGAACCTATTGCCGGTGAAGACCACTATATGTCCGTGTCATCCTCGTCATCGATTTTGCAGAGTATCTCATCTGCCGGACACAATTGAATAGTTGCATGAGCCTTCACCTCTTGCTCATCGAAATCCTCCTGAGACATCACCGACAGCTTGGCGGATAGAGGCATCTAGAGTCCTTGTTGCTTCAACAAAGCACGTATCTTGATGCGCCACAGACTGAAGCTATTCTTTTCCGTGAACTTCTCGACGTTCAAATTGTGCGACGTTCTCTCTTGAAGCTTGATATAGAATAGAATCCTAACTCAAAACTTTGATACTGGTTTGTTGCGTATATGAGTGTAAAACAAATAGATGGCATGGAAATAAAATTGACTAATCGCAAATACAAAATATTTAAGGTGGAAACCCTAAAAGGAAGAAAATCACTGACAGAGCAAAAGAGAAATTAACTATCATGGAGAAAAGTACATATGAGGATTGCCCTCTACAAATCAAATGGGGACTATTTATAACCTCCCAATTACATAGAATAAAAAGGAAAAAAGGGATTCCTAATCCAAACAAGGAAACAAGAATTCCAAAATTCTCTATGCTTTGTCGGTGGTTTTCTCCCGTTTATGATTTCTCCCTTAAATCTTTTATGTTTGTGATTGCACGGTTTTATTTCCATGTGCATGCCATCTATTTCTTATCTATACTTGATCTATCGCAACAATAATTTACGTGGTCATTTTGATAATCCAACAAATAAAGGGAATCTTGATAGACATGCTTACTCCAATGTATCCAGAACTTCTATTCTTTACTTGTTAGTTATGAACACCATCATTCTTAATACACTTTTTTTTCATATCCATCATGCAAAGTATATAGACTTGATTCTATTCCATTAGAGTCAGGTGAACATGGTATATAACTCATGAGAAAAAATATATGAAATATATAACAGTAATTTCTCTAAATAACACCAAAAGCATCTTTAGAACAACAGCTCCTGAAATTACTATTTCTATCGCGTAGTTTACTTCGAATATTTTTCATTTCTAGTTACCTTCTACCATTTACATCATTATGCATCTTTCCAAAAGATATATTATTTGATTTAAATTCAATAATTTGATCAAGTGCAACGTTGGGCACCACCAATCCAGCTGTCAAAGCTTCTAATGTGATATACAAGCATAAACATCTTTATTATATCATGAGCTTTTGCATATATATCTTTTGAAACTGGAAGACACCAATGGAAATGACACTAGCAGGTACAAGGAACAGAAAACAGTGACAAAAATCATACCATGTGACTCTGTCGAAGGGATTCTATATTTCATGTTAACTAACTTCCGATCTTCCTGATTAACCTTCAAGATGGAGACATCTCCAAGGCAGTCCCCAACATACCTAAATTTGGTACATATTTACCTTTAGCGACTGAGTGGAAAAGTTAAATATGTATTTAAAGAAAAACTGATGAGACCAAGGCTGTGCTTTGTTCCATAGGAAGTGAGAAAAAAGGAAGGTAACAAAAACTACTTTCTTCTTCCATGTTGTATAGAAGGAGAACCAACTTCCTTTACTTTTCTATCAACCACAGCCTATGATAATCACTTACAGATAGAAACATTGCTGCATTAAGGAATATGAGGTAATTTCTTCATTGAATATGTGCATGTAGGAGAGCTCCTTCTTATCAATGTCCCACACCTAAAAGATGATGTTATGTTGAAATAAAATTGAATTAGTGACAATTGTATCAAATGTTTAGAGTACAATTATTCCATACAGCAGAAACATAACAAATTGAAATAAGAAATATAAGTTTTCGTATATTTTTTCTGACACAAATACAAGGTAACAGAAAGCAGATTTTTAGGTATGGGACATTGAATAAAAAACGATGAGTAGTGTAAGTATTTGCGAGTAAAAGAAAGCATCTTTCTAGGATTCAAACATAGAGTGGATTACCAATAAAATGAGCTCTTTTATATTGGAAAGAAACTAATCGACTATTTGTTAATAATTAAATAAGCAAACAGGTTTTGTAGATAGAAATCAAATAAACAATCATGTACAAGCATAACATTTTATATAATTATCAATGACATTCTACACATGTTGACCAAGCATAGGTGGGCAGTTTGGAAGCATAACTGTTTATAATGAAACGCAAGGTTACTGATTTACAAAATCATAGGTGTGTCATCAGTGTGTTCAATTTGCTTGAGTTCTTTCTATGGACTTCCTAGGCCAAAAAAAAAAATCCTGAAAGCACACTTGTATAATTCCCCCACAATCACCATATTAAACTTGTAAGAGGAGAATGTCAACAGCAAGACGTACATGCAATGAGAAGTCTACATGCAATGAGAAGTTTAACATTAATCTCAACATCATCCTTAACTCAAAGGACTTGCCTCTGTTATAAAAGGAAAAAAAATACTTGCCTCAATGTGGTTTTGAAAATTTATGTTCAAGAGGATCCCATGGTTCTCGATGAACTGCAAGATGACACAAGGTAAGTCATAATTCATATCTTATGAATATATTATACAGTAGTCAAATTTTATAGAGCTATATATCATGACTGTCTAAAAGCATATTAATATAATACAATTAATATGATGATGAATCCCATGTTCAATGGGTGGCAGTATTTCTGCCCTGCCGTTCTTTCTTAGAATCATGTCTCAATACAAGATAATATAATAAATA
This sequence comes from Iris pallida, assembly GCA_029216955.1. NCBI lineage: Eukaryota > Viridiplantae > Streptophyta > Magnoliopsida > Asparagales > Iridaceae > Iris > Iris pallida. The sequence continues at coordinate 18,542,935 of JANAVB010022999.1, read as the reverse complement.
AAACCCAATGTAAATGACAAGTTATCAGTTAATGGAAGAAAAATAGATATGAAAGAGTTATTGCCAACATATTACCAATAACAACATCTTAAGTATAACATTAGTGCCTTAGTGATATCCTTATATAGATTTTATTTTCTTTAGCTCTAGTCGTTTTGCCTCTTTTAGCCAAACATTAAGGTAGCTAGCTAGCCTTCTATGTAATCCCTTCTATATCCTTGATTAAATGAATGAGATCAATCCATTGAGTTTTTCAATCTCATATTGTATCGGAACCGATTTAGGACCCCTCTTATGAGATGCAGTACAGACAATTTCGAAATTGAATTCTTGGTCATAAAACTGACAAAAATAATAAGAAATTATTTAAAAGCTAGAAGAATATTTGAGACATTTAGGCGTAATCTTATGTATTATTTTGTTATTTTTCGTCAATTCTGAATAATTTAATATCCAACATCCTTGAGTTTTTTTTTTAACCCACAACAGATGTTTATTTACTTGCTTTTAGACAAAGTATCCCAAAAATATAGTTTTCAATGAAATAATATTAAGATATATTAACATTGCGAATTGTATACAAGTTTGATAAATGATAATTGTTACAGTGTAAGTAACAATTTTGGGATTTGTTGTTATCATTATTGTTCTAAGTTCGATAAATGGTAGTTGTTACAGTGTGTTGATAATGACTTATTAAAACAATGTTGCATGTTGATCTTTGGGATAGTCAGATCATTGTATAGACGTTACTTTTTGCCACAATTCTCTCTTTTCTTTGTTGAATTGATCGGAATAGAGAGCCTAATTTTGGTATCGGCCAATATCAATATTTGATAAGTATCAGATCTAACATGCTAAAAACAATATATGATATGGCCAATATGTATCGGTATCAACCAATACTGTAAATGTTGATTCTAACATGGCAAACAAAGCTATGGTTAGTCTAAAACCAAACCCTAGCCTACCACCACCTAATCTAACCCTATCCACAACATAGCAACCACCTTATCGGTTTAAGGCTCATCTTGTAGTTCCAGTCTGCTGACACCGACCATCCTGGCCTGCTTTGCCAACAACCTTGACCAGTACTGCTGGACATTGACCGGATCTGCGTCGTCGATGACCTCTATCAAATATGCCTCATCGTTGATTAACATCTATGTCGACCATCCCAGATCTTCCTGCACCAACACTCAGACAGCGACAATCGATCTGCTCACCACCCGATTCCATCAGCAGTCCATTTTTTCCTACATCTTGAGCTTCTCCTTTCCCCTCTCCCCTCTCCCCTCTCCTAGACCATGATGCCAAATCGAGACAAACCATCCAGATATCTAACGACGCCGTTTATTTGACTCCAACACAGATCTCCTTTGACTCAAATGCCCTCGTAGCAAGTTACGACATGTTACTGACCCAAATCCGGTGAACAAATACAGTCTTGAGCTTCTTCAGCTGGCCATTGACGACCTCTCCTTGTCCTTTGGCGACTATCTCTGTTCCTGCCAGTGCCCAGTAGTTCTAGTTGTTACCCATCAACGATGAGAGCCTCCTACTTCGACAACTTTGTCACCTCTAACACTTTCCTCCATCAGGGACCCTTGAGCTTCATCATACGTTCCCTGAGCTCTCTTTTTCTATAACCTCCTCTAGCTTTTTTCTATTTGAGTCAGTACTCGGTCATTACTTGGCTTTCCCTCTTTTCTCATGCTATATGGGCCCCAACCACTTGTTAAGTTGACAACACTTGAAGTTCACTTTTAGCTAGAAGCCCATTAAGCAAGATGTTGGGTTGCATCTTGCATCCATTTGAGTGCTCAATATTCACAGGTTTGGTGACAATATAAAAGGAGTTGTATAGAAAGTTTAGTCCCACATTAGATAGAAAGTGGGAGGATGAGGGATAGATATATGGAATACGTCCTTGATTTAGTAAAGGATTTCCATTGTAAGTCATGTGGGCTATGTTTAATATCATATCTCATGGAACAACTCCGATTTGGGTCCAACCACGTTTCCAACACAAGAAGCTCACTTGCAAGAAGAGTCAACACGGCTCACTGGCTCTCCGGAATCTAGAAGGGTCACACTATTATACTACCCTTGCCCTTGGATATGGATCTTCGTTCCCTACTACAAGCCCTTCCGATCTTCATGATGCTCAACAACACACCAAGTGGTGTCATTCGTGACAGTTACCACTCACGCTTCCAGTAAGTGTTACTTCCACGAGCGCTGTAAGGCTCAATCGCCTACTGATGGCTCATTCTACGCTCGTGGCCAGTTCCGTCCATCTTCTCCTCGTATCTCCAGCCTGGGTCATTATGAAAGAACATTCACGCTTGGTTTGAAAATTATAGTAAGTTATTACAAGAGTGGGATTCTGTATAGTCACATGATCACTATGTCTTTGCCAAAAACACCAGTCTGGAATAGTTACTGTTAAGTATTATATATTAAGTATTAGTCGGCTTTAGTCCCACAACGTCTAGAACAAAAGTGAGAGGGGTTAGCCTCTCCTATATATGTGTAGCTCTCCTCATTAATAAAGTTATCCCATTATTCAACTCTACATGGTATCAGAGGCATAACCCATCACCCCCCCCCCCCCCCCCCCCCTCTCTCCACAACAAAAAAGAAAAACCCTAACCCTAATACAACCCCCCTCCCGGCCCCTGTTGCCCCCCACTGCTACTGCCCCCCCCCCCCCCACTGCTGCCCCTTCATTGCAGCCCCCCCCCCTCTAGCCCCTCCATGCTACTTCTGCCCCACCCCTGTTGTCGCTGCTGCTGCTGCTGCTACAGCCCATGCCCCCTGCCCCCCCTCCCTTCACTGCTGTAACATGAAGCACGCTGCTACCCCCCTCCCCCCCCATAGCTCATGTGCCAAACCCTAACCTTGCTTCTTTCCACCAACCGCCACCCCACCTCTCCAAATCCTAACCTAGTTCCAAAAAAAAATGTTGCGATCCTCAGATGGTAAACAATGGTTTGTTTGCAGAAATCTCTGACTTTCCAACATTAACTTTTTAGAATTCACGGAGGGTAAACAACAAGTTTGTTTACAGGAACCTCTGTCTAAACATTGACTTGGGATACTCAGAGGATAAACATCATCGCTGTTGTTTGCTGGAACCTCTGACTTCCAATGTTGGTGTCAGGAATTTAACAAAGAGCAGATAAGGTGCTTGTCTTGCATGAATATTTGTTTCTTTCCTTACTTGATCTTCACATCAGGATCTACCAGAGGGTAACTTGGGTTACCTCTCTGTCCTGGTTTATGTCATCCACTTTCATCTCTACTTTCTATGCGCGTGCCGGTTCATGCCACGTTAATAGCACATTTATAGAGTTGATGTGATTATCAAGCTCAAAAGATCAAATCGACGATCGAATCAAAAATATTGCAAGATGACTAGCACTGGGACGAATAGCAGTGCTACGGACACTAGTGTCGAAAACCAATGGCGGGACGATTTCTTCGATTCGACTTGTCGATCGACGGTTAGACGAACTAGAAGGCTACTCGACTTGGCAAAAGAAGGTCGAGAAAACGCTTCGAGGGATGAGGTTGTCCAAACATTTGACCGACAATGTCATGCCCCGAGTCGACAAACCGTTCGTCCCCGGTAGTATTATGCCGAATCGATCTCCCTCGCTAAGGCGTGATGCCGTACGAGTCTGGAATTGCACTCGTACAAGACAAGAACGTTACGTTTGATCATTATATTGAAACACCAAGTTGAAACTTCACAAATCACATCTAAATTGAACACGCAGTTTAGGAAAATAGAAATATGCTTTTCATTCATAGCTTGCAACGAAGTGCAAGTCGTAATTACATTGGATGTCGTTGCGGCTACATGGATTGAAACGAAAGAAATATACTCGACAAGCTGCCTGAACTAATATTTGTCGTTCCATACATTCGCCCCTTTATACATAAGCCTTCGATGAATTGGCTTCAAAATACTTCAAAATAGGAAGAACTTCAAAACGCCTCTCCGTACTTCAGCTTCAGTTTAGAGCTCCCGCAGCACCTGGGGAGTTGGTGAGGGGTTATCACACTTGCTAAGTGGACGAGACAAACCCACTCATCTAAACCGGCTCTGATTGTTAAGGTATGCATGCTTTAGAGTTTTCTTTCTATTTAGAACTAAATGAATTTAGTTCATATCAATAGCCATCTTTGAAGTAGTAAAGCATAAAATGAAACATAACGATTTATCACAGTTCTTACCATGGCCATGCTCGTCCCTGCATAAAAATAGAGATAATACTTACTACCTGCATAAGACAATAGGTGAGCATGCTACTATCTTATATGTGCGGTCACTGGTGTTACACACCACTTGGGACTATCTCAACGGCATTTCGGCCTGTTCAGTCTAGGTTGCAAGCCTGACTGAAGGTCCCGCAATACATCAATGCCGAAACACGATTATTCATTCCCGAGGTCGATTCGATACCGATGCCCCGGATACCAATTCGAAAAAAATCAAACTTGTGCACAAGCTGTCCATGACAATGCCAATGCATGAACAGTTTAATATATGCAAACAGATTTGTATAGCGCGGACAGTATTGAACGGCATTATCATTTCTCCCAACTCATGCAACGATTCATTTTCCACAAAGTCGTACTTCCAATTTAGCGTCCCGTAGGCACCAAATTGTCCGAGGCATCATAAGCCACAATCAACGTTTCATATTATTTTGCAGCACGTGAAATAGTCTATCTTTTTACTAGAACATTAAACTTTCTCGTTTTGGTGCGAAACTTATATTTTCAGTAGATTACTCTAAATCGATATATTTTTTTCCGAGTTCTTGATCTTAGTGGATTGACATGCATTTAACTTGGCATCGTCGATTTGAATAAGTTCGAGGCAAAGGAATTTCGTTTGCATGACAGAGTAAAAAAGAAGGGGCCAAATCACCCACTTGTATTTTGATCGTGCCGACCGTCGAAGCGCTTCGCAACGTTCAAGCTTTAGTTACGCGAGCTCCTGCAATGGCACCAACACTTAGTCAGAATTCCTTCTTTAATCCTTCGTTTCGAAATTCGTAGAATGCATTCAGAAAACGACGCGAAAACACATTCATCAAAACCAAGCGGCAAAAGCTCCAAGAAAACCATACAGCAGTCCGGTACCGTCGAAGGGACTCTTATATAGAGCTCACTCGCCGAGACGCAGCCTGCTGCATCTAGGACTTATTCTATCAGAAGTCGTTCTATTAATTGGATCGATTTTTCGTAACATTCGTCCAAATCGATTTGATCAATGCCGCAAGATGTTATCGTTTACCAAGCTCAGCGATCGAGTCAGATAGCCATCTAAGTTCCCGACCGATCTGACTCGACGCAAGCATATTACGGAGCCCACCGCCTATCGAAAGCGGAGCACTACATAATATACCACTAAGAAAAAGTTTCGTCCCGAAACTTAAAAACAAGGGTCTGACCTTAAATTAGGCAAACAACGAAGGGTACTTCTCCTTCATCTCTGCCTCCATTTCCCACGTCGACTCTTCAACTGAATGGTTTCGCCAAAGCACGCGGACCAAGGACATCGATCGATTTCGTAATACCTTCTCCTTACGATCTAAAATTTGAATAGGCTCCTCCGAGTAAGACAAGTCAGTACGTAGCTCCAACTGATCGAAGCTAACCACGTGACTTGAATCATGCACGTATTTTCGAAGTTGTGAAACATGGAAAACTTCGTGCACATCAGCCAAGTCAGGAGGTAGTGTGATCCGATAAGTAACCGTTGCAACTCGCTCGATGATCTCGAAGGGGCCTACAAATCTCGGGCTCAATTTGCCTTTAACGCCGAACCGCATCACGCCACGCATGGGCGTTACTTTCAAAAATACATGGTCCCCGACCAAAAATTTTAGCGGTCGTCGACGAAGATCTGTGTAGCTCATTTGTCGACTTTGCACAATACGGAGTCTATCTCGGATCAAGCGGACCTTTTCGACGGCCTGCTCCACCAGTTCCGGTCCGAGTACTTGTCGCTCTTCGACTTCGTCCCAGCATATTAGAGAACGACACTTCCTTCTGTAGAGCGCGCTTCATATGGAGCCATCTGAATGCTCGACTGATAACTGTTGTTATACGCAAACTCCGCAAGCGGAAAATGCATATCCCAACTAGTCTTTAGATCGATCGCACACAGACGCAACATATCATCTAAGATTTGATTTACTCTCTCCGTCTGACCGTCTGTCTGGGGGTGGTACGCAGAACTAAAATTTAGTTTGGTCCCCATCTCTGTCTGAAATTATTGTGGCCAGTACCCTGTGCAGTCGAACAATCTCGTCGATATAGATTTGCGCTAACCGATCGACGCTCCATCCTACTTTAATTGCGATGAAGTGAGCCGACTTGGTCAATCTATCAACAATGACCCAGATCGCATCATTTTCTCGCGACGTCTTCGGAAATCCCACAATGAAATCCATCGAGATGTTGTCCCACTTCCACTCGGGAATGACGAGGTTCTGCAACTCTCCGCCTGGCTTTTGGTGTTCTGCCTTCACTTGCTAACACACCATGCACTGCGACACGAAAGTAGCCACGTATTTCTTCATGCCGTGCCACCAAAAGTTTGTGTGCAAGTCCTTGTATATCTTGGTGCTTCCAGGATATAACGAGTACTTTGCATAATGTGCCTCCATCAGAAATTTTTTTTGAGTTCGGCAGTTTCAGGAATGCAGAGCCTTCCTTTTAGTCACATTGTCCTGTCTCCATCTTCCGCAAAGTCAGTCGCCCTTCCTGTTGAAATCAGCTCGCGCATCTTCTTCAGGAATGAATCATCTTTCTGTGCGATCTTTATTTTGCTAAGCAGGCTCGACCCTAGCTTCAACTGAGCTAGGTGCAGGTGTCGATACTCAATTCCGAGTTCGATACCCATCGCTTCAAGGTCTCGCCGTATCTCATTATTTAGGGCCAGTGATCCCATAAACATTCTCCTCAGCGTGTCGGCTATGACATTTTCCTTGTCCGGCGTATACTCGATCGTTAGCTCGTAATCTTTTATGAGTTCGAGCCAACGTCGCTGTCGTAAGTTGAGTTCTCGTTGCGTAAACAAGTATTTCAGGCTTTTATGATCTGTGTAGATTCTGCAAGCCACACCATAGAGGTAGTGCCGCCACAGTTTCAATGCAAACACGATCGTCGCCAATTCTAGGTCATGCGTCGGATAGTTTTTCTCGTGCTGCTTCAACTGTCGTGAAGCGTATGATATGACTTTATCTTTCTGTATGAGTACGCACCCGAGGCCAGTTTCCAATGCGTCGCTAAATATCTGAAAGCCTTCTGGACCATCTGGAAGTGCAAGGATTGGAGCAGAGACGGGCCGTTGCTTCAACTCTTGAAAGCTGGATTCACAGTCGTCACTCCATTCAAATACGACTCCCTTCTGGGTGAGGCGAGTCAGAGGCGACCCTAGTTTTGAAAAGCTTCGCACGAATCTTCGGTAGTAGTCTGCTAAGCCTAGGAAACTCCGAATGTCGCTAGCCGAGGTAGGTCGTTTCCAATCTACCACCGCTTCAATCTTCTTTGGGTCCACCACGACGCCTTCAGCAGAGATTACATGTCCGAGGAATGTCACACTACTCATCCAGAACTCGCATTTACTCCGCTTGGCATATAATTTGTTTTCACGCAGAGTCTGCAATACCGTCTTCAAGTGTTCTGCATGCTCTTCTCGATTCTTTGAGTAGATAAGGATATCGTCGATGAACACGACTACAAATTTATCGATTTGGGGTCGGAAGACTTGATTCATCAATCCATGAAAGCGACTGGGGCATTCGTCAAACCGAACGGCATGACTAGGAATTCATAATGACCATTGTTGACCCAAACTGGATTACAGTCAACCTAATCTTGATAACTAACAAAATAATATTTGTCATAGTCCAACTAGACACATCAAGCTCTATCAACATCTAAGATCGATCAACTCATCATATCAGCTCAAGACGACATCTGCTTCAGACCAGCTGCTGTTTGTATTCTGGAGTCTGTATTTTACTTTTATTGAGTCTAGGCAAATGTACGTTGAGTCATACTGAGCATCTTAGGGCTAGACTTATCCCTCACAGCTCCACTCAACCAAAAGCCAAATCAGTCCAACTGCCTTTGGACATTCTGTCCCCATGGAGACAGAGTTCGGGCCGAACTCTGCCTCCACATAGAGTTCGGGCCGAACTCTGTCCCCTAATTTCCAGGACCTTATTTGTAGGGACTGCGAGATGCTAGTTGTCCAACGGCCAAAAATTAGAATTCATGACACAAAATTCTGGCCGAATTCTGCCTATCCCGACTAGTATAAATAGGCCTTGAATTCTCTCATTTTCAATCATCCAATCTTCTCATTCTCTTCTCTTCTATAGCCTACATACTAAAGAGCCTAATCTTCCTATCCAACTTAGCCATGAAACTTTCCAACCGTCCAAGGTGATCAGTGTGAGTCAACTAGAAGTTTGAGTGCAAGAAGTTATAAGTCACTTGGAAAAGTCCAAGTTTCGCTACAGCGATCTTTGTAAGAAGTTGACGTGCTCTTTTGAGAAAAGGTACGGGGTGTAACTGCTATTTCACAAATAGTGGATTTCAATCCTGAGCTAGCGTTCTCAGGCCTGAACTAGTCCTCCACGAGGGAAACCTGGTTAAAAATCTGTTGTGCTTGCGTATGCTCTCTTGATCTTTTTATTTTCGCATTTACTACTCTGATTATTTACTGTTGGTAAAAAGAGTTAATTTTTATTTGGCCATTATCGTTATAAACTCTATTCACCCCCTCTAGAGTTGCCTATCTGTTCTTCAATCGAGTGCGAAAGGCAGACTTCGATACGTCATCGGACTTGATCTTTAACTGATGATAGCCTGAACGAAGATCGATTTTTGAAAATATTGATGCACCTTGCAGTTGGTCAAACAAGTCATCGATTCGTGGCAAGGGATACTTGTTCCGTACGGTCGCCTTGTTGAGTTCACGATAGTCGATGCATAGCCGCATCGATCCATCCTTCTTTTTCACAAACAGTACGGGGGCTCCCCACGGAGAAACGTTAGGGCAAATAAATCTGCGGTCTAACAACTCTTGTAATTGCACCTTCAGCTCCTTCAGCTCTGCTGGAGCCATTCGGTAAGGCACCTTTGATATCGGTCGTGTATCCGGGAAGGTGTCGATGCTGAATTCTATTTCTCGATCCGACGTTATTCCGGGCATCTAATCAGGAAAAACGTCGGGAAAATCTGCCACAACATCAGTCTGCACTGTGTTTGTATTATCCTTCCGCGTATCTTGAACTGATACCAAGTATCCCGCACAGCCGGAACGCAGCATACGCCTTGCCGAAATTACCGATACCACCATGGCCGTCTTCGAGACCGTACCGCACGAATATGAGAACTCTGTCTCGCCAGGAAGACGGAACACCACTCTCTTCTCCGCGCACTCGATTGTTGCATGACAAGCGCCCAACCAATCCATGCCCAGGATTATATCGTACTCTTTGGTGTCTAGTACGACGGCTTCCAAGGATATATTTCTTCTTCTGATGCAAATGTGGCCATTCCTACAAATAAAGTTTGCATGCATATCGACTCCTGATGGAGTGCTAACGCTAATGTTCATATCTAGTGATTGCATGGTTATTTTATTTTCTTTCGCATAACCAACAGATATATAACTATACATTGCACCCGAATCGAATAGAACCCGAGCAGGTATATTTTTGTAGAGTAATATACTTGTTACAACAGTATTGGATGCGAACGTCTCGTCCCGAGTTAATGCATAAACTCGGTCTTGAGCTCCATGGCGTTGATTCTGCGGGTTCACGGGCACCGCATTTACGCCTTGTAGTGTAGGCGTTTTATACTGATTCGTAACGTTCCTTGGTGGGTTGTGTTTATTCGAAATATTTCTCGGACAATGTGTAGCTATATGGCCTACCTCACCACACATGTAGCAAGTTCTCGTGACGCAATCGGTTGTCCGGTACCCACGCCTACCGCATCTGTTACAGTATTGTCCGCCATGGCCCCTGTTATCAAATGTGTTCGAACGTTTTGATACTCCCGATCCCTCGGCGTCGTTAGGACGCTTGTTGAAGTTGTTACGGATGACGGGCACGGCTCTTTGCGACATACGACCAAAGATATGCTCACTATCGTGAGCGGCATCGTAGGATTCACGGTAGGTTCGACACCTTTGATTCATGACGTCTCTTCGTAGTTCGTCATTTAGGCCTTGTTGAAAACGTTCGCACCAGCGCTTCCTTGTTGGGTAGAAAGGCACCCGCAAACTTCGCGAGTTTTGAGAAGTTCGAGTCATAATCATCAACAGTCATATTCCCCTGTCGTAACATCATGAACTCGTCTTCTTTTTGACGACGGACGGCGCGAGGAACGTACTGCTCAAGAAATGCTTCCTTGAACATTTTTCAGGAAATCATGGTATCGGTATCGGCTTCGTAGATTTCCTGCTTCTTAGCTGCCCACCAGTCGTAAGCCCTCAGTTGTAGCTGTAACGTCGCACATGTTACCCTCTGGGACCCTTCAATGCTAAGCAGATTAAATAAGTCATCAATCTCCGCAAGCCACCCCACTATCACATCAGGCTCTGCTCGGACATTGAACTTCGGCGGGTTCATCTTGCGAAACTCCTTTGCTTTGAACAGGGAAGAAGAGTTCATCGTTTGTGGATGAACGTCTTCCTCGACTTCTTCTCGAACGTCTTCCTTCTCTTCAGACATCACAACCGTTGCATTGGCGTTGGCACCATATTGTTCACTATCTGATTCAGGGCATCCATCTGCTTCTGCTGCGCACCAAATTGGGCTTTGATTTGCATCTGAAGCTGTTGTTGCTACAGCTCCATCAACTGCAACATTTTCTCCATCGTCGTCTCGCTAGGACCATCGCCCTTCGAACTCGACGTACTATCCACAGCGTGGATTGTTGTGTCGGGATTATTCTTACTTTTCTTAGTCATTCCTACAAAACAAAGTAAACCCGTTAGTATTTTTCAAAATATCTACGGACTTACCTGTATGGAACTTTTATTTCACGCAGCATGTCGACAAGCATTCAAACGAGCAATCGCAATGAACATTCCAACAATAAAACATTTTTCGAAAATTCGAGGAAACATAACTGAGCTCTGATACAATTTGTCACGCCCCGAGCCGACAAACCGTTCGTCCCCGGTAGTATTATGCCGAATCGATCGTCCTCGCTAAGGCATGATGTCGTACGAGTCTGGAATTGCACTCGTGCAAGACAAGAACGTTACGTTTGATCATTATATTGAAACACCAAGTTGAAACTTCACAAATCACATCAGAATTGGACACGCAGTTTAGGAAGATAGAAATATGTTTTTCATTCATAGCTTGCAACGAAGTGCAAGTCGTAATTACATTGGATGCCGTTACGGCTACATTGATTGAAACAAAAGAAATATACTCGACAAGCTGCCTGAACTAATACTTGTCGTTCCATACATTTGCCCCTTTATACATAAGCCTTCGATGAATTGGCTTCAAAATACTTCAGAATATGAAGAGCTTCAAAACGCCTCTCCGTACTTCAACTTCAGTTTAGAGCTCCCGCAGCACCTGGGGAGTTGGGAAGGGGGTTAGCACACTTGCTAAGTGGACGAGACAAACCCACTCGTCTAAACCGACTCTGATTGTTAAGGTAGGCATGCTTTAGAGTTTTCTTTCTATTTAGAACTAAATGAATTTAGTTCATATCGATAGCCATCTTTGAAGTAGTAAAGCATAAAATAAAACACGGCCGTGCTCGTCCCTGTATAAAAACAGAGATAATACTTACTACCTGCATAAGACAATAGGTGAGCATGCTATTATCATATATGTGCGGTCACTGGTGTTACACACCACTTGGGACTATTTTAACAGCATTTCAGCCCGTTCAGTCTAGGTTGCAAGCCTGACTGATGGTCGCGCAATGTATCAGTGTCGAAGCACGATTATTCATTCCTCCTAGGTTGATTCAATACCGATGCCCCGGATACCGATTCGAGGAAAATCAAACTTGTGCACAAGCTGTCCATGACCATGCCAATGCGTGAACAGTTTAATATATACAAACAAATTTGTATAGCGCGGACAGTATTGAACGGCATTATCATTTCTCCCAACTCATGCAACGATTCATTTTCCCCAAAGCCGTACTTTCGATTTAGCGTCCCGTAGGCACCAAATTGCCCGAGGCATCATAAGCCACAATCGACGTTTCATATTATTTTGCAGCACGGGAAATAGTCTATCTTTTTACTAGAACCTTAAACTTTCTCGTTTTGGTGCGAAACTTATAATTTCAGAGTAGATTACTCTAAATCGATATGTTTTTTTCCGAGTTCTTGATCTTAGTGGATTGACATGCATTTAACTTGGCATCGTCGATTTGAATAAGTTCGAGGCAAAGAAATTTCGTTTATGGGACAGAGTAGAAAAGAAGGGCCGAATCACCCACTTGTATTTTGATCGTGCCGACCGTCGAAGCGCTTCGCAACATTCAAGCTTTAGTTACGCGAGCTCCTGCAATGGTACCAACACTTAGTCAAAATTCCTTTTTTAATCATTCGTTTTGAAATTCGTAGAATACATTCAGAAAACGACGCGAAAACACATTCATCAAAACCAAGCGGCAAAAGCTCCAAGAAAACTATACAGCAGTCCGGTCCCATCGAAGGGACTCTTATATAGAGCTCACTTGCCGAGACGCAGCCTGCTGCATCTAGGACTTATTCCAATAGAAGTTGTTCTATTAATTGGATCGATTATCGTAACATGCATTCGTCTAAATCGATTTGATCGATTTCGCAAGGTGTTATCGTTTACCAAGCTCAGTGATCGAGTCAGATGGCCATCTAAGTTCCCGACCAATCTGACTCGGCGCAAGCATATTACGGAGTCCGCCGCCTATCAGAAGCGGGGCACTACAGACAACCCCCAACAATGACTAATCCCATCTTTGAGCAATGAGAGACTGATAATAGTCGACTGTTGACAGTTAATGAACTCCATGGAACCATCGATGGAAGACATGGTTCAGAATACGGACTCCGTTAAAGAATTATGGGAGGTTCTAGCAGCGGCGTTTGATGGCAAACGCGATTTGTCTCGTATATACGACTCGGTCATTGGCATATACAGAGCTAATTAGGGAGAGAAATCTCATAAGAATCACTTCAGGACCTTTAAGGCTATGACTGATGAGGTTGATCGTATATTGTCCCTTACAACAGATATCAATGAAGTTAGGGCTCAACGTAAGCAGCTTCATGTTATGACATATCTTGCCTCTCTACGTCCTGCTGCGGACTCTACTCGCTCTCAGATCATTGCTGGATATGACGTTCAATCTTTAATGGAAGCATATTATTGTGTCCTTCGAGCAGTAAAAGTCATAGAGGCCACTCCGGATGATGCTTCTGCTGATCGCTCTGCTCTTGGTTCTGCTCATACAGGCATTCGTTGTGGTCGTGGTAGACGACGTGGTGGCCGCAATACTGGTCGTGATGGAGGCCGTGGTAATGGTGGTCGCAATGGAGGACGACCACGCACATGTTTTACTTACAGTTAGCTTGGTCATTTCTACTAGTAATGCACTAAAGCACATGTTGCAAATATCACAACTGATGCCCCTGATGATGGTGTCCGATCTGTTCAGATGACTTCGGAGTCATATACAGAGTTCCTTGATTTCGAAGCTCAACGTCGTGGTGAAGCTTCCACGTCTGGATCCACAGCCGGATACTCAGCAGCGTGCTTAGTAAAGCCAAAGAAGTGGGTAATTGACTCTGGTGCGTCTTCTCACATGATCGGTGACGCAGGTATGATACGTAATTGTGTCCCTATCGGTCATGTTTCTGGCATTATTGTTGCCAATGGAGGTTCCCTGACAGTCTGTGGACGTGGAAGTGCCAGTCTTTCTTTCGGACTGTCGTTCAATTCTGTATTGCTTACACCTGAGAATCCGTTCAGTTTAATTTCAATTAGTCAAATTACTCGTGAACTGCATTGCTCGGTAACATTTTTCTCTGATGGTTGTATTTTTTAGGACCTAAAGACTGGGAAGATGATTGGTAAGGGACATGTTGCTGGAGGCTTGTACTTGTTTGACGTACCTTCTTCGGTTGTCTGTACCGGCATGAAACTCGATCCTTTGAAGTTACATTGTCAGTTAGGCCATTCATCCATCCAAGCTTTCCAGAAAATGTACTCGTCTTTAGATATTTCTACTTCCTTTAATTGTACGTCGTGTCATTTAGCTAAACATCATCGGGTTTCCTATCCGGTGAGTCATAATAAAATTGCTTCCGCTCCTTTTGAGTTGGTGCATTCTGATATATAGGGACCTTGTCTGGTAGAATCAACCATGGGTTTCAAATACTTTGTTACATTCGTTGATGACTACTGTCGTGTCACGTTTGTTTATCAGTTGAAAAATCGCTCCGAATTATTTAACATTTGGTACAATTTTTATGCTAAAATCAAAACACAATTTGGTGTTCCAATTAAAAAATTTCGGAGTGACAATGGTTGTAAGTATTTTTCTCGTGAGCTCGATATTCATCTGGCCCGTAATGGCATCATCCACCAAACTTCATGTCCTTACACATCACAACAGAATGGTGTGGCAGAGCGTAAGAATAGTCATCTATTGGAAACAACGCGTGTACTTATGTTTCAAGCACGTACTCCCAAGATATTTTGGTCGGATGTGGTTCTTACCGCTTGCTATCTTATTAATCGCATGCCATCGTTAGTTTTCAATGGTAATACTCCCTTTTCTAGGCTATATCCCGGACGAGAGCCATTTCCTCTGCCTCCGAATTTTTGGTAGATTATGCTATGTCCAGGATACCCGACCGATTCTTTCTAAATTAGATCCTAAGGCAATATAATATATTTTTCTTGGGTATCCTAAAGATCAGAAAGGGTATCGATTTTTTTCTTGTCTTGAAGATGTATTTTTTTTCACTCAAGATGTTACCTTTATTGAAACTGAATTTCCTCCACTTCCATAAACAACGGGTCCGGTTCCCCAAGTTTATCCGGAAGAGGATTTTCTGCTATTTCCTGGTCAAACACAACAGCCCCCCATCGGGTGCCCTCTCGATCCGGAGACACCGATTCAGTCTGTGCCGCCATCACCTGCATAAACATCGTCAATGATGCCCACAGAGTCATCCTCATCTGACTCTACTGATTCGCCTCCGCCTAGTCCACCCGCAGCCCCGCCTGTTCCACCAGCGGCTCCGCCAGTTCCGCCAGAAGCTCGTCCTCGTCGTGCATATCATGATCATCCCTTGTATATTGACAGCTAGAAAGGACTTACCAGTCACACTCAGTCTCTGGTGGCTACTATTGATGGAATTCAGATTTCAAAAAATGCTGAGGAGGGTCTCAAACATTCTGGTTCGCGTGTTGCCATGAACGAGGATATGAAAGCTCTCCGGGAGAACCATACTTGAGACTTAGTCTATTTACCTCCCGGTAAACAGGCAGTGGGTTGAAAATGAGTATTTACGATCAAGATGAAACCAGATAGCTCCCTTGATCGCCTAAAGGCTCGTCTGGTGGCCAAAAGATATTCTCAGACCTATGGTGAGAATTATTTTGAGACCTTCTCTCTAGTTGCCAGAATGACGTATGTTCGTGTGCTTTTGACCTTGGTTGTTCGCTATGACTGGCTATTGCTTCAGCTGGATATCAAGAATGCTTTCCTCAAGGGGGATCTTGATGAAGAAGTATATGTAATGCAACCTCTCGTATTCGTTGCAAGGGAGGGTAAAATGTGACATCTGCGGAAGGCCCTCTATGGTCTAAAAAATTACCTCGTGCATGATTTGGTCGATTTATACATGTTGTTACTCAGTTTGGCATGTGTCAATCAAAGAAGGATCATTCAGTATTCTACCGACAGACATCAGCTGGAAGACTGGGTGTCTATGTTGATGATATTGTAATCACGGAAGACGATAGTCAGGGTATTGCAGGCCTCAAAAAGTTTATGGGAGAACCATTTCAAACCAAGGATATGGGGTCATTGAACTTTTTCTTGGGCATTGAGGTCACACGGGGTAAGCAGAACATTATAAAGTCTCAAAGAAAGTATGTGCTGTACATACTGAATGATGCAGGTATGATGCAAGCCAAGGGAGCAACCTCACCTATGGATCCAGGGGCTAAGTTACTTTCCGACGAGGGGATCCTGATGACCAATCTAGATCAGTATCGACGAATAGTTGGAAAACTCAACTACCTGGCACTCATGATTCGTCCAGACATCTCTTTTGCAGTTAGTGTTGCAAGTAGATTTATGGCTTCTCCAAGAGTTTTACATTGACAAGCAGTTCTCAGAATCATGTGCTATCTAGTCAAGAATCCAGAAAAAAAAAATTCGGATGGAGAATCATGGACACACTCGTGTTGAGTGTTTTACTGATGTTGACTGGGGTACAAGCCTGGCGGATAGATGATCTACATCTGGCTACTCTGTTTTTATTGGCGGAAACTTGGTGTCTTGGAAAAGCAAGAAGCAGAGTGTGATAGCACGATCAAGTTCAGAAGTAGAGTATCGAGCCATTGCTCATGGCACAGCAGAAGTGTTATATATGAAGCATCTTCTCAAGAGTTAGAAAAAGAAGCAGGATCAAGCACAGCAGATATGTTGTGTGATAATCAGTCTGCTATTCATTTGCTACCAATCCTATATTTCATGAAAGGACGAAGCATATTGAAATCGACATCCATTTCATCCGTGATGAGTATACAAAGGAGATGATAAAATTTTATCATGTAAGGACAGGTGATCAAATAGCTGATATCTTCACGAAGCCTCTTTTAGGTCCTCGGGTTCAATTTCTATGTAACAAGCTGGACATGATTGACATCTATGCTCTAGCTTGAGGGAGGGTGTTAAGTATTATATATTAAGTATTAGTAGGCTTTAGTCCCACATTGCCTAGAACAAAAGTGAGAGGGGTTAGCCTCTCCTATATATATGTAGCTCTCCTCATTAATAAAGTTATCCCATTATTCAACTCTACAGTTACCTTCTTGGTCTACGTGAATGGTATCCTTCTATATGACAGTAATGTTAAAGGCATCAACTTGACCAAGCAATATCCCTAAAAGCACCTTAATTCCAAATATTTGAAGCAACCTCATTATTTGCTAGGCTTTGAGGTAGCTCACAGGAAATGAGGAATTGTTCTATCTTAAAGAAAAAATGATGCTGACTTGCTACAGGTATCTGGACACTTAGTGTGCTAAACTGGTTGATACCCTGTCGAGCAGAGTCCTAGTCTGTATGGTCTCACAATAATGAGGAGGTCAAAGATAAATATCAATATAGGAGACTAATGGATAAGCTAATTTACCTACCCGTTACTTGACCAAATAACTCCTCTGTTATGGGTATAGTGTTGGAGTTGGGTAGGATTCCCAACCTATGTAGAGAATATCCCGGAGTGCGATGAGCGTCATTCGTATGTACTAGAAATTCAGAGAGTGCATCGATCGCCGTATATTGGAACATATATGGTAAACAAATATATGATTGGATTACCAACATTGACTTTGACTATATATTTATGAATGGATCTTTCATATTGACTTTCCATATAATTGGACTTCCAATTATGGCAAGCCAATTATGACTGGATTGCCTTAATATATATTGGACTTTCCATATATATTGGGCTTCCATATATAGATTTTCAATATGGTAACCCTAATTCATGCAAGAGTTTATAAAAGGTTGATGCATGAAAGTTGATGAATAATAATGTCAAGGGTTACAACTCTTGAGAGAGAGAAACGGGATTGAAGGCTATTGTGAAAGAAAGACCATTTCGGATAATTCTTTTCGACATCTCTTGGTCTTCAGAGTCTTTAGTCAGATTTTCTTCTTTCAAGTAGTTGTGGTGATCCGTTTTGGATCGGTGAGAAACTTGTAAGGAGTCTTTAGTCGGGTTTTCTTCGGTTCTCTTACTCTTTTTGGTTTGGGGGAACGGTTTTCGCGTTTCGTTCCCAACAAAGTGGCATCAGACCTATTGGTTGGTGTTAGGGTTGACAAATAAGCTAAAGAAAAGAGATGGGCGCGAAGCCGGTGTGCATGGTAAACCTAAAGATTTCTATTTACCACTATTAGCGGAGCAAGATGAAGGATTTGCTATTTGTCAAAAAGCTGCATCTTTCGATATTTACTTCCGAGAAGCCCAGTGATAAATTCGAAGAGGACTGGAATGACCACATACAGGTGTGCCAGTACATACAACAATTCATTGATGAGAACGTGTACAATCACGTTTCCAATATTGAGCACACAAGAACACTTTAGGAGAAGCTGGAATCTTTGTACGCGAAGAAGACAGTGGTAAACAAGTTGTTCCTGATCCGACAAATGATGGGTCTGTGGTACAAAGATGGTACATCTATTACGGATCACTTGAGTGAGTTCCAGGGGGTGATTGACCCAGCTAACTTCGATGAGAGTCAAGTTCGATGACAAGGTACATGGACTATGGTTGTGGTTTGTGTACGTCGCCAGACTCGTGGGAGACCGTACGAGAACTCTGAGTGCTAACATTGTGGCAAGAAGGGCCACATCTATTTCGCTTCGAAGAGAGAGAAGAAGAGCGACAAGGGGAAGCAAAGCGAGAACACAACAGCGGCTGCCTCGGCACATGGAGGCGATATGGTCCTTGTAGGTGATATGGTAGTCATAAACCTCGCATGCGATGATAATTCTTGACTGGTGGACTCAGATGCTTTAGCGCACGTATCTTACAATATGACACTATTTGCCACTAACACAACATGAGACTGTAGAGTGTTGAAAATGTGCAAGGGAGATGAGTCAAAAGTTGTTGCTATTGAAGGTGTGCATTTGAGAACCAAAACGCGTACAATTCTTGTTCTCAAAGATGTTCGTCATATCCTCGATATATGTTTCAACTTGGTGTGGGTTGAAAGGTTGGATGATGAGAGATTCTTTAATCTCTTCGGGAACGGTCAGTATAAGCTTTCCAGAGGTTTGATGGTGATTGCCAGAGTAAGCAAGAGATCCGGTCTCTACTACATTGAAGGGAACGCAAACAGGACACAAGAGGTGAACACGGTCATGCGACTACAGAGCCGTGGCACATGCGGCTTAGCCATATCAGCGAGAAGGGAATAAGCTACTTGTTGAACATAAAAGTGATTCCGGAGCTCAAGTCTACAAAGTTAAAGAGGTACACGCATTGTTTGGCGTTCACCCAAGTTCAAGGAAGCCGGCGTTGCTCGAGTTGATTCGCTCTAATATCTGCGGTCCTATGAAGGTAAAATCTATTGGTGGTGCTTCTTATTTTGTTGCTTTTATTTATGATTGTTTCAAAAAAGTTTGGGTCTTACTTTAAAGACCAAGAATCAGGTGTTGTCCACTTTCAAAGAGTTTCAGGACTCTGTTGAATGGTAGATGGACAAAAAGTTACTATGTGTTCGGTCCAACAATGGTGGTGAATACATCGATCCTTTTGATGCGTATTGTAGAGAGCAAAGGATACGACACCAGAAGACTACGTCAAAGTCACCTCAGTTGAATGGTGTAGCGGAGCGCATGAACAGGACACTGATGGAGCGGATACGGTTTTTGATGTCTGAAACAAACTTACCGGACAATTATTGGGGTAAGACTCTCAATATTGTTGCTTATATTATTAATTTGTCTCCTAGTACTCCTTTACAAGGTAATGTGCCTGACAAACTATAGTACGACAAAGAGTCGTTATACAATCACCTGTGAGTGTTTGGTTGCAAGGCCTTCGTGCATGTACCAAAGGACGAAATATTCAAACTTGAGCTGAAGACGAGGCGGTGCGTCTTTGTCAACTATAGTCGGGATGAGTTTGGCAATAGACTCTACGACTCGGTGGGAAGAAAGTTCTGTAGAAGCAGAGACGTGGTATTCGTCGAGGATCAGACCATCACTAACACTTAGGATTCCGACATGCCTTCTCAGTCTGAGGAATTGTCTGAGCTAGAGTCATTTTGCTTTGAGCCGTTTCCAGAGGACACTATAGAGGGTCCAGTTACAGGGGAGCCAGTACATGGAGATGCTCCAAACCTTGATCATCAACCTATTAATGGTGGTCAGAGTGACATTCAGGAGTATGGGCATGTCGAGGAGGCATTCCTGAAGGAAATGAGGCTGTCGGCACACAGCCAGCACCAGAGGTTCCATTGAGGAGGAGTGTGAGAGATCGTCGACCATCTACGAGATGCTCACCTGATGAGTATGTGCTACTAACTGATGGGGAAAAGCCCGAAAGTTTTGCAGAGGCTATGGACAACGACAGGAGTGGATGCAGGTTATGCAGGAGGAGATAGGTTCCTTACAGGCAACTCCACTTATGAGCTGGTACGGTTGCCAAAAGGCAAGAAAGCTTTAAAAAACTGATAAGTGTTCAGAGTAAAGCAAACAAATGATGCTACTTACCCTCGATACAAATCGAGGCTGGTAGTTAAAGGCTACAGTCAACATAAGGACGTGAATTTTGGTAAAAAAATTTCGTCAGTCATCAAGTTGTCGCCTATTCGGGTGGTGCTAGCATTGGCAGCCAGTTTTGATTTAGAAGTCGAGTAGATGAACGTGAAGATGACATTCCTCTACGGTGATTTAGAGAAGAGTTTTATATGGAGCAGTCAGAGGGATTCTTTGAGAAAAGCAAGTCACACTTGGTATGTCAGTTAAAGAAGAGTCTGTGTGGTCTAAAGCAGGCTCCTATGCAGTGGTACAAGAAGTTCGAGTTGATATGGGGGAGCATGGCTATGCACGGACGACGATAGAGCACTATTTTTTGTGAGGTACTTTGTCGACGATGAGTTTATTATACTTTTGCTTTATGTAGATGATATGTCGTTAATGAGTTAAAATGACACCAGGATAGCGGATTTGAAGCCAACTGGGTGCGGCCTTCTCTATGAAGGATTTGGACGCAACGAAGACTATTCTTGGGATGGAGATCAATCAAAAGAGAGTCCAAGCTGCTCATTTATCCCAAGCTGCTCATTTGTCCCAAAAGAAGTACATTTACCGGGTACTTCAGCATTTCAGGATGGACGGATCCAAGAAAGTGAGTAACCCCCTTGCAGTTCACTTTAAACTTACTACGGAGCAGTGTCCATCTTCTGAGGATGGAAAGGAAGATATGGAACGGGTTCTATATGCTTTAGTAATGAGGAGTCTCATGTATGCCATGGTGTGTACAAGTCCAGACATCGCTCACGCAGTTGTCATGGTTAGGAAGTATCTCTCCAATCCTGGGAGGATACCTTGGAGTGAGGTCAAGTGGATTCTACGGTACCTTTAGGGCACTGCTAATTGGAGACTTCCATTTGGTAGTGACGAGCCAAAGCTGGTCGGGTATACTGATGCTGATATGGCTAGAGATGTAGACATGAGAATATCGACTTCGGATTATGTCATGATGTTTTTCTGGTGGAGCTGTATCGTGGCCGCCGCGATTGCAGAAGTATGTTGCCTTGTCTACAACAGAGGCATAGTACATTGCGACGACGGAGCTTGCAAGGAGTTGCTGTGAATAAAGAAGTTGTATGAAATTAGGCTAAAATAATAGCAATACGTTTTGCTTTGCGATAGCCATAGTACAATCCACCTTGTGAAGAACCAGACATTTCATAGTCAGTCCAAGCACATTGAGACTCGGTATCATTGGATACAGGATGTGGTTGAGACGAAGGATGCGACGCTTGAGAAGGTTCATATTGACAACAATAGAGCGAACATGCTCACGAAGGTTCTACCAAGGGGAAAGTTTGAGTACTACAGGCGAATCGTCGGTATGACGAGCTCCTCCACCTAGTTGGGAAGGAGAAGATTTGTTGGACTTGGGTAGGGTTCCCAAACTATGTGAAGAATACTCCAGAGTACAACGAGCGTCATCCATGTGTCGGAGAAGTTCGGAGAGTGCATCGATCGCCGTATATTGGAATATATATGGTAAGCAAATATATGATTGGATTTTTATCTTTGACTTTGACCATATATTTATAGTTGGATCTTTCATATATTGACTTTCCGTACAATTGGACTTCCAATTTATGGCAAGCCAATTATGATTAGATTTAAATTAAATATATAATTGATATATATTAGACTTTCCATATATATTGGGCTTCCATATATAGATTTCCAATATATGGTATAGTGTAGTCAAAGACGCGTCCCAGGCGTGCCTAGCTCCTAGGCGCAGGAGCAGTGCCTCATGAAACTCTAGGCGAGGCATGTTTCTTAAGGCGTGCCTTTCCTTGAGGCACGTGGAGTAGCTAAGGCACGCCTTGAAAATTTTATGGAAAAAAGTAACATATGAACTTATTATACAGGCCCAAGAGAAGAAAAAAGATGTTCATAGCAAAACAAAAAATGAGCAGCATCCAATAGTTTAGATTAAAGTAAAAATGCAGAAAAGAAAAGAAAAGAAAAGCAAGCACAACAAAGAAAAAAAAAGGCTACATTATGTCTAGAAGAGCAGCAGGATAGAAACAAAAAAAGAAAGAAAAGCATGAAAGAAAAAAGGGCAAAGATGCTAATAATCAACAAGTTTATAAGCCATAAATTTAGGATACAAACACAATCCTAAATCTTATCATTGCAGGCCTGGATCAAAGCATCAACAAAAAAAATCTAATTTTCTAGCATGTAAATAATGGTTAGATCATGACAACCATGAAACTCTTAATTTTTTAGGGCTTCCGAGATCTAAAAATCAGAGAAAGAGGAGTCTTTTAGCTCTGATATCATATGCAGATCATAGACCAATGGTAACGAAGGTACGAGAGGAAGACGTTTATAGATATACCTTCGATGTGCGAATGAATCAAATTCCTCCTAAGATCTTCTGAGATACGGTCATTGAAGAATCCTACGAGAGGCGACTCATTTAGCTCCACCCCGCAACGGAACTCCAGTGTGGGATGGAAAAGAGGATAGAAAGGAGGCAATTGCTTTGGAGACGAGCAATAGGATTAGGGTTCTTCACATGAGAATATCCTCCTTTAATTATGCGTCTAGGAATACTAATGGGTGCACCCTGTATGGGCATACTCCATATTTGGACCCGGCTGGCCCTAGTGAACTGGACCCGGTCTGGACTGAATTAGACCGATCCGGTGCGGGTCCAATGCCAACACCAAACTATGTTGGTTATAAGACAAATCAGAGGTCCACATTTGGCTACCACACTTATGTTAGTAGGATCTCATCACTTAAGAGGAGCAAGAAACAGACAGTGTAGCTAGATCGAGTGTAGAAGGCATATCTATGGCTCTCTTTCTGTGAGATGATGTGGCTGTGAACATTGATGGCCGGCCTTGGGCTAATGAGTCACTGCTCTTGGAGACTTGGACTATATAACCAAGTTATTATTTTTATTTCTAGCAATCCAGTCTCCACTTAGAAAACCAAATACGTCGAGGTGGACTAACACTTGTTGGAGAAGCACTTATGAGAAAGCAGATAGCACACCATTCATGGTGTTCCGAACATCAGATTGTTGATTTGTTTAGAGAAAAGGTCTTGAAGCTTTCACATTTGCTACCTTATGTAAAAAGCGGGCATGTGTGATATACATTCTCCAACTTCAGAGGGAGTGTTAGTATAGTCAGGGGCGGAGCCACCTTAGGGCTAAGACGGGCTCCAGTTCCCCCTAAAAAAATTTGGGTTTTTTTTTTTTTTTGGTTTTTTGCTTTCATATGAGTCCGATGACACTTCAGCCCACCTCAGCCTTACCTAGCCCACCCTAGGTTGAGTATAGTTAAAGTTGTTATTGAGTATCCAGAAGTATCTCCTTATACTCTGTGTAGGAACTAAAAGTGGCTATAAATATGTACTCACTTCACATGAGTGAAATTATCCCATTGAATTTAGCCTAATTCTCAACACTTTTAATCAAACACAACACTGATAACACCAACCAAAGAAACATAAGTATGACATACAAAAAATATGGAAGCATGTTAATGAAGAGAAAAGACACCTGCAAGAACTTGCTAGGGACAGCCTCCTTTGACTGCAGCATCGTTTGGGTACCATCCTTCCCAAACAATTTGATCCGACCATCACTGGCGACATGAATGAATAAAAAATTTGCAGCCATATAACAGTTGAAATCATTTTATCTTTTAATACCACTCAAGATTTGGAAGGGTTCCAGAAATAGTTACTTACTTGGTAGAAATGGCAAGGATGCTTTGAACGTGGTCGTACGCCATAAGAGAGGCTCCAGTCGGGATGCCATGATGAAATACCAGGTGTGGGTTTACATCCTCAGCCTTAAGTCCGTGGACGCCACCTCCGCCAACTGTCTGCAAGTATAAAAAGAAAGCTTTCTGAGTGGAAACATACAAAGAAATTCACAACATGCTATGCATTTATAGAGTTTGTGTCATAATTTCAATCGTGTACCAGCTGATTATGATATCTTGGGCTGGGTTTGCAGTTGTTTAGTACTTGAAGATGATTTACTATAAATCATGTGTTACTAAATGAACAATACGGTTGGTTAGCACTCTAGATAATCTAGAAGGTTATGAATGCAATTAATATGTAGATTTCATTGCCAACATTCTCACTTTACAGAGAATACAGTGTAATTGACTTGTTATAGGAAGTGTTCAATTTGTTAACAAGTTTTTCACAAAGAGTCTTTCCATATATTTGGGGTATAGCTGTGTGCATCTTGACCCTCGTGACGCGCCTCTTTTTACCAAATAAGATTGGTTCAATCCTTCAAGAATTTCGCAACCAAAATGACCCAAAAGATCAGGAGTACAAGATGTGCCGATCATAGACCAGGCCAGATCTAGGACCCAAGCAATCAAGATTACGACGTGTACCCATCATAGACCAAGGCAGATCTAACAGAACTGGAACTGAACAAAAGCTGATCAAAACAGCTCCAATCCAATGTGACTAGGCCAGTTGGCCTAGATATTAGGAACAAATTAGTCGGACACTTGCCATGGTCACAAGAACCTCATGACCAACCAGAAGGGTCAGGTGGGCCAACTGAAATCGAATGACATAATCAATGCGACGCATGGTCACAGCGTGGTCACCTGCAACTAAACCTTCTCTATGTTCCATCACTACTTGAGTACAAAGATTTGTTATTCTATTTGCATTATTGCATTATTATATCACCAACAATAGACGCAGAATATTTTAATATATTTTTTAACAATAGGCCAAAGCTTAATGCATGATTAAAGACAAAGTCGTCAATATCAAGATCCAACTGCTGTGCTTCTTTTTCTAAGGACACCTGGATAGGCCAACGATTGACAAGCGTCTTAATTTAATCACCGCGAATTATTATATCGATAAGTTCAAAGGAGCAGTCACGGCCCATGTTATTGTCTTCTATAATAGCACTTTGATAATAGGAAAGCCAGAAAGTCATTTTGGTTCATATTTGACGTTGTCAAATTAAGAAATTTTGGAGGAGCATCTTGGTTATATTTCACATATTTTCAAGAATAACTCTTTGATATAAGTAAACTATGCCAACATCTTGACCTACTATAAAATTATGAGTTTATTTTTTGTTCACCACCAAAACTAAGGTGAATGTTCACCCTTCCACTCAAGAATTGTCACGTGTCATCTCCATCCAACCTAAAACTACTTTGGG
Organism: Iris pallida; assembly: GCA_029216955.1. Classification (NCBI taxonomy): domain Eukaryota; kingdom Viridiplantae; phylum Streptophyta; class Magnoliopsida; order Asparagales; family Iridaceae; genus Iris; species Iris pallida. The sequence goes on along the minus strand of JANAVB010022999.1, from coordinate 18,517,173 downwards.
AGTGGTTTGATGAACATCCATACTAGTTTTGACTATTGATTTGACACGTAACAATCCTTGAATGTGAAAGGATGAACATACATACTAGTTTTGGTGGGTGAACAAAAATTGGATTCATAAAATTATAATTACAGTCGAGCTCAAAAAAAAACGGGTTTTTCTCACAATATTACTATTTAATTACCCAGGAAGATAGGAAGACACTCGAAAAGTCGGTGTGCCATGTAGTATCTGTGTCGAAATATAGACACTCCAAATTTTAGTGGGACACATCAAAATAGATGCCGGCTCATATCTTATTCGTGATCGTGCAACACAGTACCATGGCTAATTAAGATTTATGTTTAATTTAGGAAATTTACAATACCACTTTCCTGACAATGCACATTTGAAGGAGAGTTACAGTATCATCAAAGTCAGATTTACGAAAGAGTAGCATATCAAAAACAGCGGTGGAAGTATCAATATGGGAAACGCATCAGTCTTTATTGACGTTGAACGTTTAATATAAAAAAAAATGAACAAAATTAGGAGTATTAACATATTTAAATGTGAGATGCCTAGCAGCTGTTTCTCTATGTGTATAAGCATTATTATATACAATATTTAACTACTACCCAAGCAAAAAAAGAAACAGTGAATCAAGGCAGTCCCAACTTTGAGTTTGCTTGCAAATACAACCTTCAAAAAATTGAACCAAGGACGGACGAGGACGAGAAAAAGGGAGACTCTGAAAGTTGGTGCCGTGTCCGTGTCTCATCGTGTCGGAAACGTACTGTACACGGATCATACGCTCCAAAACACGCTGTGTAGTTTTTGTTTCGTGTCGTGTGAGAATCGTGTCCGTGCAGAACATATATACAGTAGGATCGAGGAGTAAGTACCTTTCTGGAGGCCTTCTCAACGAACTTCTTGACGAACATTTCCTCACTATCAAGATCGAGATATGAAGATCAATTTAGAGAAGAAGAAGAAGAAAAGTACTATGATGTTGAACAAAAGAAATGGAAAGGAAAAGGGAGAGAGAGGACAATGTTTTGGAGCGGTTTGAATTGTTTGTTATAAAAGAGAGCAGAGGAGAGAGAGTAAACGAATAGAAAGGGACACGTGGAGGGTGCAGATTTGTTGAGAGAGAGAGTATTTTAGTTTTTGGAGTGGAGTGAAGGACCAGGAAAGGATTCAGTTAGGAGACCTGGGTTGGTCCGGTCTGGTCTGGTCTGGTCTGGTTTGGCCTGGTTAGAAGAATTGGTCTGGTCTGGTCTGGTGTGGCGACCAAAAAAAGGAGGACAAGAAAGGGAAAGTTGCCATTCAGTTGTTGACCCACACTTATATGGAGGGCTCACCTTGATTCACCGTATCTAATCTGGATTATAAATTATGTTTAGAGCCAAACGTATCAACCATGAGGAATGACCAAATGTGGGTACGGCACATCGGGCCCATAATTCAGGACTCTCGACTTGGAGTGCAAGTTCAGTAGTTGTAGTTCAAGTATAAAGCAGCGTAAATGCCATATGGAATCGTTAGGATTCTAGCCTTCCAACTATAAAACGTTTAAGTAGAAAGCAGTGTAAACACCATATCGAATCGGCAAGATTGGGCCTTCCAACTATAAAATGTGTAGTTGTGTGAGTTGTAATAAAAAAAAAAAAAAAATTTAACTTACTCCCACTTGATTTACCATATTTCAGGATGCAACCTACAGTTTTGCAAAAATATACAGTACCCCTCACTTTGGACAGAATTCGTCAAAAAAAAAAAAAAAAAGGATCAAAAAGTCCCTCCCTTCTTCTTTTCTCCTCCCCTTCACCACCACCCCCTCCCCTCTCCATCACCCCCCCCCCCCCCCCCCCCCCCCCCTCCCTTCCCGCCTGCGCTCCCCCCTCCCCACCTCCGCTCCCCCCTTCCCGCCACAGGCTCCCTCCTCCCCGCTACCGCCTCCGCTCCCCCTCCTCCCCGCCACCGCCACTGCCCCCCTCCCCGCCTCTGCTCCCCCCCCCCCCCCCCCCCCCCCCCACCCCCCCTCCTTCCCCGCCTCCGTTCGCTTCCCCTCCCCCTTCCCCTTTTTTGCCCCCCTGTCCATCCTCGCTCCCCCGCAGCCGCGGCAGCAAGCAATAGCAGCAGTCGCGAGCAGCCGCAGCGGCATGCAACGACAACGGGGGGGGGGGGGGGGGGGAGGGGGGATGGCGGAGGAGGGAAGGGGGATGGTGGCAGGGAGGGGGGAGCACCGGTGGGAGGGGTGGGGGTGATGAAGAGGGGATGGGGGGAAGAGGATAGAGGAAGAAGGCAGGGAACATTTTGGTCCAAATTTTTTTTGACTGATTCCATCCAAAGTGAAAGGTACTGTACATTTTTGTAAAATTGTGGAGTGCATCCTGAAATATGATAAATCAAGTGGAAAGTAACTCAAAATTTCTCTTAAAAAAAAAAAAAAAGGAGATGCGGGATATGTTAACAACGGATTCGTTTTATCCAATCTATGATATTCTAAGGTTTCAAGTAGACACATCTGACGCATACAATATAACCGATTGACTGAGTCAATATAGACTCTCACAAACTAGTTTGCATCAGAATACACGCTCTAAAAAACTGATTCGCATGTGACACCTCGATCGAGTCAACATGAACCCTCACAGTTGGTTTGCATCAAAGTTATATGGTCAATCAATCGATGATCAATTCAAACTCTCCAAAACTATGATGTTCTATAAAAAGGTGCCCTCACACTTTCATCCATAGCGTATGGCTGATTCAAGAGACAATTTGATATATCCTCAAATTTGATTTGCTATTTATAACTTTAGCCCTTTTTAAATGGGGTCCAAGTTAACTCTCGAGTCAATTTTATTTCCTCAATACCTATTCTTACTAGACATGGGCACGGTCGGTTCATTGTAATATAATTGTAATCGTAATCATAATCGTAATGAAATTGAGTTTGTAATATAATTGAGTTTGTAATCTAATAAAGTTATTCGGATACTGCAAGTGCAATATTTTAGCTAGTAAAATCTCTTAAGTTTACTTCATTCACATAATTTTGAAGCTAGATAATAGGCCTTAAATCTCTTGTGTTAATACAAAAAAATTTCTTTCTTCTTTTTTGTCACTACAAGTAATGTATGCGGAATACTATATAGCCGGAAATTCTATATTTCCGGAAATCAAATTCTAAGGAATAAAATTTTCTGAAAAATTACATTCCCATGTTTTGTGACTATATAAACATTTCCGGAAAAAAAATAAAAATGATAAAAAAAACTAAAAAAATTAAAAAAAAACCCAAAAAAAGAAAAAGTCAAAAAAAGGAAAGGAAAAAAAGTAAAAACGAAAAAAAGAAGAAGATAAAAAACGGAAAAAATATCAAAAACAAAAAAAATTCGACCAAAATACAAAAAAAATAAAAAGACTAAAAGGCCAAAAAAATGGACCAAAACGACAAAAATGAAAAAAAAAACAACAAAAAAAATCCAAAAAACAACAAAAAGCGATAAAAAAAATCCGATAAAAACGACAAAAAAACCAAAAAAATAATAAAAGCGACAAAAAACGACAAAAAGAAAAAATGACGACCAAAAACGACAAAAGACGACAAAAAACACAAAAGGACAAAAAAGAAAAATAATAAAAAGAATTTACCAAAAAATGATAAAAAAAAACTACTACAAAAACGACAAAAATCGGTAAAAAAAGACAAAAAAAAGTGACAAAAAGAGACAAAAAACGACAAAAAACAATAAAAACGACAAAAAACAACAAAAACGACAAAAACTGGTAAAAACCGGTAAAAAGCGACAAAAAAAACAAAAAACACAAACACGATAAAAATGACAAAAAAAGACAAAAACGAGAAAAAATTGACAAAAAAGACAAAAAAAATGGAGAAAAACTACTAAAAACCGACAAAAACAACAAAAAATTACAAAAACGGGTAAAAACGACAAAAAAAAAAGAAAAAAAACAACAAAAATAACAAAAAAGATAAAAAACGACAAAAATGACAAAAATGACAAAAATGGCAAAAAGTGACAAAAAATAACAAAAAATCGAGAAAAATGACCAAAACGCGACAAAAAATGACAAACAAAACAAAAAAAAGACAAAAAAAAGACAAAAAACAAAAAAAAGGTTCAAAATGATCAAAAAAGTTTAAACAATATTTTTTTGTCCGGACAAAAGAAAAATATCCACCTATTATTAAGGGATAGAATTTCCATATTTTATGGGTAAACTATTTATCCGAGTATTTCTAATTTCCGAAAATAAATTTTTTATACCCCAAACAACATGGTAATATATTCCCACCATAAATTTTTCTGGGAATAAAAAAATACCACGTACCAAACGCCTCCTTATGGTTTCCTCAATGGGAAATTCTATCCGCACCCACTTTTTTTTTTTCTTCGTGAATCCCTTAATAATGACGAAAATGCATGAAAAAAAATGTAAACTTCGTGGTGTAAATAATTGTATCTGAACTTTTTATTTTTTTTCATAAATAATTTTACAATTTACAAAACTTCGTCTAACACCCCCCTTGATTTGACTATCTTGGCAGCACCTATTTTGCATGTAGATGGTACTATTGGATTTTGCCATACAAGAATGAATAAGCCATGGATATTTACATACTATTGAAATTTTAATATTATACGTCTTTGATATAGAGAGAGTTGTAAATAAATACTTAGCGACGCATGTTTTTTTGATGAATAATATTTCATCGATAATGTCACGAATAACGAGATTGTTAATTTATTTTCTAAATACCTCTAAACTGTTGTTTATTTTACATTCGTGTATAGAGTTGGTTCTTCTCTCCTTTTATCCTTTTAATAATTAGAATCACTTTCAATCTATATTTGCGCATACGTAAAAGGAGGGGGTTCTTCCATAAATTGTGCATAGAGTGGTTCTATATTTACATACTATTGACGGCCCATACGTAAAAGGAGGGGGTTTTATCCTTTTATAATTAGAATCACTTTCAATCTATATTTACATACTATTGACGGTCCATGCGGCAGCCAACTCTGGCCGCAGGCAGACAACTCATGCGACAGACAACTCTGGCCGCAGGAAGATGGTCCATGCGACAGCCAACTCTGGCCGCTAGAAGATGGCCTATGCGGCAGCCAGCCCTGGCCGTAGGAAGATAGCCCATGCGGCAGCCAATCCTGGCCTCAGACAGGATGTCTCATGCAGCCCTGTCAGAAGCTCTGTGTTCAACCGTCTCTCATGCGGGCCCGACTCCATGCGGCCTATTGAGAATGTGGGATGTATCAATCTGGACTCTTTTTACTATGCACCTTCGGGTGCTAAGTCAAAAAAGTCTAGGACAGTGCGGGCCAAACAAGCCCAGTCAAATGTCCAAGTTGCTGACTGTCAGCGGGCCCTGTTAACTGTTACACGGGCTCCTGATGGAAAGTTGTACAGAACCACCCGCGTCCAGTCCCCCAGGGCTAACGGACAGGGTGGGTCTTTAAATTCTCCCTCCAACGATCCAGAGCAAGTGCTTTTGCTAGCCTCGGATCAGGAAGCAAACATGATACCTAAGCACCTGTGCGCTCGGGATACCCGAGTCCACAAGTTTGGTGCAAAGGTAGATCAGCTTGCTACCGACTTGTGTGAGGTGATTACTCACAAAAGCAAGGTGGCAACATTGGCATGCGATGAGTCTCTCTCGGGACGTCGTTGCACCCAAGTCATCATCAACTACTGTTGCGATAAATCGGCAGCACCTGAAAGTCGGCAGTCAGTTTTCCAACGACTGCAACAGCCAGCACCTGTCCGACAACAACTCAAAAAACATGTGCGAATTCTTGGAGACGAGGAGTTTTCTTTCGCCTCCTGTAATTCAACTCAGAAGGTTCTCCTGGCAAGGGAGGAAAGAAGACCGGCTCTTCCAGCACGGCAATCTCGGCCAGTATTACAAGGAAACTCTCATCTGGTGGGCTACCGCCGACAGCCACAGGGGGTGTCTATTTAGGCACTCGATCTAAAAAGAAGCTTCCAACACCTGGGGGTGCATCTTCGACCCCCCTGGGGGTAGATGAAGCCGGGGGTAGCGGTCCCCTCAATATATGCGACAACCCAGTGTACCAAGAGCACACACAGGGGGTAGAGAGCCCCCAGAACTGCATAACAGACTTGGACTCTCCTGAGGGCCACCACCCTTGCCAAGATGATGTGGCTTCCTGCACAGGGGGTAGCACCCCTTCCGAGTCTGAGGAAGATAACATTCCGACATTCCCCGACGACTTCTCTGTACAAGGGTATGGTACAGAGAGCACCTCTGCTACGATCCCTTCCAACTCTACCACGTGAGGACAGTCTTTATGGCTGACGATGATCATGAAGCGCCTACTGACCGATAACATCTAGAAGTAATTGAAGCCATGCTCCTGTCCTTGGTCAAGTCTGTAGACGAAATCAAAGTCGTCTTGCTAACTCAACCAGTAAGGACGCTCGGGCAAACAAGCTTGGGACCCGCAGTCAACGCAGACTCTAACACAACTGCCCCTCCTTTGGGTGATGATCCTTTAGGAGCATTCGTTCCTTCAGCTGCGGACGAAGCCAAGGAGGCGAGGAGGGAAGTCCAGGAGCTTCGAGCAATGTTCAATGCCCGAGACTCCTTTCGGGACCTCAGAATACGACAGCCATATCCCGTTGCATGGAGAGAAGTGCATTTTCCACCACGGTACAAGCCGTTCCATATCGATTCGTATGACGAAAAGACCTCTGCGAGTCGGTACATGACTTACTTTGAAGTCACAACCGACCACTTGCCGCATAGTGACGCCATCCTCATATGATTATTCATCGGAGCATTGGAAGGGATCGCGTTCGACTGGTACCGCAACCTTCCCGACATCTGCATCTATTCTTTTGACGGCTTCAAGCACATGTTCCTGGAGAAATTCTATGAAGTGGGGCATGATATGACGATGTCATCTCTCATGGACGTCGTTCAGTGAGAGAGGGAGCTAACAAGGAACTATATCGAGCGGTTCCGCCAAACCGCAATGAGATTGCCCCAAGGCAATCCCGAGAGCTCCTTGATTAAAATCTGCCAGAAGAAGTTGCTCCCCGCAATTACCCTCTGGATGGGTGACGATCAGTTCAGGGATTGGACAACCTTCATCGTAAGTGCTACCAATGCGGAGGCAAAATTGAATAAGGCTCTCCAGCTGGGATTACACATCCCAAATGGAGAAGATAAGGACAAAAGTCCTGGTTCCACCTCCAGCAACAACAACAGTGGCGGCACCTCCAACCGGGACAATAAAGGCAAACAGGCCATGGTCGCTGATGCGACCCAGAAGCCAGAATAAAACATGCGGAAGGTCAGTGGCCCAAGGTGAATTACTCATTTGAAGATAGTCATGTCAAACCTATCTTCGATATGCTCTTACAAGGGGGTAGGATCCAGCTCCCTCCACCAAGGCACGAGCCCCGAGAGGCATAAATGGAGGACCCAAAATATTGTCACTTCCACCGCTATGTCCATCATTCCACTCATGATTGCTTCCAATTAAAATGGTACATCCAGAGTCTTATCGACTCCAAAGCTCTGTCGATAGACTTTGAAGAGGTTACCGTGGCGGCGAACATGGTGTCAATTCAGTTCGGCGACTTCCCTCCAACATGCACTCTAGACGGGGTAATACCTGTCCCACGGGCAACGATGGAGGTTACCAATCTTTCATCCGTCCGGAACCAGACATCTGGATTGGTGCCTCTCACCACATCGCGAGGAGAGATCATGTGGGTGCATCCGGACTTAGTGCCCGAAGTTACCCAGGAGGTGTCATCTCCTACCAATAAGAAAAATGGCAGAAAATCTCGATCCTGCCATACAATTTCAGTCGAAGCTGAGAAAGCGATAACCGTTGTTACCCGGTCTGGAGCACAAGTCCAGCCCATACAGGACAGTTCAGTCGAAGATCCTCAGCCGGCAACATTGCCTCCCTCTGATGTTCCAAGGCCATCTCAGCCTCCACTGGCGGATAAGTCCAAGCCAAAGGAAACCCGTTTCGATAGGCCACTCCGTAACGATGCACCTCAGGGACTGGAGAGACCTTACGACTTTGACATATTAGCGCAATTGGCTAATACGCTAGCAAAGTTGTCGTTATACGAGCTCCTAAGGCTCTCCAAGGATCTTCGTGTCGCATTAAGCGAAGCACTCCAAAATGTTGACGCCTACTTAGCTCAGGTCAAGCCTCCAGGGGAAGACCCGTCAGCAGATCTACAGGGCAGCAATGGCACAGATGCAATATCCAACATCATTTTTACTCCACAGGACATGTTGATCAAGTCCAACTTGCATGATCGCCCCTTGTACTACACTGGATACATAGGCGACATCAAGGTGGATCGGATGCATATCGACCCTGGCTCGTTAATAAGTATCATCCCAAAAAGCTTGCTCCAACTTCTTGGCATCCCTATGCACCGACTAGCGGCGACCAACACTGCCATTAGCGGTTTCAACTCGGGAAGGAGCTATCCCCTAGGGAAGATCCGATTGAAATGTCAGATTGGTGACCTGAAGACGAAAGTTACCTGCTATGTCATAGATGCAGACACCTCCTACAACATACTCCTGGGACGTCCGTGGATACATGACTATATGATCGTGCCATTCACCCTCCACCAGTATTTCAAGTATGTCAGTAAGCACGGCTTCGTGAAGACTGAATTCGCCGACATCGATCATTTCAAAGGGGTTGAATCTTATTACTCTTCGGAGGCTTGTCTATATGACGAATCCAGGAAACGTATAACTGACCAACTGGAGGCCATCACAGGGCCAGAAGAACATCTCTAGGCTCACAAACTGGGCAAGGCCGCACCCTTCGTCGCAACTTTGCATAAAGAGGTGCTCGGTTCTCCTGCCTCACCTACGCAGTTGGAACCAATAGTCATCCGGATCCCGAGATCCAGCCAGGAGCCAAAACCTGTTATAGGGCTGATGGTGATCCGATTGCCGAAATCCAATCAAAGGCAACAAGAAGATGCGAGGCCCTCTGTAATGCCAATGGTGATCCGATTGCCAAAATCCACTCAAAGGCAACCGAAAGACACAAAGTCCCTTGCCGAGCCAATTGTCATCCGTCTTCCCAAGACGAGCCGGCAACCAAGTTTCGATCCAACACCCTCAGGCAAGTCAATGCCCCAAGCTAAATCCTTGGTGGTCAAGTTACCCAAGACAGCATCCCGACCTCTAAGGTCGCAGGGAGTAGCCAAAGAGGATGTAGAACTCGCCAAATACCTGGTTACACAGGTGGATAGCCCTCTCCTGATGATGTAATCCATGTGGACAAAATTCCTTATTTCATCAATAAGAGGCTGCGGTTAGACTATTCCGAGTATGATAAGCCGAATCTAATGTATGCTGCACGGGGCTGTCTAGACGTTAGCCTGTACACACGGGTAACAACCGTCCATACCCCAAATCAACTTGCTCCCATTAAAGGTGCTTACTTCCTGGTCCCAGACAGAAGAGGATGGGATCACACGATCATCTTTGGCCAAAAAGAAGGTCCTCACTCTTTCACGCCACAAGAGTTCGATCTCGGACCCGACGCTGGAAGATTACCGCTCTACCTGTATAGTCCTAAGCCAAGTACTTCATACAAAAGTAGGGGTACGACATGGAGGCTACCCTGGATCTAAACCAAGACAGCGGTCGACGATTGCCTCTACTGCCGTCGGCACCGGTAGGAAAACCTCAGGACCATTATAACAAATCTAGACATGGCCTCGGGTATGTTACACCACCAACAACGCCTGAAAGTTCCGATGAAGAATGCGAGTGGCACTCTCATTCGTCCGAGTCACCCACTTTCGACTCCGATAGCAGCATTGGAGATATATTTAGACAGCCATTATCTGTCAACATGACATCCGCTGATATCGAAGAGGAAGACGAAGATCTGCTCGAACCACTTGAGTTGGAGCCATGGGTCCAACAACTAGATACACAATAGGAGAAACGTTTTGAACTTCGTGATCCTCCCACTGAAGATGAGGTCATGCAAGTTAACCTCGGTGATGAATCCTCTCAAAAGCCAATCTTCGTCAGTAAAAGCATGACAGACGGCGAGCGGGAGTTATTGTTGTAACTCATCAAAGAATACATCGACGTCTTTGCCTAGAGCTATGAAGACATGCCAGGGTTAAATCCCGAGATCGCACTTCATAAGCTCAACATTTATCCGGACACAAAACCAGTCAAGTAACAGCAACGACGGTTTCGTCCAGACATCATGAACTCCATCGAAGCAGAAGTAAACAAGCTTATTGCTAGCAGTTTCATCCGCGACTGTGTAACAGTACACACTGATCCATTGGAAGCTGTTTCGTTGACAGAAGCTGTTCCGTTGACAGTAGCTATTCTTGCAATCACCGACTACTTCTCCAAATGGGCGGAAGCTGTTCCGTTGACAGAAGTAAAGACATCAAACGTGATCAGTTTCATAAAACATCACGTCATTTACCGTTTTGGGCTGCCAAGGAGGATCATTCATGACAATGGTCCGCAGTTCGTAAGCCATGTCTTCTATCGATTCTGTGATAAGAACCGAATTCAGAATGTGGCTTCAACGACCTATAATCCGTCATCTAATAGTCTGGCCGAAGCCTTTAACAAGACCATAATCAAGCTTCTCAAAAAGTTCGCATCTTCAAACAAGCACAACTGGAATGAAAAGCTTGGCGAGTGCTTATGGGGATACCGTACCATAATTCGGACGGCCACAGGAAATATGCCGTTCTCTCTGGTTTACGGAAGCGAGGCAGTCCTCCAACTGGAGATCCAGATCCCTTCGCTCCGCGTAGCCCTCACTTACCGGCTTACCTCGGATGATAATTACCGTCGACGGCTACAAGAGCTGGAAGCCCTAGACGAGAAGCGCTTATAAGCTCAACAACAAATCGAGCTCTATCAAGCATGCATCTCTGGAGCCTTCAACAAGAAGGTCAAACTGAGAATATTCCAAGTAGGCGACCTCATCTTGACAGTTCGCAGGCCGATGGTTATGACTCATAAAACTGTCAGCAAGTTCCAACCCAAGTGGGAGGGCCCATTTGTCATCGAGATCGTATTCTTCAACGGCGTGTACCGTCTCGCAAAACAAAATGGAGACTTGCTCATGATGCCCGTCAATGGTAAGTTCTTCAAGAAAAATTATGTCTAAACGACATCTGTCACGCCCTGATCCCGCAGAGTCCCTTTCATCCCCGCTTCGGGCTCTTTGGGACCGTTCGTCCTCGCTAAGGCGTGATGCCGTGCAAGCCTAAGTTGTGCTTGCACAAGGCCAAGACCTGGAACAAGACAAGATAGACAAGGTTGACAATACGCAGCGAAACGTATCGCAGATAATTGAAGCAGCAGCGGACATATTTCAGAATACATGCATTGAACACAATGGTAACAAGAAACAATTCTCTTTATTGATTTCATTTGAACAGATTACAAGCTCTCAATTCTCTCTGATACAATGTTACATTCTCTCAGAAATAATACAGATTACAATGATCCCGTTCCCATACATTACATCCCTTTATATACAAAACCAAACTCTTACACAGATGTCATCTCTTGGCATCTCTTCTGATTTCTGGCTCCTGAGGATGAGGCTCGGGCTATCGCTTTGGGCTATCCTTTTCGATGCATGGTGCACCTGCATGCAGACTGATGATGGGTCAGTATATCACATACTGGTGAATTATGAACAAAGGAGCTACATTTTTCTGAAACGATCACTGTTCATTTAGTGAGAAAACATTTTCTTGTGATGTGATCTTGCTACTCTTTACCTAGATTCATTTCATGAATGCATTAGTCAGTTTACATTCTTTTGAAAACACATCTTTGAAAAGCCACAATCATTTCCATCTTAGCCGCTGTGCCTCCCACGGGTTCAGCTCGTCGCTAACCGCTGTGACTCGCATGGGTTCAGCTCGTCGCTAGCCGCTGTGACGCTCTTGGGTTCAGCTCGTCGCTAACCGCTGTGACTCTCATGGGTTCAGCTCATCGCTAGCCGCTGTGACTCTCTAGGGTTCAGCTCGTCACTAAGTGGATTCCCCAATGCGCATGCGATATCAAATGAATCATGCATAAATCGAGCAAGTCATAAACAATTCCATCTTCTTTTCAGGCAGGATACAGATCTCTTTTCTTAGCAGACAAGGGGCAGGTTCTCTTTTAAGCATACTCAAGATTTCAGTCTTGTTATTAACAAAAGCATTCAATCAAAAACTCAGATTCTTAAGGCGTAAGCGAATCATAAAATGAGTCTTTGTCCACTCACCCAGATTAATCGTCTTCTGTTGCAGAGCCAGCAATCCGATCTTTCTGTTTATCTAGTGCCTTCGCGGAGCGGGGCACTACATAATTATCCACCGAAAAGAAGTTTCGTCCTCGAAACTTAAGGAGAAACTTACGATATCCTTAGCAGCGATAGTCCTCATCCTTCACCATCATAAAATATTTACGGACTTTTTGTATGGAACGTTCATCTCATTATTGATATCGAGTAGGCAACGGAATTTCAATCAAAAGACATGTACAAATTCAATTGAATCAAAATTGGCCAGAGGATCGTGTGGCTTTGATACCATTCTGTCACGCCCCGATCCCGCAGAGTCCCTTTCATCCCCGCTTCGGGCTCTTTGGGACCGTTCGTCCTCGCTAAGGCGTGATGCCGTGCAAGCCTAAGTTGTGCTTGCACAAGGCCAAGACCTGGAACAAGACAAGATAGACAAGGTTGACAATACGCAGCGAAACGTATCGCAGATAATTGAAGCAGCAGCGGACATATTTCAGAATACATGCATTGAACACAATGGTAACAAGAAACAATTTTCTTTATTGATTTCATTTGAACAGATTACAAGCTCTCAATTCTCTCTGATACAATGTTACATTCTCTCAGAAATAATACATATTACAATGATCCCGTTCCCATACATTACATCCCTTTATATACAAAACCAAACTCTTACACAGATGTCATCTCTTGGCATCTCTTCTGATTTCTGGCTCCTGAGGATGAGGCTCGGGCTATCGCTTCGGGCTATCCTTTTCGATGCATGGTGCACCTGCATGCAGACTGATGATGGGTCAGTATATCAGCATACTGGTGAATTGTGAACAAAGGAGCTACATTTTTCTGAAACGATCACTGTTCATTTAGTGAGAAAACATTTTCTTGTGATGTGATCTTGCTACTCTTTACCTAGATTCATTTCATGAATGCATTAGTCAGTTTACATTCTTTTGAAAACACATCTTTGAAAAGCCACAATCATTTCCATCTTAGCCGCTGTGCCTCCCACGGGTTCAGCTCGTCGCTAACCGCTGTGACTCGCATGGGTTCAGCTCGTCGCTAGCCGCTGTGACGCTCTTGGGTTCAGCTCGTCGCTAACCGCTGTGACTCTCATGGGTTCAGCTCGTCGCTAGCCGCTGTGACTCTCTAGGGTTCAGCTCGTCACTAAGTGGATTCCCCAATGCGCATGCGATATCAAATGAATCATGCATAAATCGAGCAAGTCATAAACAATTCTATCTTCTTTTCAGGCAGGATACAGATCTCTTTTCTTAGCAGACAAGGGGCAGGTTCTCTTTTAAGCATACTCAAGATTTCAGTCATGTTATTAACAAAAGCATTCAATCAAAAACTCAGATTCTTAAGGCGTAAGCGAATCATAAAATGAGTCTTTGTCCACTCACCCAGATTAATCGTCTTCTGTTGCAGAGCCAGCAATCCGATCTTTCTGTTTATCTAGTGCCTTCGCGGAGCGGGGCACTACAACATCTTCCAACTATCTTCCAGATTATTGAGTTATGTACCCTCAGGTACCGCTGAATTTACTCTCTGACCGCTCCGAGTGGATTCATATCGCATCTTCGGGGTGACAAGTCATGTATGATCATACCTCTGAGCTTCCACACTAAATGCTTTCCCCCACCGGAGTTTGCCTCAAAATCTATTACTCGCACCACCAGTGCGCAGAAGAGTAATAGGTCCACCAAAGATTATTTTTGGTTATCGTGTATCACGTCCATATTACCTCTGATACCGATAGTCTCTTGACTTAACACCTGTACCCAACCCGGGATAAAAGACATGGTGTTAAGACCACAAAACCTATCACGTCCATATTACCTTTGTTAGATTTTATCTCAAAATCTATTCCACCAAAACTACTCCTGATTATCGTGTGTCACGTCCATATTATCTCTGATACCGATAGTCTTCCGACTTGACACCTGTACCCAACTCAGGATAAAAGATACGGTGTTAAGACCACAAAACCTATCACGTCCATATTTCCTCTGTTGGGTTTTGTTTCAAATCTATTACACGCATCGCCAGTGCGCAGAAGGGTAGTAGGTCCACGAAAGTTATCCTAATCTATTACTCGTACCATCGGTGTACCAAAGAGTAGTAGGTCCACAAAATATCATTTAAATCTATTTGCTCGTATTTCCAGATGCACAAAAGGAAAACAGGTCCACAAAATTCCCCAACGGAAAAAATAATCACGTCCATATTACCTCTGAGTTGTTTTTCCGTCCATCACAAACAAACCACCTAATACATAGAATTTCTACGTTGATAGTGTTAGGGTTATATACTAAAAGCATCACTTTTGTAGTAATCTTATTTTCTTAAATTTTGAATGAGAATCATATGGGCAAATGTTTGCATATTGTCTTTGTTGCAAGTGTTAATACAAATGTCTGATATTCTATATTGTAGATAATATGGTGTGCGGTGTCACACAGAAGATCATATTATCAGTTCCCTATGGAGTATATAAATAGTTCACAACCTAGATGGACTTGGACAATCTATTGGAAAGGTTGTAGTGTAATCTGGTATTAGTCTATCTTGACTATATGTTTACACTAGTACACTTTGTGTGTATTGAACATGACCACTTGAGGTTGTTCTCTTTGTACTAACTACATAAGAGAACAAACACCTCTGTTATTATGGATGCTTGTACTATTAATCTGGATATAATAACAGACATATATATGCAGTGTGCATTACTTTGACTCATGAAAGAGTGAGATTCATTATGGATCAACAACCTCTATGAATTGGATAATAACATTGTATGTATGATGGGTTGTTGATTATAAATGGAATCCATGTCCCGATACATCGGGTTGATGATGTCCCCTTAAGAAGCTCATAAGGATTGTCATGTAAACCCTGCAGATGGATTATATCCGACATGACAAATAAAGTTGAGCGGTACTACTTAAGGATAAAAGATGTCGAATCAATATAGTTGTCAGTAACTTAATTTGATCGACGGACATACGATATCTTAACATGGGGAGCCAAACAAGCATATAATAAAAGGAGCCCACAAATATAATTTGGGATTATGGAGGTAGTGCAACAATAGCTCATTAGTGGACCGAGCTATTGTTAATGGGCCTGGAATATGTGTTCGGACTGAACATGGGATATCCAGATCCGTTAGGAGGCCTAATCCTAATTTTTCCTCATGGTCCCTGCCGTAGCCTATATATATCCTCTATTCTCTGGCCGCCATATTACTGATCAAAAAAAAATCTGAAGCTTTCTCTAAATTCGTGATTCACGTAAGGAGAGAAAGAGAGGGCTGCCAAGGAGAAGAAAATATTGGGAGATCGTCGTCCACACGACGTCCAACTCGAGGAAGGAATACGTGTAGAAGATCTTAGGGTCGTTCGCTCGAGATTTCCAGGAATTATTTGTCTTCTTTCCGCTGCAGGTATAATTCGTGAACCCTAGTTTTCGTCTATGAAGGGTTAGAACACATATTAAATCTGTTTAACTTTCTATCGATCAATACGTACACCATAGTAAGGGTCCTGGGAATCCCCAATTCTATCAGATAGCACCCCTGAGTTGTTCTATGTTTCCTCATTAGGCCCACTCCTACAATGTCCTCATTACCTCTGAGTAGGAAGGCTCTACTTTAGACCCATATTTACGACGTCCTTATTACCTCTGAGTAAATATGTTGGTTTTCTCTCCACTTGTTATCCGTACTCGTACCGCCAGTACACAAAAAGGATAATAGGTCCACAAATGTCCTCTGTTGACCATAAATGCTGTATTAGGTCCTCTAGTACACACACCCCTTCTTCACAATCATATGCTTCTGGAACCCAGTTGTCCCGTGGCATTCATTACCCGTTACGTAGAACTTCCACGTCCATATTACCTCTGAGTTGTTCTATGTATCCTTATTTGAGTCCCCTCCCACCACGTCCTCATTACCATCAGCCTCATATTTACCATGTCCATATCACCTCTGAGTAAATATGTTGGTTCCCTCTCTCAACTTATTATCTATACCTAAAACCAAGGTATGCCAAGGATGGTAAGTCTACATAAAATCCCCAGCGGAAGTACCCAAACCTGTCACGTCCAAGCTACCTCTGATAGGATTGCCACACCTAAAATAACTCTACTTTCCATGCTTTTTATTCAAAGTATTCCAAATTTGCATTATGAAAACTTTGAAGGGGGTCTTGTAGAAGCATAAAAAATATTGCTTTTAGTCCCACATCAGAAAGGAGAAGAAGAAATGGCTCATTCCATTCTATATATAGAGCCCCCATTGCCTCCTTTGAAAAGGGTACCCCAAAAAAAAGAATCACTCAATTAAGTCACTCGCTGTCATGGCGAGGATGAGTTGGGTTCTGAGTACTATGCGCCTTCACGGGCTAGTATGAAGAAATCCAAGGTGGCACGGGCCATACGCTTCAAACGTGCTATGCCAACAGTAAACCAGAGATACGCACGTAAAATCATGCACGCTACCGATGGTAAACTGTACTGAATTGACTCGGGTGCGTTTGTACTAGATATGAGTCGACTCTTAAAGTCCCCCTCCCACTTGGGTGCAGCTATAGCGCTCGAACTAAGTCGGGGGGGGGGGAGGGAATCTCTTGCGGGCCATACCCCATACGGTCCATTGAGAATGTCGAAGCTTCCAACTTGGATTCTTTCTACTACGCACCTTCGGGTGCTAAGTCGAAGAAATCTAGGGCAGTGCGGGCCCAATAAGCCCAATCAACTGTCCAAGATACTGACCGTCAGCGGGCACCATTAACTGATTATACAGGCTCCTGATGGAAAGTTGTACAGAACCACTCGCGTCCAGTCCCCCAGGGGTAACGGACAGGGTGAGTCTCAAAAGTCTTCCTACAATGATCGAGCGCAGTGCTTTACTAGCAGGTAATAAGGGAGCGAGCAAATATGATGGTCCCAAAAGTTTTACTACAACGATCGAACACAGTGCTTTACTAGCCGGTGATCAGAAAGAAAATATGATGGTCCCAAAAGTCTTCCTACAATGATCGAGCACAGTAATTTACTAGCCGGTGATCAGGGAGCAAATATGATGGTCCCAAAAGTCTTCCTACAATGATCGAGAGTAAGTACTTTTACTAGCCTCAGATCAGGGAGCAAATATGATACCTACGCACCCGGGCGCTCGGGATACCCGGGCCCACAAAATAGATACGAAGGTAGATCAATCTGCTAGCAACTTGCGAGAGGTGATTACTCACAAACGCAAGAAGAGAGAAGCAACCTTGGCGTATGATGAGCCCTTTCCAGGACATCACTGCACCCAAGCCATCATCAACTGTCGCGGCTATTAGACAGTGGCTCCACTATCAAGGCAGTCTGTGTTCCAGCGACTGCGACCTACTGCGCCTTTCCAACATCATCTCGAAAACATGATGCCAATTGAAGACATTGTAACGACCTGCTCTCAACTAGATGCATTACTCAAATGTCTCAGTGAGGCGCATCGTCTCAGTCAAGCGCATCACAATCTTCTGAAGGAGTCCACCGTCAAATCTTGTTCGAACAAGGAGATCCATAATCCGCAGTGCCAATACTCGTCAAGGAGGAGGGTCAGTCAAATTTATTTTTTCGAGAAGTCAAGTAGGAGACAAACAAAACTCTCTAAAATCGTGACATTCGGCACAACACCTTCTCCTAGGACCCCCATACCTATCCACCCAGAAGATATCCTTCATGCGGCTTAGTCATGAAATATTTCTCATGCAGCTCGGTCATGGGATGGCCTTATGCGGCTCGGTTAGAAGGTATTCCTCATGCGGCTCGGTCATGAGACATTCCTCATGCGGATCGGTCAAGAGACGTCCTTCATGCGTCTCGGTCATGAGATATTTCTCATGCGACTCGGTCATGAGACGTCCTTCATGCGGCTCGGTCATGAGACATTTCTTCATGCGGCTCGATTATGAGACGTCCTTCATGCGGCTCGATCATGAGACATTCTTTCATGCGGCTCAGCCTTGAGACATTCCTCATGCGGCTCGGCCAGGAGACATCCTTCATGCTGCTCGCCACAAAAGATTAGTTGATGTACGTGACAAGTTGACCAGGTCTCAACTGCTCAGATTTGCTACAATGACAAATCACAACAATTCCTAACAAATCCCCAGCTATCAGTCACAGACCGAGTCTCAAGGCATGATTACGGCCATGTGGCACAGGGATTTGCCACGTGGCCATCTATGCGGCTCAAAATATTCTTTATATCAAAATTACTATAAATAGCACGGCACCACACCCATGCAAATGGTTGGCAACCTTCGAAAGACAATTTCTTCAAGAGCTAAAGACTGCTTCAGATAGTCCACGGAGTAAGGCAGAGTTGATACACTTTCCCGAGCCTTCACCGTCACCCCCAGAATAAAAAACTAAACAATTGTACTTAGATTGCTTTCTAGAATTTTTTTTCTAGGCTTTTCTTTGTACAAGCGAGTTTGCAATCAATTGCAGTGTTTCTGTAATACCTGTCTTTGATTTTTAATGGCAAACAATATATATATTTTCTGTAATACCTGTCTTTGATTTTTAATGGCAAACAATATATATATATATATATATATATATATATATATATATATATATAGAGAGAGAGAGAGAGAGAGAGAGAGAGAGAGAGAGAAGGAGAGGTAAAAGAGTAAGTGAGTGTGTGTGCGTTGTGTTTGGCATATGTATGAAAGGATATGTGTTAATGTTCTCAGATTTAGTGATAGGTAGGTGTATGTGACACGGGATACATGGTGTCAAAGGGTGTATGAATGCATGTGTGTAAAAGGTTATAGGTTAACTCAGTTTATAGAAGTGTATACATACATACTTACATTGCATACATACATGCATTCATACATATCATGTATACATACATACATATATTGCTTACATGCCTACATACATATCATATATACATACTTGCTGTAGCCCCTCTTTCCGTAATTTTGGTAATATATTTTATATATTTATTTATTTGAATTAAATGGCGATTTTTAGAATTCTATAAATAATTATTTAGTTAATTATTACGGTAGATGATTTTAGCCATGGCGGAGTTTTGGAGTGCATGGTGACTAGAAGTCGTGGCACGGATAGGCAATAGCGTGCTTTGACTAGAATTTTAGTCCTGGTAGGGAAGGCCGAGCCATAGTGATGTCATAACTAGGAAAACCAGGCCAAGTTGCGACTTCACCTTTACCGAAGATTTATTTATTTATTAATTATATTATTGAGTAGGGAAAACCGGTTATACCATTTTAGTCCGGACTGGACCCGAACTGAGCCCGAGCCCATGTAGCCATGCGGCACGTCCAATGACATTCGTGCTGATGGAATTTGGTATAAGGGTGTTATATTTCATTTTTAATGATTTAATAAATATTTTCTAGTATTCGTAATTAAATATTATAATTATCATTATTAATTTATATTCAGTGACTTTTGTATAAAATGGATCTTTGTGCATTTTGGGATTATTAGACTGTGCATAGAGGTGTATACATCATTATTGGGTTATTGAATTCGGTTATTATTATTATTAGTATTATTATTTTATTGAGTTTATTATTATTATATAATATTATTTTATTATTGGTTATATTATTTTTGCTAATTAAATATTATTATATATATATATATATATATATATATATATATATATATATATATATATATATACAAATAGGGCCTACACTAGGAATGGATGATATTGGGGTTTACTTAGATTATATGGAGTTATTATATTAGTATATCTATATACATGTATATAGATATATAAATATATGAACAGGTATATATATAAATATATATGTTTAGTATTATAAAAGAAAAAAGAAAAGAAAAAGGAAAACCCTCAGCCGGATTCTTTCCCCCAGCAGACCCTTTCACGAGTTCCCCATAACTGAACTTTTCCAGCCCGAATAAGCCCCTGGACCGCGCGCATGAACACCTACACAAACCGCATATATATATGTATTATACATATATATAAGGGATCGAGAGGGGGGAATTCATACGAAACCCTAAACCCCGGACCCCTGGCCTCAGGCGCGCGCCACCACCATGCCGCCGCTGGCCGAAGAGCCGCCGTCGGCCGGCGCCAAGGCCGCGCGCGCGCGCACAGGCGCAAGCACAGCAGAATATGCGGGCACAGGTATGCCTTTCCCATCACAATTTCTTCGTGTATACTAGATCAAATTCGATTCCGTAAATTCTTGTATGATGTCTAGTTGACCCTCTTGAGACCCCAGTAGGAAGAATCAGTAATAGCAAACCCGATCGCTCAGAAATTTGAGATGAAGATCGACAAAAATCTGTTAAAAACAGGACAAAATACTAGACTCAAACCCTGTTTTAGAAGGAGGATTTTGGACAGACCATTAGGTTATTTTGAGAACTAATTGAAGATAGTCCTAGACAACCTATAGGGCTTCAATTCCCTTTTTGTGGAATCGAATTTCGTCGACTGTGCGTCGAGAAATCGGATTTCGAATTTGACAAAAAATCTGTTTCAAAATAGTAAAAATATTGAAAAATCTCTCGATACGACGTGCGTCCCGCCAATCCAGGCGACGTGGTCGCAGACCGAAAGCATCGAAAGGTGCGTAATGGCTTCGTGGTCGTGTGGGCTTTGACGGAATTCAAATTGGTCGCGTGTGCACGACGAATTTGATGTGTATCCGTCAAAATTTCCCGTATCGGCCTCTGTACAAATTTCTCAATTATTTTGTACACACTCATCAGATCGAGACAAAACTTACGCCAACATGACCATATCGTTTTTCTGGTCCTGTATGCCAAGTTTGGTCCGATTCTGAGACAGTTGAATCGGAACGCCGTTTTGCGGGCCCCACGGTCCGATTCAACGGACGATTTTGTGTACGGCCTGCCGGAATCCAACTCTGGACATACGGTTGGGTTCGTATCGGAAAAATAGATCCGTAGACATATAGTTTGACGACTTTAGAGGCCGTTGACTCTGGCACATTTTTCGGTGCAAAGCGGGTCCAACAGCGGATACCGTTTTGACCCAAAATTGCCGTTTTGCCCCTGTGTCCAGAATTGGACTTAAGGACAGGCAATCCTAGCTAATTTGACTATTTGAGAATATTGGTAATGTTTATTTCAGCTTTCGGGGACTGTTGTACGGGTTTTGACTATTGTGGCACATTGAGTAGTTCAGATTGTCGGTTTCACTAGCAAAGGACCACAGGCGAGTACAGTTTATTTTCTGTATTTCGATATTGACCTTTACTATATTTCATTGATTGGCCATTGGTTATGTGATTTTTATAGTCTATTATAAATTATTGAGTCGGGAATGAGAAGTACCAGGGATGTGTGATCCGACCGTAGACAGTGTTTATTTTCATGCAGTAGACCTCGTAGACAGTGCTTATTTTTCTGCAAGTAGACATCGTAGACAGTGCTTATTTTTCTGCAAGTAGACATCGTAGACAGTGCTTATTTTTCTGCAAGTAGACATCGTAGACAGTGCTTATTTTTCTGCAAGTAGACCTCGTAGACAGTGCTTATTTTTCATGCAAGTAGACCTCGTAGACCGTGCGGTGTAGTGTCCCAGATGGATCACATATTAAAGGTACTTCTAATAGTTGAAGAAAGTATTTTGTGTCTATTTATTTGCTATTGGTTTTCTGTATTTCCTGTTTATTTTCAAAAACATGTAATTGATGTCTAACCTCTGTTGTATAGTCATTTTCTTTATTTGAAATTGCATTCAGTGAATTGTGCTCGTTCCATTCCTGACTGGAAACCAACATTTTTCAGGTTAGCCGTGGATTCACTTAGCTTGGGGAGTGACGGGAATATTGCAGACAAAAGCCTAGAGACTAGCTAGATAGTTGAGTTGTAGTTATTCATTTATTTGTACAAGTTTATATTTTTCTACAAATATAAAACTTGCGATCATTGTAAGTTAAATTAATTATGTGAATGAGCATTATTTATGACTTTGATCTTCATGGCCGTGACAGCGTTCTACCGCCGACACTACGGCGTAGGCTGGCTTGGACACGTCTCGTATCCGTTAAAAAAAAAACGGGTGCGGGTCGTGACACTTGCATTCATTCATGCACCGACACATACATACATAGATGCATACATACATATTTGAATACATTATATACTTGCATACATTATATTCATATATGCATACTCTACATTATATTACATTCATTCATGCATACATGCATACATACATATCATTCTTTTATTCATGCATTTATGCATTACTTACATACATTACATTGATTGCATTCCTACATGCTTGCATTCAACCATATATACATTAATATAAATAGGATATATATATATATATATATATATATATATATATATATATATATATAATTTTATTTATCTGACATATCATGCATTACATACTCTACATTCATTTAATATCCATACTACATAGGCTCATAGGTTACACAAAATGCCTATGTCGTATAGTCACTCTTCTACTTAAAACCAATACTGTACCAATTGGGCCTTCACTAAATTGTAGGGTTAAAGTATGTTGTAGTCCTTCGTGTTACCTTTCCGAAACTTCAAACGGATCGCATTTTCGTGTCCGAAAGCTCCCGAAATCGTAAAAACACCGAAACACGTTCGTCTTTCGTACAGTTGACACTCAAACAGTTCTACAGAAAGTTCTAGAATGCATTTAACCTATTAATATATATATATATATATATATATATATTTGGAAATCTAACTTCGATACGGTTCTTTTAAAAAAAATGGAAGATTAATCGGAGTTCTAAGCTAAAAGTTATGATATTTATAAGTTGCTTTGGTTAATAAAAACGTGGATGAATATTATGACGAATTTGAGTTGTTTTGGACAAAAGAAACACATGTAGGCCAAGATACTTGGATACCAACATAGGTATCCAAATGAAACTCATTCTAACCATCCTAACTAAGATTAATCCACTCTCTAACCATTCTAAAACTGAATTTAAATATCTATTTAAACTATTAGCATACATACATACACATGGGGTATCCTAATTTGGGATCTATCAAGTAGGACACAAGACACATATCTAAAATCCTCAATAGAGCTCCAAATGGCCTCAAATTTGAATCTAAATGGGGTACATGCATGGGGGTGGATCCTATGGATTCAAAACTAACTAATATGCATAGAAAATCAATTTAGAGGTTTGGTTTTACCTATTGGAAGTGGAATCCCAATGATACTCCCAAGGACATAGCTCTGACACGAAGATCTTCCAAAAAAGACACTCCTTCTTGCACTTTGCTTCAAATCTTTGCTAGCACCCTCCCTTGGTAGTATAAGAAGGTTGGATGAAAGTTTTGGTGGAGGGATGTAAGGATTTGGAGATCAAATCAAAGATGGAAGCTCTCTAATTTGGGGAAGAACACTTTGTGAAGGAAAAGAGGCAAGATGTAATGAAATAAAAGGAAGGAAGGCTAACCTACCTATAGTGGCTGCCATTAAACCCTATTTGGGCCTTAGGGGAAAGCCTAATAAGGCCTTAAATAGTCCTTTTGGTTAATTTTAAGTTAGGTTCAAGTTTGGGATCAAAAGGGTTAAATTTAAGCATCTAACTTAACCAATCTAACAAGTGGTATTAGTCTAAACTTACTAATTTAAAAAGTGGGGTTTGTGGGCCATGACTAACTAATCTTGGGGTCCCGTCTAGAGTTTAAGCTACCCGGGTCACTAACACAAGTCGGAACGAAACTTGTAGCACCCAGTTTCCCAAATGAGGGTAATTTTGAAATTTCGTGTTTATAATTATTTTAATAATGATATTTAATACATGATATGATTTTTGGTGATTTTAAATAATTTTAAAATTATTTAAATCAATGACTTGTGGTTTTGACGTTTTGCTAGTGAAACCCTAGAGACTGTTTGACCTAGAGCCTAACCATATGATTATGATATTTTAATATCATTTTTGGCCTAAGAATATTTTTGCATTTGACCTCTTTGAATTATTTTGATATTATTTTATTATTTATGATATTGTTTTGGGGTTATTTGAGTCGAGTTCGAATTTTAACTAAATCTGACTTGAAACGGGGACCCGGGGGTAGTTTGACTCTAGTGGGACCCACACACTAGTTAGACATGGCCCACATGATATTAAATTTAGTCCACATGATAGAAATATTTTAGTTAGAGGTTAGACTAATTATTATGGATAAGGTTAGTGTGATTAGAGACTTTAGAATGACTAATTTAGCCCCAACCAATTAGCCCTTTCCTAATACTCATAGAATATGTTTGTGGGGGCATTTTGGACCTTACCATAATAGGACAAATAGCCCCATATGGCCAGCCACTTTGGGAGAGGATAGGCTCAAGTTCATTTCATTATTCTCATCCACACACTCTTTCTTGTTCTTTCCCAAATTCCTAGAGAGCAATCCCTAGCAATTTCTCCACTAAATCCTTCCATTTCGCCACCAAATCTTCTTCTTTCCTTTTCCATTCTTGCAAAGGAGGAAGCTACCCAAGTTTGGGAGGATTCGAAGTTCGTTCGTGCCCTTTTGGAATCTCTACGTGTCGGTGTCGCTCCGGAAAGGCTTTTCTTCGATTCGATCTACCGGGAGGTATAAATTCCTTCTCCTTTTCATTTCCTAATACATATAGGTCTATTTTGAACCGATAGGAATGACACCTATGGTTGTATCTCCATTTGTGTCCATTTCGTGTCCATTTGGAGGTTATAGGAGTGTCCTTTGTGTTGTGGTTGTGTCCATGTGGGAAAATCTCAAATTTGGACACACTATGTGTTGTTGTTATGTATGAATGAATTATTACATGTTTAATCTCATATTTTGTATTGGAGATGTGTTCTATAGTGTCTCATATATATATATTAGTGTAGAGAGTGAGTTCTTGATATATTATGTTATATACTTGTGTTCTTTTGTCTCAAACTACCCAAATCCGTCATAATTTTTATCCACGTTTTTAATTTCAGCGCTAACTTAGAAATGTCATAACTTCTAGCTCAAAGCTCAGTTTAATCTCCTATTTTTTTTAAAAGAAGCGTATTGAAGTTAGCTTTCCAAAAACATGTATTAATAGGCCTAATTCTTTTTGTAACTTTCTGGAGAATTATTTGAGTGTCAGCTGTACGAAAGACAAACGCATTCTCGGTGTTTTCACGATTTCGGGAGTTTTCGGAAACGAAAATGCGATCCGTTTGAAGTTTCGGAAAGCTAACACATAGATCTATAACATATTTTAATCCTAGATTTTAATTCATGCTGAGATGGTACAGTATTGATTATTAGTAGGAGTTACTATTCGGCATACGCATTTTGTGCACCCTTGTGTGTAATATAATGTTCTATTTGATTTTAACCCATGTTAATGTATATACATTATGTAATTAAATAAAGAATGCAAGCATGAGTAAATATTTAAATAAATGATGTATGAGGTGTAAGTATCCTATCTAATGTAAGCATGTACAAGTATGGCTTGTAATGAATATGTAGGTTCCATAGTATGTAATGTATGGTGCATATAGTAGTGCAAGAGAATAAATGAATGATGAATGAATGCAAGCATGAATGTAATGTAATAATAGATGTAATGTATATAATATACAAGTTAATAAGATGTAATGTTCTATGTTAACACAAATCCTAAATTACCTTATGTACCCCTTACACTATGTTAACACTATCACACTTGACACTTTGTTCACTTACACTTTGACACTCTTTGATATGTATACACTATGTATGCCCATTTAACCCTCATTTGCCCCTTTGCCATGTTCACATACACACACATAGCCTCTTAAATAAGTATTTATGAATATAGTTAACTTAGCTATGTATGTATATTATATATATGTTAGCATATTGTGTTGTAATATATAAGTTTATATAACCATTTAAAATGCCATGATTATAGACCTAATATTGAATACCAATATATGCATGTGTATATATGTGTAGACATATATAGCTTAAAGTAATAGATTACCTAGTGTATATCCAATGTGAATTATTGCCTATTTGAGTATTGAATAATTGCATGCTATATAGAGTTGGGTGTATGTTGGCTTGTATAGCCTTGTATTGATGTGTGCTTGCTAGGATAGTCTTGGTTAGGCCTAGTAAGACTTGCTGGGTTAGGACATGACCTAGTTTGACCTAGTTTGACTAGTGCAGTTGACCAAGGGTTGACTTTGGCCTAGTTTGACCTAGATTCATGTAGAATGCATTGTAGTGCTTTATATTACCCTTCTGGACATATTGTGACTTGTGCTGTTCTAATTAGGAGCCAGACACCTCTTCTCGGACAGTATCTTTACCTTAGATATTCAGATATCAGGCGAGTACATTCTCTGATCATTTCATATCATGTTTAGGATTATATTTCCTGCTTTAGACTATCTTACTTGATGCTGACACGTTGGTAACACGGCTTGGTACTATATGGATCCTTTCATGAGATGTTATCCCTCTCGGAAGCATCAGATACTTTTGTCATGTGTGTTTCACTTACATCACGTATCATATGCTTCTATCATCATGAATCTTCGGAAATCAGCTAGTAACTCATGTACCCTCATGATTATCGAGCCTTCACGAATCAATTCATGAATCACCCTTTATGGGCAACGTAGTATAATCATGAATCTTAACGTAACTTGAATGGATCCTTGTGTATTGATTGGGGATGGGGGAGTATAAGTGAACATGTGAATAAATCCAAGTAGTGTAATCATGAATCAATTTCCAGTAGTGTAATCATGAATCAGTCCTTAGCCATTCACATGTTTATGCAGTACTCTGAATCACTAGCACTGTCTCTCTTTATATATATCATAGATATTTACTTACAGTCTCTCTTTTACATTATGCTATTTCTTCAGATCCTGTATTTTATTCTCTAGCATGATTACATTTCCTTTCCTGCTATGACTTGTTGAGATGTATTGTGCTCGCTCCAGTCCTGACTAGACCCGTTGATAAATTTTACAGATAGCCTGGAGGTTGCCTGCTAGCCTAGAGGAGACAGTAGAGGTTGCATAGATAGCTAGGGTTTTTGCTTATAGTTTATTTTCAGTTATCTTGAGTTGTATTTATGGATTACTGTATTTGAGTTTTGAGATGTATTCTGAGTTTGTATCTTAGACACTTAGACTTCTATCTGTTGTATCTCTTTTCAATTTCATATTTTATCTATCTTCCTTTATGCTCTACCTTAGATGTGATTGAGTTTACATTCTGCTATGTCACCCCTATTCGGGGAGTATAAACTGTTTAGTCTTATACTGTTAGATGCATTGAGACCTAGGACAGCGTTCTACCGCCGACACTGCGGTGTAGGCTGGGCGTTGTTACGTTCTCGTACCCTAACTCTAGGGTGCGGGTCGTAACACGTTTTTAGTGGTGGTCCATGCAGGTCGAGATTCGCATTAGTGCAATTTCGTAGTAGCACAACGACTTAGTTGTACTACTACGAGCCTGCTATAGGATATATAAATTAAGATGTTAGGATGAGAGGATACTCAATCACTGTTAGGATTCCTTGAGAGATTCCTGGGATGACCCTTGAGAATCTTATTTTGAATTCCGATTTAAACTCCTTTTTCTTGTTTTGATTCACCTTTTTCCTTGATTTAAATTTGATTTTGTGGATTCATTGTAGAACTTTGAATGCTGGTATTAGTTGATGATTTTGATAAAATTTTATAGTTTTTGATTTAATTTTGTATTTAGATTAATATTTTCAAATCCAAGGTACTCAATCACACTTAGGATTCTTTGAGAGATTTCTGGGACGACCCCTGAGAAACTTATTTTGAACTTCAATTGGAATTCCTTTTCCTCTTGTTTGGATTCACCCTCATTCCTTGCTATTGAATTTAAGCTTGATGGGTTCCTCTCGTTTGAACCGATAAGAAGGAAAATATCTTCATTATTCTTTCTCGCCATTATTCCCTTGCATTCTTATTTACCTCTTATCTTAAACTCTGTCTCATTATATTAATTACCCATATCTTGTCGTCCCTACCAGATGTACTTCGAAACCCTTTAATCTTCGTATCTTTTGCATGGGGAAGGCTAAGGAAGTGACGTAAATTATGTAGCTCAGAGAAGACGTAACTGGGTATTTTATGATGATCTAAAGGAAATCAAATGTGGAGTGTTCCATATGGAAACTTGAGATAGAAATGTGGTAAAGGTCTCGAATAGAATAAAGAGATGTATACTGTCAATCTGGAAACAATTATATTTAGAGAAATTTTGGGGTTATGAGATAGTTTATAGGTGTATTCAAAACTAATGAGGATATCAGAGGTCAACCTAGTTTTGAGAACTTAGAAAATCTTGGTTATTGATTCTGGGGAAAACTTTTACTCTGAGGCTATGTAGAAGGTTAGTAATGGAAAAGAGAAGTTAATTGTGTTTAATAAGGATATTAAACAAGATGTTGCGAGGAAATGACTAGGGATAGAGAGAACACAAAGTTATGAAAGTTTAGAGATTGTTGTGAAATATTTTTAGGAGAATAATATTCAAGGGTGTATGTCGAAGAAAATACGAAAGTTGATTTTATGATGGAAGATAAGTTTTGTAAGGCCTAGAGATTTAAATTAAATAATACGAGGAGAACAATTTGAACAAGTTCAAGGAATTCGTAAACGGGATTTAGAGGTTTTGGGTCAAATTTAAGACAAGGTGAAAGAACTTGTAAATTTAAATAAATGGTTAATGTTGATTCCTAAATGTGAGGGTTGTGCTTCAAGAGTGATGTTTGGAAATTGAGAATTGCCTACGGTAGTCATGGTAAGGGTTTAAGTAAAGGTTAAATTTCATATGGAGACTGGTGAGGTAAAAATATGATTGGCAAGTTATGACCAGATGAACTTAAGAGTATCAGAAGCAGATGACTAACTCGATCTTCATTATTTTTGTGCATTAATTACCACCTCTTGAACTCCCACTTTCTAATTGAGATCCTTGACGTTCCTTATCGTGACTTTGATATTCGGAATGTAATACTAGCTGTTACCCTCCAACAAATCTTATATGCAAGACCTAGACGAGCTCACCTTCGTGTAGGTATATCATGTCCCACTAAAACCCGTCTTCTTGTACTCTATTTTCTTGATATGATCTTCTGGTCAACTGGCTAAACTATAACCTCTACCATTATACTAAATTTCTTCTTATTTCAATTAGAAATCCAGCCTTGACTCAATTCTTTCGACCCGACATGTGATGGTGTTCTGCTTGTTTTTTTAGATGCTTAACCTTGTACCTTATCTGATTACTTGACCCGTTGGTTAAGAAACTTGGACTATGTAATTCCTTTCATCATTACCACCCTTATATCTTGCGCTGCTAAATTAGCCTTAGTTTTGCAAGCTTATCTATTTTCGAGCTTGATCATGACATATTTTATTAGGTGGCCACCCACTAACATATTGTCTAATCAGAACCGGTACATGATGGTCTGATCAACCTATTGCACTTTGGTTCGCTTTTTCATGTATCAATCTACGAGAATGGAGACATAGTTAAACTTGACCCTAGAGTCTCATTCGCGACAGCCTTGACAATTCTCCTTGAAATCTTTTTATCGCCTATGAACCTCGTATTCGTACTCAGTCGAATTAAATTTAATCATGACCTGAACCTCCATCATTGGATGCTCGTGCTCATACTTTGATTTCATTGATTTCCCTTCTTGCCCAAATCTCGTTTTATTCCGAAATTGATCAACTTAGATCGTGTCAAGACAAAAATCTATTTGTGATTTGTTGTGCCTAAATTTTTAATTTTTGCCATTTTATGGAATAGTAACCTTTTAATAATTTCTTAGTTGCTTGTTGATGACCAATTTTTATATAGGATGGTAGACAGCCCTACAACCTTGATGATTGTTGTTCCCTTACCTTCCCAATTAGGACACCCTAGATTGTTTGTGTGTTGATACCATAGTACTGTTTTGACCTAGAATGATTAGTGTACCTAGGTGAGACTTCCAATTGCTACGGTATGCCCTGACCTTGTATACTATTCCTTCAAATTGCATGATTTAGATAAAAAAATTTATACCTTGATTGTTGGGAAATAGGGACGTCACCCCATTAGTATCAGTTGTAGATATATATAGGTTAGTCCTTGATGTGGGGATGTGTGTCTATAAACATGTAGCTTAGGAGATTTATGAGAGATTATAGTATCAGCCTTGATAGGATGTACTAGTCTTTTGGTGAGTATAAATGTGTTATGAGAGATAGGGACCTATATGTCTTAGTAATGCATCGTTCCTATGGTAATAGAATGTATTAATAGATGGTTAATAGGAAGATAATAGTTTGAGCATACCTATAGCCTATGATCAGTTCCTTTTCATCCTTAGTTAAGACCACTTTAAAATAGGTCCAGTCCCTTGGATATAGGTTCCAGTCCATATTTTATTGAAGTTCCATTACCGCCGTACAGCAGAACAGTATTGGAGGTATTCCTAGATTGACACTTTTTAGATGTCCATTTATTATTCCAGTGTTAGGAAGTGTTACCTTAGATATTGGGTAGGTTAGAGGCTCTAGAAGGAGTACTATCGATCTTAAATTTCGAGGACAAAATTTTTCTAAGGTGGGTAGAGTTGTAGCACCCAGTTTCCCAAATGAGGATAATTTTGAAATTTCGTGTTTATAATTATTTTAATAATGATATTTAATTCATGATATGATTTTTGGTGATTTTAAATCATTTTAAAATTATTTAAATCAATGACTTGTGGTTTTGACGTTTTGCTAGTGAAACCCTAGAGACTGTTTGACCTAGAGCCTAACCATGTGATTATGATATTTTAATATTATTTTTGGCCTAAGGATATTTTTGCATTTGACCTCTTTGAATTATTTTGATATTATTTTATTATTTATGATATTGTTTTGGGGTTATTTGAGTCGAGTTCGAATTTCAACTCAATCTGACTTGAAACGGGGACCCGGGGGTAGTTTGACTCTAGTGGAACCCACACACTAGTTAGACATGGCCCATATGATATTAAATTTAGTCCACATGATAGAAATATTTTAGTTAGAGGTTAGACTAATTATTATGGATAAGGTTAGTGTGATTAGAGACTTTAGAATGACTAATTTAGCCCCAACCAATTAGCCCTTTCCTAATACTCATAGAATAGGTTAGTGGGGGCATTTTGGACCTTACCATAATAGGACAAATAGCCCCATATGGCCAGCCACTTTGGGAGAGGATAGGCTCAAGTTCATTTTATTATTCTCATCCACACACTTTCTCTTGTTCTTCTCCAAATTCCTAGAGAGCAATCCCTAGCAATTTCTCCACCAAATCCTTCCATTTTGCCACCAAATCTTCTTATTTCCTTCTCCATTCTAGCCAAGGAGGAAGCTACCCAAGTTTGGGAGGATTCGGAGTTCGTTCGTGCCCTTTTGGAATCTCTACGTGTCGGTGTCGCTCCGGGAAGGCTTTTCTTCGATTCGATCTACCGGGAGGTATAAATCCCTTCTCCTTTTCATTTTCTAATGCATATAGGTCTATTTTGAACCCATAGGAATGACCCCCATGGTTGTATCTCCATTTGTGTCCATTTCGTGTCCATTTGGAGGTCATAGGAGTGTCCTTTGTGTTGTGGTTGTGTCCATGTGGGAAAATCTCAAATTTGGACACACTATGTGTTGTTGTTATGTATGAATGAATTATTACATGTTTAATCTCATATTTTGTATTGGAGATGTGTTCTATAGTGTCTCATATATATATATTAGTGTAGAGAGTGAGTTCTTGATATATTATGTTATATACTCGTGTTCTTTTGTCTCAAACTACCCAAATCCGTCATGATTTTTATCCACGTTTTTAATTTCAGCGCTAACTTAGAAATATCATAACTTCTAGCTCAAAGCTCGGTTTAATCTCCCGTTTTTTTTAAAAGAAGCGTATTGAAGTTAGCTTTCCAAAAACATATATTAATAGGCCTAATTCTTTATGTAACTTTCTGGAGAATTATTTGAGTGTCAGCTGTACGAAAGACAAACGCGTTCTCGGTGTTTTCACGATTTCGGGAGTTTTCGAAAACGAAAACGCGATCCGTTTGATGTTTCGGAAAGCTAACACATAGATATATAACATACTTTAATCCTAGATTTTAATTCATGCTGAGATGGTACAGTATTGATTATTAGTAGGAGTTACTATTCGGCATATGCATTTTGTGCACCCTTGTGTGTAATATAATATTCTATTTGATTTTAATCCATGTTAATGTATATACATTATATAATTAAATAGAGAATGCAAGCATGAGTAAATGTGTAAATAAATGATGTATGAGGTGTAAGTATCCTATCTAATGTAAGCATGTATAAGTATGGCTTGTAATGAATATGTAGGTTCCATAATATGTAATATTTGGTGCATATAGAAGTGCAAGAGAATAAATGAATGATGAATGAATGCAAGCATGAATGTAATGTAATAATAGATGTAATGTATACAATATACAAGTTAATGAGATGTAATGTTCTATGTTAACACAAATCCTAAATTATCTTATGTACCCCTTACACTATGTTGACACTATCACATTTGACACTTTGTTCACTTACACTTTGACACTCTTTGATATGTATACACTATGTATGCCCATTTAACCCTCACTTGCCCCTTTGCCATGTTCACATACACACACATAGCCTCTTAAATAAGTATTTATGAATATAGTTAACTTAGCTATGTATGTATATTATATATATGTTAGCATATTGTGTTGTAATATATAAGTTTATATAACCATTTGAAATGCCATGATTATAGACCTAATGTTGAATACCAATATATGCATGTGTATATATGTGTAGACATATATAGCTTAAAGTAATAGATTACCTAGTGTATATCTAATGTGAATTATTGCCTATTTGAGTATTGAATAATTGCATGCTATATAGAGTTGGGTGTATGTTGGCTTGTATAGCCTTGTATTGATGTGTGCTTGCTAGGATAGTCTTGGTTAGGCCTAGTAAGACTTGCTGGGTTAGGACATGACCTAGTTTGACCTAGTTTGACTAGTGCAGTTGACCAAGGGTTGACTTTGGCCTAGTTTGACCTAGATTTATGTAGAATGCATTGTAGTGCTTTATATTACCCTTCTGGACATGTTGTGACTTGTGCTGTTCTAATTAGGAGCCAGACACCTCTCCTCGGACAGTATCTTTACCTTGGACATTCAGATATCAGGCGAGTACATTCTCTGATCATTTCATATCATGTTTAGGATTATATTTCCTGCTTTAGACTATCTTACTTGATGCTGACACGTTGGTAACACGGATTGGTACTATATGGATCCCTTCATGAGATGTTATCCCTCTCGGGAGCATCAGATACTTTTGTCATGTGTGTTTCACTTACATCACGTATCATATGCTTCTATCATCATGAATCTTCGGAAATCAGCTAGTGACTCATGTACCCTCATGATCACCGAGCCTTCACGAATTAATTCATGAATCACCCTTTATGGGCAACGTAGTATAATCATGAATCTTAACGTAACTTGAATGGATCCTTGTGTATTGATTGGGGATGGGGGAGTATAAGTAAACATGTGAATAAATCCAAGTAGTGTAATCATGAATCAATTTCCAGTAGTGTAATCATGAATCAGTCCTTAGCCATTCACATGTTTATGTAGTACTCTGAATCACTAGCACTGTCTCTCTTTATATATATCATAGATATTTACTTACAGTCTCTCTTTTACATTATGCTATTTCTTCAGATCCTGTATTTTATTCTCTAGCATGATTATATTTCCTTTCCTGCTATGACTTGTTGAGATGTATTGTGCTCGCTCCAGTCCTGACTAGACCCGTTGATAAATTTTACAGATAGCCTGGAGGTTGCCTGCTAGCCTAGAGGAGACAGTAGAGGTTGCATAGATAGCTAGGGTTTTTGCTTATAGTTTATTTTCAGTCATCTTGAGTTGTATTTATGGATTACTGTATTTGAGTTTTGAGATGTATTCTGAGTTTGTATCTTAGACACTTAGACTTCTATCTGTTGTATCTCTTTTCGATTTCATGTTTTATCTATCTTCCTTTATGCTCTACCTTAGATATGATTGAGTTTACATTCTGCTATGTCACCCCTATTCGGGGAGTATAAACTGTTTAGTCTTATACTGTTAGATGCATTGAGACCTAGGACAGCGTTCTACCGTCGACACTGCGGCGTAGGCTGGACGTTGTTACGTTCTCGTACCCTAACTCTAGGGTGCGGGTCGTGACAAAACTCAAACCCGACTAAACAAATCCCGTAAAATCAATATTAAAATATAAAAATTCCTAAAATATTATAATATAAAAAATGACCAAAATCATAATACATCAATTTAATTATTATTAAAATAATCTAAAATTCACCAATTAATCAAAATCCTAAATAATTTAAAAGTCACAAAATGACCAAAATACTCTTAGCCTAAAAAGTTGTAAATAGTCATTCTAATCACATGGTTAGGTCCCCATGGTCATGGTTAGTCTCTAGGCTCAACAGTTCTAGGGTTCACTAGCTAACACATCAAAATTATAATTCACCAATTTTAAATAGTATTAAATTAATTAAAAATCTCCATAAATCATAAATCATATTATTATATAATAAACTTTTACAAAAGTTCAAAATTATCCTCATTTTAGAAAAGTAGGTGTTACAAGTCTACCCTCCTTAGAAAAATTTCGTTCTCGAAATTAAGATGGTCGTACTCCTCCTAGAGTCTCGTCCCCAACAATCATGGTCTTAGAAGCTCATCTAAATCATGCAATTTGAAAGAATAACATACAGGGTCATGGCAGGCAATATCAGTCTGAGGTCTCATTTAGCTATACTAGTCATACTACAGCACAAGGCAATCACAAGGTATCAAAACATACAAGCAAGGGGTGTAACAAAATACCACAAAAGACATGCTAAAGCCTAGGTCAAAAACTCACCTCAAATTAGGTCTGGTAAAACTCCCTCCTAGAAGCAGGGCCTAAATTCCTAAGGCATTTCTCATTAATCATGCTCTTGTTAAAACTCTTATTCCTTCTTTCTGATCTTACTCTCCCTTATCCACTTAATCATCCCAAAAATTTAAATTCCTACACCTTGTCCTAACTTGGATCCAAAATCTCTAGATCAAAGTCTATGAAATCCTTGAACTTGTTCAAATCACTGTCATCGAATTTATTCGAAGCTAATACTACTATGTCATGCAGGAACTTATTCTTTATTATAAAATCGACCTTCGTATTTCCTTCATGTACACCTTCAAATATTATTCTTCTTAAATTTTAAAACCTCCACAAAATCTTTAAATTTTCCCATAACCCAAAATCCTTGTGTTCACTCTGTCCTCTTACCAACATCTTATTCAATTTTGGTATCATCATCGCTTCATAGTTACATTCTTTTCTCCATTTTTAAATTCCTAAATTTAGCATCATAATCTTAAGTGAAATATCTCGAGAATCAATAACCTAAAATTATTCAAGTCCACAAAACAAACTGACCTCGAATATCCTTGTTGTTTCTAAAATACACCTATGAAATATCACTGTTCTAACCATCAATATATCCTACTATCCTTCTGGTTAGCCAGAGGGGTCACTACCTCCTGAGCAGACTAACATCCTATATGAAACTGATAGTCAAAATCAACATAGATTTAACTATAAAGGGTTACTAGTCTAATGTCAACTAGACTACCATACCTAAGAATAAGTCCTAATACAAGCTATCAAACTATTATACTATGAAAGAGTTATAACTAATGAAGTTCTACAAATAATTAGACTAGTTATCTAAAGTTATCCCTACTCCTAAGTTAATTGATGATGGGAAATAATTTATTTATTTTGAAAGACCGAAACAGAAGGTAGAGATGATATGTTCAAAAATCCTCCCAAGATACAATCTGATAATCATATGGTCTGTCCAATCATGACACTCCTTCTAGGTCAAACCCCCAGCAATCAAAGTCTAGAAAATTTTATCTAAAAGCTCACAAACATGGTCCTAATGGTCATGATTTCATAGTCTCGAACATGGTTACTATACTATCTATCACGGCACAATACATCCTGACAATTACTAATGGAATCACACAATAAGATGGAAAAGAAGGACAGAAAGGACATACCTGCTAACTCGTCACCCGCAGCGTCGGTCTCCACGACCGTCAGTGCAAAAGCCCTGTCCCTCTGGGGTATATCCCTCTGATGGTGCGGGGCATGGTTCTATGCTACAGGTGACCTAGCTCCCTCTATCTAATCCATAACTTAAACAAAATCTATCCTGATATCCTACTCCATACTAGGGCACCATCTATATGGTATCTATTCTACAATCTGATAATCATACCCGTCTATTCAGAACCATGTTACCAGAATTCTTATTACGCCAGTAAGTACAATAACGATAATCCATAGAGTCTGCAACTAAGGTACATACCTCTTGAATCATGGTATTTAAAATTTTCGCATTGACGCTAGCTTGGCTGCAAAAACTTTAAATTCCCACACCCGAGAAATACATCCAAATTCAGACTCTATCTTATCGCCAAACCAGCTAATATGGCTGTAGAAGACTCTAGATTCCATGACCGAGGCAACCTAGCCCATAATGTTATCTTGGTAGAAAATCAAGTCAATGAATACCAAGAATCAAATTCAGCGATGAACAAGGAAGTAGACAGAAACTGTCGGAATCGAATTTCGAGATAGTTTATAATGAGATTCTCAAGGGTCATCCTAGGAATCTTCTAAAGTAGTCCTAACTGTGATTGAGTAACCTCTCTGCTAAATCCTATTCCTTAGTTCCTATTACAGGCACACAGCAGTACAACTAATCGTTGCACTACCACGACATCGTACTAATACGACTCTCGACCTGCATGGGCCACCACTAAAAATGTGTCACGACCCGCACCCAGTGTATGGGCACGAAAAGTGGGTACGTCCATCCTACGCCGCAATGTCGGCGGTAGAACGCTGTTCTAGGTCACTATCTAATCAATAACTCATGTAATTATATAATGTACTTGTCAAATTTCAACTCCGAAAGGAGGACAAGTATGGATATAATAAAATCTCAATCACAGTCTAAGCACGATAAGATAACACATAAGTTATAACTAAGACTAAATAACAACAACAAAACCAACTACTAAATAATAATAATCTCAAACAATCTCAAAACAAAATAATATCTCAACTTATTACAATTCAAGTTCTAAAACATGAAAACTAAACCAAGTCTACTAGCTAGTCTCCCGATCACTCCTGAGTGTTGGGGCCAAAGGTAGCTAAGCCATCTCCTGGTTCATAGTAAGTAGGACAAGTGTCCTCGGGACAAACATCTGTAATATTTTCAACAGGTCCAGTCAAGACATGAGCAAGTACAATACATCTCAACAGTTCATATCATGACAGAAATATAAATCTAGCAATAGAATAAGATACATAAAACGCTGTAAAGAAATGTACATAAAGTAAGAGAGATAGTTGTAACTGGAAATATCTACTATAAGTAAGGAACTGTAAGTGACTAGTGAATCAGAGTACAAGATAGA
Source organism: Iris pallida (assembly GCA_029216955.1). Taxonomy (NCBI): domain Eukaryota; kingdom Viridiplantae; phylum Streptophyta; class Magnoliopsida; order Asparagales; family Iridaceae; genus Iris; species Iris pallida. The sequence continues at coordinate 18,479,142 of JANAVB010022999.1, read as the reverse complement.
CATGTGAATGGCTGGGAATGATTCATGATTACACTACGAAATTGATTCATGATTACGCTACTTTAGGATTATTCACATGACTATTTCTACTCCCCCATCCCCAAATCAATACACAAAGATCCATTCAAGTTATGTTAAGATTCATGATTACACTACTGACTCATAATGAGTGATTAATAAATTTAATTTATGAAGGCTTTATGATTCATAGGAGTACATGAGTCACAAGCAGATTCATGATAGTAGAAGCATGAGAGTACATGATGCAAGTGAAATACACATGACATGAAGTACCCGATGCTCCCGAGAGGGATAACATCTCATGAAAAGATCTATATAGTACCAATCCGTATTACCAACGTGACAGCATCAAGTAAAGTAGTCTAGAGCAAGATATAACTTCTAACAAGTATGAAATGATCAGAGCATGTACTCGCCTGATATAAAAAGATGGCCAACTGGAGTCACAGAGTCCTAGTTAGAGCAACACAGGTTATAAAGAGTTCAATTTATATGGTAATTGAAATTATAATGCAATCTACATGAGTCTAAGTCAATCTAGGTTAAAGTCAACTCTTGGTCAACTCTGGTCAACAATCTAGTCAAACTAAGGCAACTAGTCTAATACGGTCAAACTAGTTAGGGTTTGGTCAACAATGGTCAAACTAGTCTAGGTTAGTCAATTCTAGGTCTAAACAAACTAAGTATATGCAAATCAAGTATCCAAGATTGCTACTAAGTCATAGCCTAAGTCACTTGCTAAACCAAACACAAAACTAAACCATAAGCTAACAAGGCACACAAACTTAGTCATATAATGTATATATATTATTCACATTCACATATTCATATACATAGATATATAGAAAAGCTATATATATAGGCACATACAGGCTGCCGCCTGCCGCCTCTGAGCAAACCCTAGGATCTATCATCTCCACCAACGCTGACGTGGCCTTTAGCCGGGCCGGGGTTCATCTCTAAGCCACCTAAACCATTTGGTGGGTGGCTTCCCCCGTGCTTGTTCTTCTAGGGTTATGGCGGCCAAGTCCTTCGCGGAAGCGGTGAAGGGTCCGACCACTACGGTCCCTATCATTGTGCCGCGAACGATTACTTCATTCAAAGGATCTCCCTCAATCTCCTTCTCGGAAGAGGAGGAGTCCATATTGACTGATCCATTTCGTTATGCTCTAATAGGGAAGTTTTCGCATGCTCGGCCCCCGATCGATCTGATCAGGAAGGCTTTTACTGGCTTCGAGTTCGTGGGTCCTATCAAAGCAGGAGTTAATGACGCGAAGCACATCCTCATCCGGCCATCTAGCGAAGTTGATTTCCTGAGACTTAGATCTAAAGATCTATGGTATATTTCTAGGGCTCCAATGAGAATTTTTAAATGGGATCCAGATTTTTCTCCAACTCAGGAGTCGTCGAAGATTCCTGTCTGGGTTATACTACCAAACCTTCCTCACCATCTCTATGCAAAGGATGCATTATTTGCTATTGCTAATGCTTTTGATAATCCTTTGAAGATCGATAAAGCTACGTTCGATTTATCACGTCCAAGTATGGCATGCATATTCATGGAGATCGATGCATCAAAGCCACTTCAACACCATCTCCGCATCAATCTGCCAAGTGGAGGGTTTTGGCAACCAATAGACTACAAAACTATCCCACTATTCTGCTCTCATTGCCGCCATCAGGGGAATTTAATAAGCTCTTGCAAACTTAAACACAAAACCCGAGGGAAAGAACCCATACAGCAGGAAGCCGCAGCCACTACAAGTCGCAAGCCAGTACCTGAAGTTACACACATACTTCAAAGAGAAGATGCGGCACTTATACCCACGCATGTCACTTCAGAGCAGCCTCCCAATCATTCACAGGCAATTAGCATTAATACAAATGACAAAACCCTTCAAACCGATGTGACAAATACTCCTAATGGAGAGACTGCAGGCACTCAAGATGATGAAAGTGGAGAGGCAGCAGCTCTGGAACCAGTCATTACCACCCGGGAGCCAATTCTGCCAGATAATGAAGGTCATGGAGAAGGCAAAATTCCGCAGGGGGAGTCAGACGGAGAACGAGAGGCTGAGCCAGATGGAGGTACAGTCGCAGCGTAAAGTATCGAAGAGGATGGTGTTATTGGGAACTGGGCTGACGCAGTGGAAGTGGAAGAAGGTGGCACAGCTGCAGTCAAGTCTAGGCGTAAGAAGAAAGAGATTCCGCCAACGGACAGGGTTCTCCGATCCGTTTCAGCAGTCACAAAATTGGGTAACCATCACCTCCCCATTAATGTTTAACATCCTTTGTTGGAACATTCGTGGGGTTGCAAGTAAAATGGCTCTTAAGAGATTATGAAACATTTGTCGAGTGAACAAAGTCTAAATGCTGGCAATTCTAGAGCCTAAGGTGGACAGTAGCAAATTGTTCCATTATCAACTAAAGCTTGGTTTTGAGAAAGGGTTCTCGAATGACAAGGAAAATATTTGGGTTTTAGCAAAGGCGGGTTGCACGATCTCAGTATTAGACTCTTTTGAACAAGCAGTCACAGTAGCATTCCAAAACAAATTTCTTATTTCTAAAGCAATGTTCACTTTTGTACATGGACATAACAAGAAGGAGGGACGGAGGGATATGTGGGATAGGCTTCTTCGTACGCAGTATTCTCATAACATGCCATGGGTAGTTGGAGGGGATTTCAACGCTATTGTGACTGTGGATGAGAAGGTTGGGGGACGGCCTCCTTGTCTGATCTCTATTCAGGAGTTTCAAAATTTTCAACTTTCAGCAGGCCTGTCTGAACTTCCGATCTTTGGCAGTCGCTTTACGTGGTTTAAATCCCAATCAGGAGAGCGGAGGGGGTCAAGATTGGATAGAATGTTAGTTACTCAAGATTGGCTTCATCTGGCACCACTGTCAAAGGTAGAGCATTTGAATAGGGCAGAATCTGACCACGCGCCATTACTGATCAAGCTACAAGCTAAACAAGAAGGAGAAAAGCGGCCATTTCGATTTCTTGACTTTTGGGCTAGGCAGGAGGGCTTCAAGGACCTAGTGGAGGAGGCTTGGAACTCGATATCACATCCGAATGGATTGGTTAGGGTTAGCTTTCGACTTGCAGCTTGTCGTAAGGCTCTTTCCAAATGGAGTCATAGCACCTTTGGTGATATTTTTCAGGAGATAAACGTGGCGGAGGATCAAGTTCTTGCAGCTGAACTTGCATTTGAAGCGGATAGGTCTGTGGCAAATAGAATAGCACTCGATAGAACAGTAGCTATTCAGAAACAAAAACACTCCTATGTTGACTCATTTTGGAAACAAAAGGCTCGACTTAGATGGGATATGGAGGGTGATCGTAACACGAAATACTTTCATGAATGTGTTAATAGTAAACAAAGAAAATTACATATACACCATATTGTGGATGATGAAGGTTCAATTATCTCTGAACTCAAGGATATTCAGCTAGTGGCGAATTCTTATTTTGAAGTCCAATATCAAAGTATTCGTACAAAGGAGGATGACGAACTAATGGAGGTGATTCCTCATATCTTGTCAGAGGAGGATAACGATATTTTGATTGCAAAGCCATCGAAGGAGGAAATTCTAAACACTATCAAAAGCCTAGACGTCAACAGTGCAGGTGGTCCAGATGGGTTTACAGCTACTTTCTTTATTACTTGCTGGCACATCATTGAGGATGACATGCTTGAGGCGATATCTCTATTCATGGATGGATTTGAACTGCCGAAGGCCTTCACGAGTATATCTTGTAGGAACCCTAGAGGGGGGGTGAATAGGGTCAAGCTAACTAATCAAGCACTTAGCACAAGCTAATTGGTAATTTAAAAATATAAGTGCAAGAGAAGAAGCAAACACAATACCGACACCCGATGTATCCTGGTATCCTCCTAAGAGGCAGTCCAGTCCCGGAACTCTCTCCGGCTTTAATCCACTATTTGAGCAAATAGTTACACACGAGTTTGGATCCAAAGAACTCGCCAACTTCTTACACAAGAGCTTTAATCCGAAGGGCTCTCCGACTTCAACCGAGAGTTTGGATACGAAGACTCTCCAACTTCAACCTTTCACAATAGGTTTTGATCTTCTTATACAATAGGATGAAGATCTCACTTTTCAACTCAACAACTCCAACACAATTTGTGAATGGCAAATGAAAGCTTTGTAGAGTTGTTTGTGGATAGGCTTTGGTGGTTTAGAAATTTTTAGGCTCAAAGCATCAACCTTGAATGAAGGGGTTCAAGGCTATTTATAACCAAAGCATTGAAAAGAGCCAAAGGCAACTTTTCAGTCACGAACCGGCATACCGCCGGTATGATCCGGCATACCGACGGTATACCAGTCTGGGATTGCAACGGCTAGAAATATAGCCGTTGGGATCATTAATGGCTGGAAATCCGACCGTTGAAATTTCAACGTTTCGGAAGTGGTATACCGTCGGTATGGACCGGTATGCCGTCGGTATGCCGGTTTTATAAACAGAAACTTTCTGTGAACAAAAACCGGTATACCGTCGGTATGCCGTTTTCCACCAAAAATGATCCTGGACTTATTTCTGCCATAGCTTTCGATTTTGCCATCCATTTCTTGTGTTTACAATAATTCCTAAGACTCATTACAGACTCCAGATAAACTTAGGCAGGTGCAGGCTTCTTTAGAGTCTTGAAACGATGATGGCATGGCTTGGCTTCTTCCTTTGATAGGTGCTGGCTTTTTCCCTTGGCGGCAGCTGTCCAAAGATATCCAGTTTGTAAAAACTGAATACCTTTCGGGGGCTTCGCCCCCGAACCCCCGATGAGGGGCGCTGCCCCTTCGACCCCGTCCGCTGACCGGGCAGCGGAACCCCCGGTGCGTGGCTCCAGAGATGTCGTCAGGTGGTTCAGAAAAATCTTGTGGGATCCATCGTCTTTGGCCTACCATGATTTCTTTATTGCATATGTCCACATTGATCTTACTTATTGCTTTTTTGCATGTATATGTTAGACGAACAAAGCAATATACATAGTAGCAACTATGATAGGTTTAATGCACATTAGGACAATGCCGAGTGTAAGTATAATTGCTAAGGTGATAGCATAAATGTTAGTGATATCATAATGATTAAACTTAATTGAATGACCACAATCAAAAATATACTTTTGATTTTGGCAACCCGATTAAATTTAAGATAGATAAGCTCATATCACTAATATGTAAACCAATAGGTACATATCACCAAAGGTATAAGTATAAGTAGAAATGTTATAGCGATAGTATGAAGATTAGTGATAATGAAATGCTAAACTTAACATATTAACCATATTCAAAAACATGATACCATCATTGGGCCAACATATCTCTGGTCTTGATTCCCAAGCATAACAATCCCAGGTACATGTCTGAATACCGCCCTATCAGCTTATGTACAGTTTTTAACAAAATTATCTCTAAGCTCTTAGCACTTAGACTGGCTCCTATACTGCCAAGATTAATTTCTCCAGAGCAAAGTGGCTTCGTTAGGGGAAGAGAGATTGTCGACAACATTCTCTTAGCCCAAGAGATGTTGAGTTTAATGAATAATAACAATAGAGGAGGGAACATAGCCATAAAGCTGGATATGACCAAAGCCTATGATAGATTAGATTGGTCTTTCTTTATGCAAGTAATGCGTAGATTTGGCTTTAAGGAACAATGGATTAGCATGGTTTTCAGGTTGATCAACAATGTGTGGTATTCTACTATTATAAATGGCATTTCATCTGGCTATTTCCAAGCATTTAGAGGAGTTCGTCAAGGTGATCCATTGTCTCCTGCCTTATTCATAATAGCTGCTGAAGTTCTGTCGAAAAATCTAAAAAAAGTGGTGGAGAATGCATCCTTTAATCACTACTATGTCCCTAGTGGCTGCCCGCCTATTACTCATTTGGCGTTTGCAGATGATGTTCTATTGTTTTCAGCTGGTGACGTTCGTTCGGTTCAGTTGATTCGAGGGATCTTTCAAAGATATAAAAGAGCTTCGGGTCAGAGCATCAATGCTGCTAAATCATCTATATACACTGCTCCAACATTTGAAAGGCAGAATGAGCTTCATGATATCACAGGTTTCGAGATCCAGCATCCTCCGTTTATTTATCTTGGATGCCCAATGGCAGTGGGAATGCGTACGACTATTCTATATGAAGAGCTGATTGCTAAAATAAGAAGAAGATTAGAAGGGTGGCAGCAGAAAATTCTATCTTATGGGGGCAAGCTAACTCTCATTAAGTCGGTGTTACTATCTATTTCCATATATACAATTGTAGCTTGTAATCCGCCAAAATCAGTCCTTAATAAGCTTGAGGACATGTTTGTTCGGTTCTTTTGGGGTTCATCGGATGGTGCGCAAAAGCATATTTGGTCGAGCTGGAGCACAATGGCGAGGCCAATTGAAGAAGCAGGATTAGGATTAAGAAGCCTAACAGAGACTATGGATGCATTCACTGTAAAGCTATGGTGGAAACTTAAAACTCAGGACGGGCTATGGCAAAGGTTCCTTAAGGCAAGATACTGCAAATTTCAGAACCTAAATGAAGTTGGTGCTCCTCAGAAGTGCTCTCACGTGTGGAGAAGATTACTGCAAGGAAGAAACATGGCAAACCATCACATTGTCCAACTGAATTCAGGTGATTGGAATTGGACAACTACAGGGAGTGGTAAATTTTCAGTCTTTAAAGCTTGGAGAATTATTCGGCAGCCTATGCCTATTAACCCACAATTCAAGCATATTTGGAACACTTGTATTCCCTACAAGTGGTCCATATTGTTATGGCGGTTGTTGCATAACAAACTCCCCACGGACGACATTATTCAAAAATTTGGATATCGTTTAGCTTCTAAATGTCACTGTTGTGCTAACTCATCAGTAGAGACAGCGGCCCATATATTTGGGGAAGGAGATCTGGTGAATCAAGTCTGGCAAGCACTATAAGAAGACCTTCATGTTTATGTACGGCAAGTGACTCTGGCTCGGTTATGTGATAAGTGGTGGAGACGACCAAACATCCACCTGAAAGAGATTGTTGTGGCTGCGGTATGTTGGGTGACATGGAAGAATAGAAATAAATGGAGGTATGAGAATTATCAATACTCGTCAACTCAGTTACTGTTCGAGACCAGACGACAAATCGGGAAGGTGCTGAAGAGATGCACTCACAAGCCATTGATACCGAACACTTGGAATAGTCTGGGTGTTGGTTAGACTTTTTATCATGTATTTTGTTTGGTCCATCTCTCAATAGAATTACTGGTTCTGGAATATATATATATATATATATATATATATATATATATATATAATTTATATATATATATATATATATATATATATATATATATATATATATATATATATATATATATATATATATAAGGAGAGGTAAAAGAGTAAGTGAGTATGTGTGTGTGTGTGTTTGGCATGTGTGTGAAAGGATATGTATTAATGTTCTCAGATTTATTGATAGGTAGGTGTATATGACACGGGATACATGGTATCAAAGGGTGTATGAATGCATGTGTGTAAAAGGTTATAGGTTAACTCAGTTTATAGAAATGCATACATACATACTTACATTACATACATGCATACATACGTATCATATATACATACATACGTTGCATACATGCCTACATACATATCATATATGCATACTTGCATTTATTCATGCACCTACACATACATACATAGATGTATACATATATATTTGAATACATTATATACTTGCATACATTATATTCATATATGCATACTTATATTATATTACATTCATTCATGCATACATGCATACATACATATCATTCTTTTATTCATACATTTATGCATTGCTTACATACGTTACATTGATTGCATTCCTACATGCTTGCATTCAACCATATATATACATTAATATAAAGAGGATATATATCATATATATATATATATATATATATATATATATATATATATATATATATATATATATATATATATATATATATATATATATATATATCATTTCATTCATCTGACATATCATGCATTACATACTCTATATTCATTTAATATCCATGCTACATAGGCTCATAGGTTACAAAAAATGCCTATGTCGTATAGTCACTCTTCAACTTAAAACCAATACTGTACCAATTGGGCCTTCACTAAATTGTAGGATTAAAGTATGTTGTAGCCCTTCGTATTAGCTTTCCAAAACTTCAAACGGATCGTATTTTCATTCTGAAAGCTCCCGAAATCGTAAAAACACCGAAACACGTTCATCTTTCGTACAACTGACACTACATTTCTACAAAAAGTTCTGTAATGCATTTGACCTATAAATATATATATTTGGAAAGCTAACTTCGATACGATTCTTTAAAAAAAAGGAAGATTAATCGGAGTTCTAAGCTAAAAGTTATAACATTTCTAAGTTGCTTTGGTTAATAAAAATATGGATGAATATTATGACGAATTTGAGTTGTTTTGGACAAAAGAAACACATATAGGCCAAGATACTTGGATACCAACATAGGTATCCAAATGAAACTCATTCTAACTATCCTAACTAAGATCAATCCATTCTCTAACCATTCTAAAACTGAATTTAAATATCTATTTAAACTATTAGCATACATACATACACATGGGATATCCTAATTTGGGATCTATCAAGTAAGACACAAGACACATCTAAAATCCTCAAGAGAGCTCCAAATGGCCTCAAATTTGAATCTAAATGGGGTACATGCATGGGGGTAGATCCTATGGATTCAAAACTAACTATATGCATAGGAAATCAATTTAGAGGGTTGGTTTTACCTATTGGAAGTGGAATCCTAATGATACTTCCAAGGACACGGCTCTGACACGAAGATCTTCCAAAAAGGACACTCCTTCTTACACTTTGCTTCAAATCTTTGCTAGCACCCTCCCTTGGTAGTATGAGAAGGTTGGATGGAAGTTTTGGTGGAGGGAGATGTAAGGATTTGGAGATCAAATCAAAGATGGAAGCTCTCTAATTTGGGGAAGAACACTTTGTGAAGAAAAAGAGGCAAGATGGAATGAAATGAAAGGAAGGGAGGCTAACGTACCGATAGTGGCTGCCATTAAACCCTATTTGGGCCTTGAGGGAAATCCTAATAAGGCCTCAAATTGTCATATCCCTATTTTGGTAATAAGTATATGATCGTATAGGGGTTATTTTCAAATTTCGTAATTGTTTAAAATTTTATTATGACTGAGAATTGAGTATTATGGAGAGTACGATCTCGGAATATTGACTTGGTGGATCTATGTGGATTCTTGGATTTTGGTGATTTCGAATATTTCGTGGAACGAGGAGAATATCGAGGGTATTATTATATGATTTTTTACTCGACTTCCCAAACGCCCTAAACCTGGTACCTTTGTGTATTCCGGTAGCTGGAGAACCTGGTTTGATTGCTATGTCTTGGTAGTTGAGGGGCTCATTTTTTAGTGGCTGGTGATCATTGACTTGGAGGATTCTTGTGAGCCAGAGGGCCTAGCGTTGCTTATAGTGATTAGCTTGGTATTTGGTTATTGACCTTCCTGACATGATATTGATTTCCATCGTAGATAGGAGACTCCTGATAGTTTGATAAGGTGGATGGATCGACTTGATGATTTGAGCTGTAGGTTCCCATGTGTACTTGACAGACTATTATAGTGGGGATTTTGATCTTGTACCCGACTTGTTATCCATGTCACGATTTGGGTATGTAACTTCTCGTGACTGATAGGTTTGACCTTGTTCCTGGTATTACACGATGACCTGGACCTGTCTTGATTCTTGATAGTGGCCCGTGGTGGCACACTCCTGACTAGTACTCTCGACATGGCATGTTTACTCTTGATTGCTGTTGCGACAGCCAGTCCTGACCTGCTCAGCATGACCCCGTCTTGACACCGTAGTTGATTTCTCTTGATTGTGCTTGTATAAGCCACCAGTCCAGTCTTGTCTTACATCATGTCTAGGACATGGATCCCTGAGTACCACGGTCAGGGATCCATAATGAAACTGACTAGGCTAATAACTAGATTAATCATGTAGTTCATGGGGACTTCCCAGTGACCTGTTGCTTGTCTGACCCCGGCCCTATGTATATATATATATACTAGGGATTTGTTGCTATCCATCGAGATGAGCGCATTTCCAGCCCTCCGTCGAGTGTGGCACTTCTTTAGGACACATGTATCTTACTACAGTGTGCCTGCTATATCTATCTTTTTCTTTTGCCGGGGCCATTCGAGTAGTAGCAAGCAGGAGCTGGACTTTGAAGTCTCATTGCATCTTGTTAGTAATTAGGTCTGTGATAACCCTAGTTAGCTAATAATAGCAAGCCGTAGGCATTGTGTGGCCGCTTGTCCTTCTGTGTTGTTTGGCTTGTTGCCTGCTAGCCAGCTGATATTGATTTTCAGCTGGCAGTGCAGGTGTTAGTGGATACTAGGAAGATTGTGATTGTGTTAGCTTCACTATACTTGTGGATTGTTATCGTGCGTTGGTACCGCACGATCCCTTACCTTTATTTACTGTTTTTAGATGTTATCCTTGTCATATTTTATCCTGCTGATTTTCTTCGCCGTCCTTGAGCCTTCCTTTCTGGTACTTGCTGCGGTTGGCCTGACCAACCCTGGATTGTTCCCAGATTGTCTGAGACCGACCCGGTGGATCTTCCAGACATTGACTTGGAGGGTGTGCTTCAGTTCCAGACCATGCTAGGAACTGTGGGAAGGTATACTTGTCTACATTATTATCCTGTACTGTAGATTTCAGATTTTCATATGAGTATTTCCTATTTTTCATGTGATTATCTCTCTTGATATTGTCTCATTATGATTTACCTGTGGATATGAGATCGGATTTAGGCCATAAATTGATTGCATGCTAGGATACCCAACCAGACTGGACAGCCGTCATCACCGTATAGCTTATTCGTACCTTATACGGTGTAGCTGGCCGTGTACGTCCCCGTATTCCAGAACTGGGGCGTGACACAAATAGTCCTTTTGGTTAATTTTAAGTTAGGTTCAAGTTTGGGATCAAAAGGGTTAAATTTAAGCCTTTAACTTAACCAATCTAACAAGTGGTATTAGTCTAAACTTACTAATTTAATTAGTGGGGTTTGTGGGCCATGACTAACTAATCTTGGGGTCCCGTCTAGAGTTTAAGCTATCCGGGTTACTAACACAAGTCGGAACGAAACGAAACTCAAACCTGACTAAACAAATCCCGTAAAATCAATATTAAAATATAAAAATTCCTAAAATATTATAATATAAAAATGACCAAAATCATAATACATCAATTTAAATATTATTAAAATAATCTAAAATTCACCAATTAATCAAAATCCTAAATAATTCAAAAGTCACAAAATGACCAAAATACCCTTAGCCTAAAAAGTTATAAATAGTCATTTTAATCACATGGTTAGGTCCCCATGGTCATGGTTAGTTTCTATGCTCAACAGTTCTAGGGTTCACTAGCTAACACATCAAAATTATAATTCACCAATTTTAAATAGTATTAAATTAATTAAAAATCTCCATAAATTATAAATCCTATTATTAAATAATAAACTTTTACAAAAGTTCAAAATTACCCTCATTTTAGAAAAGTGGGTGTTACACTGATATTGTATTATTGTATTCCTACCATAAAGTTTTATGCTATTAGTTCAAAGAGAAATCTACTAGGCATCTAGCTTTTGATTCAAGGAAGGACCACTAATCGAAAAAATATCAGGAATGGTGGGTACATGTTCTATTAGGAATTGAGAGGTTATGGACCTATAACCACTGTTGTCTACTGTTGTTTTCTGCAAAAAATAGATCCTGTGGGAAGGTTGGCTTAAATGCCTTAATGAGTTCTCAAGCAGAGTGAATACCTGGTGTGCTTTACAGAAAGCACGATAGAACATCACTACAAGGAGTGAAACTCCATGCTATTGTGGGGTGACTCCACCATGAGGTTCCCAGGCATGGGGTAATGCCTCGGCTTTGCTAGCCAAGTCACAGCGGCATAGCACCGCAAATAGGCAGTTAGCCTAATACTGTATGTTAAAATAAAGAGGGGTGTAGTCATCACTACAAAGAGGCGGAGTTCCTTAGGTTATAGTGGCACGACACCACGATGAGGTACCCGTTTAGGGATAAAGCCTCGACCTTGCAAGCCATATCGTTGCGGCATAATACCGCAAGGGAGCCTAAGGCTTCATGCTGGGTAGTTTGGCACTACAAAGAGGCGGTGGCCTCATGCTACAGTAGTATGACACTACGATAAGGTTTCTGTTACGGGATAAGGCCTCGGCTTTAAACCATGTCATAGTGGTATAGCACCGCAAGGGAAGCACAAAGCGCTTCATGCCATGTCTTTTTATAATGAACTCACCTATAGTGTATGGACAAAGAGATCTTAGGCCGTCTCTTGAGGGTAAACTTGTAGATGCCCAAAAATTATACACTAAAACCAGGCTGGCACAGGGCCTTTAATGTGTAGCCAGAAGCACATGTAACTACATTATGTGAGTGGAAAGAATTTTAGCTATGGTGCAGAATTCAAGGCTTAGTCCATTCTTGTATTATAGTCTATTGTTTGACCCATGCGTGAAGATTTAAGTCGTCAACGACATCTCTCCTAATACATGATGGATAGTTACTGTGGGGAACACTTATACCCATATATAGAGATATGTGGGGGATTGTTAGGTTTTGGCCTTTTTACTTTGGAACTTTCGTCCCACATCGGCTAGGCCAAAAGAGTTGTATCTCTATATATTAGATATGCTCTTTTAGAGATGCACATGTGGTATAGAGGTGCACATGGGTGTGCCATGTGGGGTTATTTTTCTAATGGAAAAAAGGCTAAATCAATAATTGAAAGCATTCATGCTTTTTGCACTTGGAAAATTTATTTCCATTGGAGCTAAGCCCTGTAGGGGCTTAGCGACTTGGACTCGGACTCGAACTCGGACACAGACTCAGGCTCATAAGGCATAATATGGCATTTCGTTGGCACACTTTGCACTTAGCACGTCAGAATCGTCGCTAGGCGCATAGTACGCTTAAGTTGCGCTCGTTGTGCGAGCCACTTGCACGGCCAGGCATACTGCCAGGTTGTGCGGCCAGGTTGCGCAGGCCAGGTTGCACGACCAGGTGTACTGCCAGGTTGTGCAGCCCAGGTTGCACGGCCCAGGTTGTGCGGCCCAGGTTGCGCGACCAGGTGCGTGCCCAGTGGCACAACCAGTTGCGCGCTCAGTTGCGCGGGTGGCACAGGGTGCGCAGGGCACGCAGGTGGCACAAATGGCTCAGTACATATTTAGCACATGGTGTACAAGGTGCACGGGGTACGCGAGGTGTGCAACTTGCTTCAGATCGTGCCTGTGCATGATCTGAGCGGTTAATGCACGTTCGGAGTAGTTTTTACCACGTCCCGAATGTTGTGCTAACCGGACAGTTGCTACTCGGGCCTATAAAAGGTCTCTTCTCTCTCACAGGCAGGAACACAGGCATATACAGAGAGTAACGAAAGTTTACAAGTGTTTTTTAACACAAGTGAATAGAAGTCTTGAGAGAGAAGAGAAGTGTTGCACCAGCGTTGCTTTTACACGGGAGTCCGTATACGATCCGAGGAGTCAGAAGAGCAGGAGTGTTCCAAAGTTCTCCGACGAACTTGCTGGTTCCTGGAAGCTAATCGTGTGGGGCGAATATAGCTTTGAGCAATGGTGATCATTCACCCCAGCAGGATATTCATCCATCAATCGCCTGTCATCTTCTTCACTGCTGTGGATTATGAAATCTTTTTAGATTCTCGTAATATCGTATGCTGAAATAACGAGATCTTTTTAGATCTTCGTTAAACTTGTGCAACCTTTCTTGAAGTGTTGCGTTAGAACATTGTTTTTACAATTATTTCATCTTCTCAGTTTTCTATCGAAAAAATTGTGCCCCGGCACTAACAGAAGGAAAAAGTAGGATTCGTGAATATAAAGTAAAGTTCTATTCGCAACCATATATTTGGTCAACTTCTGATGATTAGTGGGTATTGGAAGAAATTGTTGGGGTGTATTAGAATTTCCATTCCTCTAATCCCTATACCTCAATGAGAAGTTGCTTGTTGACAAGTTGATCAAGTAAAAATATTTCTTTACATGGAAAGTTGGTTTTAACCACACAAGTATGGAATTGGAACATATTAATGTAGCTATAACGCATTTTATAGTTACACACCCTAAATAGCTTCTTCGAATCGTTTGATTAATTGATTATTTTTGTTTCTTCGACAGGTAGACCGGGACAACCCCTTGACAACACACAATTGTTAAGGGCAGAGATTTAGTAAGTTATTACCATTAATGCATATATATATATATATATATATATATATATATATATATATATATATATATATGTATATATATATATATATATAGAGAGAGACATTTAATAAGTTATATATATATATATATATATATATATATATATATATATATATATATATATATACACCTTGGCAATCTGCTCCCCGCCGTTGAAGGTTCTTTCCTCTTTGGAGACTCTCTTCGCCAACTTTTTCTGGGGTCATCAGGACGGTAAGGACAAGCACCACTGGGCCAGCTAGGACACGAGGGATGGCACAACTCGACCCTATCTCCAGGCGGCAAGATCATCCTCATCAAGCACGTTCTATTATCCATCCTTATCTACACCTTGGCAGTCTGCTCCCCGCCGTTGAAGGTTCTTTCCTCTCTGGAGGCTCTCTTTGCCAACTTTTTCTGGGGTCATTAGGACGGTAAGGACAAGCACCACTGGGCCAGCTAGGACACGATGGCCAAACCCACGAACGAGGGGGACGTCGGCTTCATCAAATTAGCGTACATAGTTGACGCCAACTCGATGAAATTGTGGTAGAAGCTTAGATCGCATAACTCAATATGGACGAGGTTCATGAAAGCTAGATATTTCCAACACTCTCACCCAGCGACAGCTAAAGCCAACTGTCGATCCTCCGCATCCTGGCGCCGTATTCTCCACGGCCGTCAGCTAGTCGAACCTCTGATCCGCATGCGTCTCGGCATAGGAGATTCATCGCCTAGCCTAGAACTGTGGATTAGTAATGGGATCTACCAACTGTCCCCGAACGCCCCCCTAACTGCACGATCCGGGATCTTTGGGACCCAGCTGAGGGTTGGAGATAGGAGCGGATCCGAGAGTGGATCGGGCATGAGGCGACGACTGAGCTAGCCGCCGCAGACCTTCGGATCAACGATCTACCAGACAAAATGATTTGGGCCCCCCCTCCATCGGAGTAGAGTTCTCACTGGCCTCAGCCAGGCGGGAGGAGGGTGGCGCCGGCGTGCAGTATCCACTGATCGTGCCATTTTGTAATCTATCATCCCCAACAAGTGGTCTTTCCTGATCTGGAGAGCTTAGCGTAGGAAGCTACCGACCGACGATTCCCTAACCTCCATCGGTTTCATCCTCGCCTCTAGCTGCCACTGCTGCACCTCTTACAAATCTGAAACATCAGAACACATCCTACTCTCCGAAGATCTTGCTAACCTGATTTGGCACGACCTCTCTCGACGCTGTAGGAAGAGGCATCGGTCCAGGGGCTTCAACGATCTCCTGGTTAACTGGAGAGACTCCCATAGCAATCAGATCGCCGCAGCCGCTGTTATCCTCTGGAAGAATCGGAACAAATTCAGGTATGAAGGCCGTCAATTCAACCCGGCTCAACTGATCCGTGAAGTCCTTCGTCTAATTCTTAAAACCAGGAACCGATGCTCCCACTCCTCGGAACAATTTTGGCAGGCCTTGATTTAGTCGCACTTAACCGCGTCCTCTGGGGCCGGGTTGGCGATTTTGGTTTTGTTGTTTCTCCGCGCTTGGCGCGCTTACTTGTATAGGCTTCGACATTTTGCGCCTGATACATCAATAAAAGTTTTTTCTTATATATATATATATATATATATATATATATATATATATATATGCAAATGACCTCTAGCCTAGTGGTTAAAAGAGATGCATGCGGCCCGAGTGGTCAGGAGATCGATTCCCGGTGGGAGTGTTCGCCACAATTATCTTCTTTCATATATATATATATATATATATATATATATATATATATATATATATATATATATATATATCCTCTGGCGATATTAGGGTTTTCTTTACAAAAGCTAATGTGTTGGAGGAGGAAGATTGGCCGGAGGACGGGCGACATTCACATGCAGGAAGAAGAGACCGGTGATTTTGCAGGAGAGGAGATGACCTCTGATGTCCTCCCACTTGAAGAGGAGTACGAGCATAAAAAGTAGGCTTATGAGCAAGAGAGGAGTATACTCCATGCTGAATAGGAAGAACTCTCTTCTGTTATATATTTTCGGTCCTCTGTAGAGTTGAACGTTAATTCTAGAATAGCTGAGATGGAACGAAAAAAATCCAAGCACACTACTGGGTGCTTGAAGATCTGAAAGAAGACTTGAAGATTGCCAATGCAGAATTCGAAACATTGAAGGCGAAAGCCATACACGTTGAACAAGCCAACCAGAGGATGGAGCAAGAGTGGGCCACAATTTTTAAGAAGCATTCTTTCATGGATAAATTCAGAGATGACAACCTCAGCCGCGAAGAAGACAAACTGAGAGAACAAAATAAGGACTCAAAAATGAAAGCACTAAGGAGAAGAAATAATGAGTTATGCAATCCTCCTCGGTAGCTTATATTTATTGTATTTTGGCTTTTGAAAAGACTATATTTATATCTTCTCTTATTGGAAAATAAAAGTTATATCCCTTTTTGGACAAAGTTTCTTTGTATATATTTTCAATACTGACTTTAAGTACAAGGGTTTATCAAAGGTAATGTGAAAGTGATAAATATCTATTGACTCTTTTGGGAAGAAAATAAGAATAATTCCACTAAGGAATCTATTAAAGTAGGTTTACTACCCATGGTGTACCTAAAACTAATTATAGTTAGTAAAGATGAAGGAAGCAATACTATTGATAGTTGAGCTAAGTAAATGACATATTTGCTCATAGGTGATATGGATATGGCAAAAAAGGCTGAAGAATGACTTCTTTCGCTCTAAGATAATATGGACATGGTAGAAAAAAACACAAAATCCCACTAAAGAATATATTTGACTAACAGAGTTTTTAGGCGTGTTAGTCAGAAACAGTTCAAAGGTGATATGGACATGTCTATTTTAGGTAAGTTATTATGCATATATTTATATATTGAGATATGATCATATTTATAGGAGAGTACATATATATATATATATATATATATATATATATATATATATATATATATATATATATATATATATATATATATATATATATAATTTGGTGTCTGTTAAAAATATACATGTATATATTATTGTTGGGGACTCCTTCCCCTTGTTATTATTATTGTTGCGGTTGAAATTATTATTTTGGGGATGCTTGCCCCTGTCTTCAGAATTAGGTTTTTTAAGACCCATGAACTCCATGTTGGCCGCTGACTTCTTAGCGGTTTAAGCACATTTTATCGACGCCGACAAAGCTTGAATTTTAGTAGCTCCCAAGCAAAACCTGATAGCTGGGTGGTGGTCATGTGTAACTCCACTTTTCCTAATTTTGGTAAAATTTAAATTTTTTAATAATACTTCATTCTTTTCCTATAAATATATTATATGAATACTTTGGGAGGGAAAGAATTTGGGAGCAGAATATTTTTTTTTTAATTTCAAAAGTTTGTTACAACTAACTTAGTGGTCCCCAATTATTGTTAAAACAACTTTTCAACTGATTTTATCGGATCATGCAATTAATGAAAATGGAGAGGGGTTTTTTAAAAAAAATACCAAATCAGGATGGGCTGGTTTGCAAAAATGCTGGAGTGGGGGGACTTAGTTGCATAATTACAATTCTTTCTCTTTATGAACCGATGGAGGAGAGAGAGTGTTTATTCTCTCTTCTTCTGCAAATTCGTGAGCATTTCTTTCCTAATTTTTTCGATCACCAAACCCTAATCATTTTTCCTCAAATCTCCGGCGGTGGGACAGCGACGTGCGAGCCACTCTTCCACGACGAGCTAGGCGGCGGTGGGACCGATCACCTCACGGTGGTTTCTTTCACGACGAGCTCAGCCCTAGCTCCTCACTCTAGCGATGGCGACGAAGTCTGATCACTTCCCTGGCGCCTGAGCTACTAGCAGCGCCACCACCCCGGCAGCTAGGTCATGACAGCTGCCCAACTCTTCTTCGACACGTGTGGAGTTCTCGACGGCGACTGACCTCTTCGGAGTCGACTCCTCCGGCGAACATCAAAGATGGTGAGTTCGGTTCTGTTCACATTTCTTTTTGGATTTCTGGCCGATTGATCTGATTATTTCAGGATCGAAATTGGCAGATTCTTTCTCTGCTCTGCATCATGTTCGTTTCTGATCATGACCTTTTCGAGGACACCTAATCGACGGAGTTTATATGATCTAAAAGTTCGGGTGAGTAGATCGGCTCTCAATTGATTTTTCTAAAATTATTTTAGCTATACTTCGGATAGGGGTACTGAGTTTTGTATTTTGAAATAGGTTCGGTTGAGCTAATCATATAATTGAGACTTGATCAGTGAGACTGCATTCTTAGTAAGTATCATGACTATTTTGGTTTCATTTTCATTCTTTTTAGTCTTGGATTCATTGTTTGAATTGAGGAATGGTTCCTGTCTAAATTCTGGTTATAGAGTGTTGGGAGCTGGTGATAGATTGGGAATTCGAATTGAGTTCGATTGTTCTTAATTCGGCAGTTTGATTTCGCTTGGATTTGTGAGAGAATCGGGAGTTGGATCGAAGTCGTTCGCATTAGAAAATCTCTTTCAGGTATGAATGCTATCTCTCCATTAATTTACATTATTTTTGTTTCTGCCGTTTGAGTTGGGTGTTGGCCAGGATCGACCTTGACGTTGTGATCTGTGTTCGTGTCCGTTGATTCAAACCGTTCGTGTTGATGTGTGCGTGGGAGTTATGTTTTACCTTGACTGTGTTGATTGCTGCTGAACCGAGGGTGTCGTGGCTCAAGTCGGGGCGTGTCCAGGGATGGGGGTTCAGTTCTGTCACTACCGTATTTCTAGTATGAGGGTATTTTTATCATTTTGGGGTAATTTTAAATTTATTAGTATTAATTAGAATTTATGGATTTTTTTAGAAATTATTTTGGATTTATTTGGACTAGTTTGATTTTTGGCCAGTTTTGACTCATGTAGACCAACCTAGGAACTAACCCTAGTTAGTGGGCCATGGTTAAGGTCAAGTGACTCTAGTCAAGCCTAGCCTAAGACTTGGTTTAGTCAAATTAGCAATAGGTTTAGAAAGTCATAAGCCATGACTTATGGTTTTAGAACATTGATTAGGTTTAGCCTTAACTAGCTTGTGAACTTAGCCCAAGCCTTACACTTGGACTCAACCTTATCCTAACCCACATGGCTGGCCACCATATCCACATAGGGATTCCCTATTATAAATATCCTCCTAGTTTTTAGGGCTAGCCTCCCTCCTTAGAAGAATAGCTCAAGTTTAGAAAGAGGTGAGTTCATACCTAGAATAATTCATTAAAATTCCAATATAGGTCCTAATTCCTCAAATTTGTTGCAATGATTTCTGATGATGATTTTCCTGCTGCTATCAATGTTTGGTTCAGTTTGAATTTGGTTTGGAGGATTTGAGATACCAAGTGAGGAGCTAACAAAGGGCTTTTTCCATTGAAATTTCACATTGAGGTATCTTTCTCTTTTCTTCATGAAACTTCATGTGGTCTTCACCAATAGGAAGCCCTAAGGGTCCCCCTAGGGTTTGGATAGGTTTCGTTCCAGGTGTCGGAGTTTTCGTGTCGTTTTGGACACGTTTCAGCTCCTAGCCGTAGGTGTTTGACAAAATGCCTCAGTGAGCATTTTGTATTGTTTTTTGAATTGTGTTTGAATAGGAAGCATCGATTTGTAGTCACTTACACGTTTTTGGGACACTGGGGTGGTTCCTGTGTCGCGTCGTGTCGTTTTGGGACACGTGCACGCGCGGATCTATGGCGCGCGCATGAGCACTGTAGCTCCCCTGCTACCAGCATGCTCGTGCGGGCTGCGCAGGACACGTGGAGACTTGAAACTCGATACGAAGCAAAGGGCAGTGTCTGTCATGACACTCCCCAAGTCTTGCGTCGGTTGGTGTCGTGTCGGACACAAAAAACGGTGTGCACGGGGAAGGCTGTGCACGTGCACTGTTTGGGTTTTGGTTCTGAGTATAGATTCATTTTCTGTGGTTTAACTCCTATATTAATTAGTTATTTTAGGTCCTAATATATAGTATGTGGTGTGTGTAGAGTGATTGCATGTTTTTAAATAAGTTTTGTGTGAATTTTGAATTCAAATGGTGTGGGAGGAGTATCCTGACACATGTTCTGATACTTAAGAAATTTCCTGTTAGTTTCAGTTTTTAATGTGATATTATTCAGCGAGTTTAATCCTAATATTGATGTTAAATTACTAAGTTTGAACTTTAATTGTGTTCCCCATATGTTTTAGCTTACCAGGGTTAAATTTGGTGTTGAAGTGGTGATTAATAGGTAGGCTGTTAAATAGATAGAAGGGTTAATATATCATGGACTATTTTGAGTTTGTATGCAATGTCCATCTATGAACTTACTGATCTCTGAAATCAGAGAGGTTGCAAAACCTGTATTTCAGTAAGTTGCCACTGATTTCCTGACTTGGGTCATGCAAAAACCTGAGTTAGTTTATAACCATTTTCCTTTTCCAAAGCAATGTTAACTTCATTTCATTTGGGTATAAATTCTGGGTTGTGGGTATTATAACCCTGTGCAGTAACTGTCTTTAAATTTCTGAAATGTATGGGTACATGGGTTGATTTCCTCTTCTTTGATTTTCCTGTCACTGGATGCTAATGTAAGTTGATAAACCTGGGAATGTAAAACCTGTTTTTAGTTGTAGTTAACTGTCATTTGTTTAATCAAACCTGAGAACATGTTGTATTGGTTAAGGGGTGACTGAAATCTGAATGTCAGTAAATTGACTTCCTTCTTTTTAGCAGTCCATTATTGGACTTCACTTTTCTGTCACATTTGATATGTCCTGCACACTGTATCCTTGTTTTCCTGCACACTAGAGTATTTACTGCTTGCATATTTCCTGAACACTCACGTACACAGCCTCCTCTTCACTGTTTATTTCCTGAAACTTGCATGACACCCTCATTTCCTCTCATGTTATATTTCCTGCACACATGGCATACACATCCTTTTGACATTTAGTTATACTTGATAGCACACCACACAAACACACATTCTCTCCACTGTTCTGCCCTTTTCATTCACTGATTCATGTTTCCTGCACACATTGTACGCTGGTTGCCTACATATAATTCCTGAACACTGTTGTACACCCTCACCACACACACAAGCTTATAATTCCTGCACTTCCACACTGTTTTCCTGCACACTTTGACACTGTTTCCTGAGTACTTCCCTTCACTATTTTGTTTCCTGCATACTATCCTATTCCTGGGTTGATGAATGTATAACTGGGTTCCAGTTTGAGTATGTGGGTTGTTCCCTTTTTCCTTATTGTTCTTGCACACTTGTATTGCACTGTCATGTCTTGTACACACACAACCTTATGTATCACACACACATTTTTCCCCTAAATGTATATGTTAAACACCCTTAGATAGGAATGCCTATTGTAGTGTGAAGATACCTTATGTGCAACATGTAGACATGTATACTTGTGTGTTGAATGCCTATATGCCTATACATATAATATTAGCCTAAGAATGCATAGAGTAATCTAATACTTGTATATATATTGTGTCTATGGATATGTGAATATACATAGGTATTTTAGATACTTGAAATATGGTGTGTAGTCTAGTATAGTCTTGTTAGAGCCTAGCATGACTTGTTAGACCTAGATAGCCTAGTTTAGACTAATTAGACTTGGTTGACCTAGTTTGACTTCTAGGGTTGACCAGAGTTGACCAAGAGTTGACTTTGGCCTAGATTGACTGAGAATCATATAGAATGCATAGTAGGACTCCATTTTGATATTCTGGACTTGTTGTGACTTGTGCTGTTCTGATTAGGAGCCAGACACCACTCCTTGGATAGTACATTTCATACCGGACACTCAGTTACAGGCGAGTACATTTTCTGATCATTTCATATCCTGCTTAGAATTATTACCTGCAGTAGATTACTTTACTTGTACTGTCACGTTGGTCACACGGATTGGTACTATATGGATCTCTACATACGATGTTATCCCCCTCAGGAGCATCGGGTACATTGTGCTTGTACGTTTCACTTACATCATGTACTCCTGTGCTTCTATTTTACATGTGCACTCCTGTGAATCTTGTACTCTCATGTTCACGGAGCCCCCATGTATACTATCATGTGTACCCTATATAGGCCCCCATGTGATATCCTGTGCAATAACATAACCTGTTTAGATCCTTGTGTATTGATTGGGGATACGGGGGAGTGCTAGTAGTCGTGTGAACAATTCCTTGTAGTATAGATTCCTGTGCACCTCGACATCCTGTGCAAATCTGTCCTGTTCACATGTGCTATCTCGTACTCTGATTCACTAGTCACTGCTAGTTCTCTATGTATAGTAGATATTTACATTACAGTTCTCTTCCTGTTTACATACCACATTTCTTTCAGTACTTGTATCTTACTTTACTGCATGTTTATATTTTCTAACCTGCTATGAATTGTTGAGATGTACTGTGCTCGCTCCTGTCCTGACTGGACCTGTTGAAATATTACAGAGGACGAGGAGGAGGCTTGCCTGGACACCTATTACGGGGCAGCCCTTGATGACACCTGTGAGCTGGACCCTCAGGAGGATCCAGCAGTAGCAGAGGACCTTCCCCCGACTGCCTAGATTAGATATTAGACTATTATCTTTATGTAGTTGGATTATGTTAGTTAGACTCTATTGGAGATCAGTTTTGTATATATTCTTTTATCTGAGACTTGTACTGCTGGGATTATCTTAGACTATGGTTTTATCTATTTTATTTCCTTGAGTTCTATTCATATCGTGCTATATCTTCCTTAGTTGTGATTGAGTTTCTATTGCTATGTCACCCCCATTCGGGGAGTATAAACTGTTAGATATATACATTGTTAGATGTTGTGACCTAGGACAGCGTTCTACCGCCGATACTGCGGCGTAGGCTGGACGTATTCACGTCTCGTGCCCTTACTCTAGGGTGCGGGTCGTGACACATTTTTAGTGGTGGCCCATGCAGGTCTAGACTAGAAGTGTAGTGGTACTCGAACTAGAGTATCGTTGCAGCCTGCTATAGGATATAGGATATAAATTTTAAGGTTACTCAATCACTTTAGGAAAATTCCTTTTATTGCCATCTAAATCCGTTTGTCTGCTGATCCTTTGAATTATAATTGTCCGCCTTTGTTATTTCGCTTCTTTCTCAGAAATTAATACTCTTGTTTGTCTATCTTCAGGATGGTAGAGACTCGTTCGCAGCGTGCCGTCCATGAGGATGCTATAGAGGGGACTGCTACCTCTCAGCCAGCACGGCGAGGCCAGGGGACTGCAGCTCTTGTCACCTCAGCTCGTGTTGAGACTTCGGCAGCCGCAGCAGGGGATATGCATCCACCGACTGGGAGGCAGGACCCGGTCTATCCAGAGGATCCTTTCCAGCCACCACCGCCTCCAGGACATGTGGACGCAGCTCAGATGTTCGCATATTTTCAGCAGTTCATGGACCGACAGCAGGCTCGGCAGGACCGAGGCATGGAGTTGGCCGTCACGACAGCCGTAGCTCGACCGGTGGTGCAGCAGCAGAGGACACCAGGGATCGAGCAGTTTCAGAAGATGAGCCCCAGAGACTTCATGGGGACAGAGGGCATCTTATATGCCGACGAGTGGATCGAGCATATGGAGGAGATTTTTCGCTTGGCCAGGATCCCGGCAGACCTTCAGATCGAGGCCGCAGCTAGCCGGATGCAAGATCTTGCTCGCACCTGGTATCAGTCGGACCCCAAGGTGGGGGTACCAGGGCAGACTTGGGAGCAGTTCAGGGGCTTCTTCAAGAAGAAGTTCTTCCCAGATTCAGCAGTCAGAGCCTTGGAGACACAGTTTGAGAGCTTGGTCCAGGGGAGCCTCTCAGTTGAGGAGTATACGAGAGAGTTTGGCCGTCTCGGCAGGTTTGTTGAGGGTCTGAGCGAGACGGCGAAGGCCCAGAGGTTCCGAAAGGGTCTGGTCAAGGAGGTAAAGTCCCTGACCAAGGGGAACAGAGATGCTACGTTTGAGTAGATCTTGACGGGCGCACTGCTAGCAGAGGATGATCTTGAGCTTAGGCTCAAGAGAGGGAAAGACCCAGCTGGGGGCAGCAGCAGCAACGGGGGCCAGGCCAAGAGGCCTTATTTTCAGCACCAGCAGCCCAGGCAGTTTCAGCCGCAGCCGATTCAGCAGAGGCCGGCTCAGCAGCAGCATCAGGCACCCAGGCAGACAGTCAGTTGCGCCTTCTGCAAGAAGCCAGGGCATGGATGGAATAAGTGCAGGAAGAGGCTCAGGAAGTGCCTTTTCTGTGGAGCAGCAGACCACCAGATGAGGGATTATCCTAGGTCTGTGGGACGAACAGCTCAGGAAGGTAGAGCCAGAGCTCCAGCAGGTCAGCAGCGGGGACCAGCCCTGCCGACCCAGCAGCAGAGGTTTGTCCAGCACCAGTAGCAGGCCAGGGGAGGCCAGCAGGGGCGAGCTTTCACCATGGCAGCTGGAGATGCAGAGGTGACTGGAGAGCTGATTGCAGGTTTGATTCTTCTCGACTCCAGTCCAGCATTTGCATTGTTTGATTCTGGTGTATCGTATAGCTTCATTTCAGTATCTTTTGCGATTAGACGCGGTATCATAGCTGAATCGTTGCCTAGGACTTACAAGATCACGACCGGGGGTGGCATTATCCTCGTGCGTGATGTTTGTAAGGATCGGAGAGTAGTTTTGGGAGGCCGTGAGTTGGAGGTGAGCCTGCTCGTAATGCCATTGCCGAACTACGATATAGTACTAGGTATGGATTGGTTGAGCAGACACCACGCCAGCATCGATTGCAGAGGGGGTAGAGTTCTGTTCAGAGCGCCGGGGGAGCCATAGTTCGAGTACTCCAGACGTCAGGCAGAGCAGAGCAGCGGAGTCTTCTGTGGAGTCTCAGTCGAGGAGCAGACGATTCTACACCCCTTGATAGCAGAGTACATGGATGTTTTCTCGGAGGAGTTGCCGGGACTGCCACCAGACAGGAACATAGAGTTCTCGATAGACTTGGTTCCAGGAGCGGAGCCCATTTCTCAGCATGTCTATCGGGTGAACAACAGCGTGCTGGTGGAGCTGAAGAAGCAGGCGGATGAGCTACAGGACAAGGGCTTCATCCGTTCGAGTTCGTCGCCATGGGGTGCACCAGTATTGTTTGTGCCAAAGAAGGATGGGTCAGTACGCATGTGCATTGACTATAGGGCACTCAACAACCTCACGATCAAGAACAGATACCCACTGCCACGGATCGACGATCTATTTGACCAGTTGAGCGGAGCTCGGGTATTTTCCAAGATTGATCTGAGGTCGGGATATCACCAGGTGAAGGTGAAGGGGGAGGATATTCCCAAGACCGCTTTCAGGACGCGGTATGGGCAGTTCGAGTTTTTGGTTATGCCGTTTGGGCTAACAAATGCACCAGCTGTGTTTATGAACCTGATAAACAAGGTGTTCCATCAGTATCTGGATCAGTTTGTGGTAGTGTTCATAGATGATATCTTGATATATTCCAAGACTGAGGAGGAGCACGAGGAGCATTTGAGGATAGTGCTGGAGATTCTCAGGAAGGAGCACCTTTATGGAAAACTCTCCAAGTATGAGTTTTTCCTGGACCGAGTGGACTTCTTGGGGCACGTTGTGACTGGAGATGGTATCTCAGTTGACCCCAAGAAGATTGTAGCAGTTAAGGTATGGACATCGCCGACTTCAGTTGCAGAAATCAGGAGCTTCCTAGGGCTGGCAGGATATTACCGGAGATTTGTGCAAGATTTCTTCCGGGTTGCAGAGCCGTTGACACGGTTGACCCGGAAGGATGCTGAGTATGTTTGGTCAGAGGAGTGTCAGGCAGCTTTTGATGAGTTGAAGAAGCGGCTTACGACAGCTTCGATTCTGACGTTGCCTTCAGGATCAGGTGGATTCACTATTTATAGTGATGCTTCAGGGAAGGGGCTGGGTTGTGTGTTGCAGCAGCATGGGAAGGTAATTGCCTATGCTTCCAGGCAGTTACGTCCCCATGAGAAGAATTACCCTACCCACGACCTGGAGCTGGCAGCTGTGATTTTTGCTTTGAAGCTGTGGAAGCATTATCTGTATGGTGAGCGGGTGGAGATCTTCACAGATCACAAGAGCCTTAAGTATGTGTTCACTCAGAAGGAGTTGAACATGAGACAGCGCAGATAGTTGGAGTTGATGAAGGACTTCGATATTGCACTGCAGTATCATCCAGGGAAGGCCAACGTGGTTGTCGATGCCTTGAGTAGGTATCCGACAGCCATGTGTTTGACCATGGATCAGTATTTGCTTGCCGACTTGGAGAGCCTTGGGATTGAGGTGATCGTGCCGGGAGTGCAGATGCAGCTATGGGGGATACAGATTCAGTTGGATTTGGTGGACAGGATCAAGGCGGCCCAGTTTCAGGATGTGGCTTTTCAGAGTATCAGAGAGCAGATCAGTATTGGTGTAGGAGATCCTGAGTTTTCACTTGCAGAGGATGGTGCCCTGAGGCACGGTGCCAGGCTATGTGTGCCTAGCGGGGAGCTCAGAGAGCAGATTATGCAGGAGGCCCACAGATCCCAGTACTCTATACACTCGGGTGCCAACAAGATGTACCGAGATCTGCGGGAGCATATATGGTGGTCAGGAATGAAGCGGGAGGTGTCCCACTTCGTAGCGAGGTGCTTGGTCTGTCAGCAGGTCAAGGCAGAGAGACAGAGGCCCGGTGGATTGTTGCAGCCGCTGCCCATTCCTGAGTGGAAATGGGAGCATATCACGATGGACTTCGTATCAGGATTGCCGCGTACTCCAGGAGGAAAAGACGTGATTTGGGTCATCGTGGACAGGTTGACCAAATCGGCCCACTTCTTGCCATTCAAGGTGGGTACGTCTACAGAGAGGCTGGCGGAGATGTATATGCGACAGATAGTCAGGATCCACGGAGTTCCGGTCAGCATCGTCTCAGATCGGGATAGCCGTTTTACTTTCCATTTCTGGAGGAGTCTGCAGACCAGCTTGGGCACTCAGCTCAAGTTTAGTACTGCATACCACCCCCAAACGGACGGACAGTCAGAGCGGACTATTCAGACCCTTGAGGATATGCTGCGGACGTGCGTCCTGGACTTTGGAGGTTCTTGGGAGGATCATCTTCATTTGGTGGAGTTTGCCTATAACAATAGTTTCCAGGCCAGCATCGAGATGTCACCTTTCGAGGCTCTGTACGGGCGTAGGTGCCGTACACCCTTATCCTGGGTGATGTTGGTGAGCGAGCTTTGCTGGGGCCAGAGATGATTGTGGATGCGGCCGAGAAGGTGAAGCTCATCAGGGACAGACTTCGCGTGGCGCAGGACAGACATCGGCACTAGGCCGATAGCCATCGGAGACCCTTGGAGTTTGAGGTACAGATTAGAGTAGGATTAGATTTAGGTTGTTATTTTTAAATTTTTGATCATGTTTGTTATTTATTTTAATTGAGACCTTGCTTGTGATTAGGTCGGAGACCAGGTTTTCTTGAGGATATCTCCGACTCGTGGTACGATACGTTTTGGTGGAGGCGGAAAGCTTAGCCCGCGCTTCATCGGCCCTTTCGTTATCAGCGGGAGAGTCGGTGACGTGGCTTACAGGCTAGACTTGTCGCCTGCACTTGTGGGGGTCCACAACGTATTTCATGTATCACAGTTGAGACGGTATGTGGCTGACCCTAGCCATGTACTCGATCATTCGGAGATTGAGGTGGGTCCTTCTCTCAGCTATCCAAAGCAGCCTGTGGAGATTCTGGATCGACGGAAGAAGGTTCTGAGGAACCAGGTGATACCGTTGGTACGCGTCGCATGGAGGCATCATTCTCCAGGAGAGTCTACCTGGGAGCGGGAGGATGAGATGCACGAGCGGTACCCTTATCTTTTTGGACCGTGAGGTATACTTTCTATCCTTCTCATCAGTTGCTTTTCGTCTTTCAATTTCGAGGACAAAATTCTTTTAAGGAGGGTAGATTTGTCACTACCACATTTCTAGTGTGAGAGTATTTTTGTCATTTTGGGGTATTTTTAAATTTATTAGTATTAATTAGAATTTATGGATTTTTTTAGAAATTATTTTGGATTTATTTGGACTAGTTTGATTTTTGGCCAGTTTTGACTCATGTAGACCAACCTAGGAACTAACCCTAGTTAGTGGGCCATGGTTAAGGTCAAGTGACTCTAGTCAAGCCTAGCCTAAGACTTGGTTTAGTCAAATTAGCAATAGGTTTAGAAAGTCATAAGCCATGACTTATGGTTTTAGAACATTGATTAGGTTTAGCCTTAACTAGCTTGTGAACTTAGCCCAAGCCTTACACTTGGACTCAACCTTATCCTAACCCACATGGCCGGCCACCATATCCACATAGGGATTCTCCATTATAAATATCCTCCTAGTTTTTAGGGCTAGCCTCCCTCCTTAGAAGAATAGCTCAAGTTTAGAAAGATGTGAGTTCATACCTAGAATAATTCATTAAAATTCCAATATAGGTCCTAATTCCTCAAATTTGTTGCAATGATTTC
Source organism: Iris pallida (assembly GCA_029216955.1). Taxonomy (NCBI): domain Eukaryota; kingdom Viridiplantae; phylum Streptophyta; class Magnoliopsida; order Asparagales; family Iridaceae; genus Iris; species Iris pallida. Next base: position 18,450,229 of record JANAVB010022999.1, on the reverse strand, counting down.
TGATGATGATTTTCTTGCTGCTATCAATGTTTGGTTCAGTTTGGATTTGGTTTGGAGGATTTGAGATACCAAGTGAGGAGCTAACAAAGGGCTTTTTCTATTGAAATTTCACATTGAGGTATCTTTCTCTTTTCTCCATGAAACTTCATGTGGTCTTCACTAATAGGAAGCCCTAAGGGTCCCCCTAGGGTTTGGATAGGTTTCGTCCTTGGTGTCGGAGTTTTCGTGTCGTTTTGGACACGTTTCAGCTCCTAGCCGTAGGTGTTTGACAAAATGCCTCAGTGAGCATTTTGTATTATTTTTTTGAATTGTGTTTGAATAGGAAGCATCGATTTGTAGTCGCTTACACGTTTTTGGGACACTGGGGTGGTTCCTGTGTCGCACCGTGTCGTTTTGGGACACGCGCACGCGCGGATCTGTGGCGCGCGCACGAGCACTGTAGCTCCCCTGCTACCAGCATGCTCGTACGGGCTGCACAGGACACGTGGACACTTGAAACTCGACACGAAGCAAGGGGCAGTGTCTGTCATGACACTCCCCAAGTCTTGCGTCGGTTGGTGTCGTATCGGACACGAAAAATCGTGTGCACGGGGAAGGCTGTGCACGTGCACTGTTTGGGTTTTGGTTCTGAGTATAGATTCATTTCCTGTGGTTTAACTCCTGTATTAATTAGTTATTTTAGGTCCTAATATATAGTATGTGGTGTGTGTAGAGTGATTGCATGTTTTTAAATAAGTTTTGTGTGAATTTTGAATTCAAATGGTGTGAGAGGAGTATCCTGACACATGTTCTGATACTTAAAAAATTTCTTGTTAGTTTCAGTTTTTAATGTGATGTTATTTAGTGAGTTTAATCCTAATATTGATGTTAAATTACTAAGTTTGAACTTTAATTGTGTTCCCCATATGTTTTAGCTTACCAGGGTTAAATTTGGTGTTGAAGTGGTGATTAATAGGTAGGCTGTTAAATAGATAGAAGGGTTAATATATCATGGACTGTTTTGAGTTTGTATGCAATGTCCATCTATGAACTTACTGATCTCTGAAATCAGAGAGGTTGCAAAACCTGTATTCAGTAAGTTGCCACTGATTTCCTGACTTGGGTCATGCAAAAACCTGAGTTAGTTTATAACCATTTTCCTTTTCCAAAGCAATGTTAACTTCATTTCATTTGGGTATAAATTCTAGGTTGTGGGTATTATAACCCTGTGCAGTAACTGTCTTTAAATTTCTAAAATGTATGGGTACATGGGTTGATTTCCTCTTCTTTGATTTTCCTGTCACTGGATGCTAATGTAAGTTGATAAACCTGGGAATGTAAAACCTGTTTTTAGTTGTAGTTAACTGTCATTTGTTTAATCAAACCTGAGAACATGTTGTATTGGTTAAGGGGTGACTGAAATCTGAATGTCAGTAAATTGACTTCCTTCTTTTTAGCAGTCCATTATTGGACTTCACTTTCCTGTCACATTTGATATGTCCTGCACACTGTATCCTTGTTTTCCTGCACACTAGAGTATTTCCTTCTTGCATATTTCCTGAACACTCACGTACACAGCCTCCTCTTCACTGTTTGTTTCCTGAAACTTGCATGACACCCTCATTTCCTCTCATGTTATATTTTCTGCACACATGGCATACACATCCTTTTGACATTTAGTTATACTTGATAGCACACCACACAAACACACATTCTCTCCACTGTTCTGCCCTTTTTATTCACTGATTCATGTTTCCTGCACACACTGTACGCTGGTTGCCTGCATATAATTCCTGAACACTGTTGTACACCCTCACCACACACACAAGCTTATAATTCCTGCACTTCCACACTGTTTTCCTGCACACTTTGACACTGTTTCCTGAGTACTTTCCTTCACTATTTTGTTTTCTGCATACTATCCTATTCCTGGGTTGATGAATGTATAACTGGGTTCCAGTTTGAGTATGTGGGTTGTTCCCTTTTTCCTTATTGTTCCTGCACACTTGTATTGCACTGTCATGTCTTGTACACACACAACCTTATGTATCACACACACATTTTTCCCCTAAATGTATATGTTAAACACCCTTAGATAGGAATGTCTATTGTAGTGTGAAAATACCTTATGTGCAACATGTAGACATGTATACTTGTGTGTTGAATGCCTATATGCCTATACATGTAATATTAGCCTAAGAATGCATAGAGTAATCTAATACTTGTATATATATTGTGTCTATGGATATGTGAATATACATAGGTATTTTAGATACTTGAAATATGGTGTGTAGTCTAGTATAGTCTTGTTAGAGCCTAGCATGACTTGTTAGACCTAGATAGCCTAGTTTAGACTAATTAGACTTGGTTGACCTAGTTTGACTTCTAGGGTTGACCAGAGTTGACCAAGAGTTGACTTTGGCCTAGATTGACTTAGAATCATATAGAATGCATAGTAGGACTCCATTTTGATATTCTGGACTTGTTGTGACTTGTGCTGTTCTGATTAGGAGCCAGACACCACTCCTTGGACAGTACGTTTCATACCGGACACTCAGTTACAGGCGAGTATATTCTCTGATCATTTCATATCCTGCTTAGAATTATTACCTGCAGTAGATTACTTTACTTGTACTGTCACGTTGGTCACACGGATTGGTACTATATGGATCTCTACATGCGATGTTATCCCCCTCGGGAGCATCGGATACATTGTGCTTGTGCGTTTCACTTACATCATGTACTCCTGTGCTTCTATTTTACATGTGCACTCTTGTGAATCTTGTACTCTCATGTTCACGGAGCCCCCATGTATACTATCATGTGCACCCTATATGGGCCCCCATGTGATATCCTGTACAATAACATAACCTGTTTAGATCCTTGTGTATTGATTGGGGATACGGGGGAGTGCTAGTAGTCGTGTGAACAATTCCTTGTAGTGTAGATTCCTGTGCACCTCGACATCCTGTGCAAATCTGTCCTGTTCACATGTGCTATCTCGTACTCTGATTCACTAGTCACTGCTAGTTCTCTATGTATAGTAGATATTTATATTACAATTCTCTTCCTGTTTACATACTGCATTTCTTTCAGTACGTGTATCTTACTTTACTGCATGTTTATATTTTCTAACCTGCTATGAATTGTTGAGATGTACTGTGCTCGCTCCTGTCCTGACTGGACCTGTTGAAATATTACAGAGGACGAGGAGGAGGCTTGCCTGGACACCTATTACGGGGCAGCCCTTGATGACACCTGTGAGCTGGACCCTCAGGAGGATCCAGCAGTAGCAGAGGACCTTCCCCCGACTGGCTAGATTAGATATTAGACTATTATCTTTATGTAGTTGGATTATGTTAGTTAGACTCTATTGGAGATCAGTTTTGTATATATTCTTTTATCTGAGACTTGTACTGCTGGGATTATCTTAGACTATGGTTTTATCTATTTCATTTCCTTGAGTTCTATTCATATCGTGCTATATCTTCCTTAGTTGTGATTGAGTTTCTATTGCTATGTCACCCCCATTCGGGGAGTATAAACTGTTAGATATATACATTGTTAGATGTTGTGACCTAGGACAGCGTTCTACCGCCGACACTGCGGCGTAGGCTGGACGTATTCACGTCTCGTGCCCTTACTCTCGGGTGCGGGTCGTGACACGTTCGGCGTGTCCGGGATCTTTGGATCTTAAATAGATTGTATTCTTTCTTTAAATTGATTTGCATGTTTTAATTTGTTTGGTTTTCCTTTAAAAGCTGAATTTGTATAATTATACATTATGAGAAAACTTTTGATTTTGAGACTATGGGTTCAGTTTTGTTTCAATAAATTGATTAGTTAAGTTCAGCTTTCTTTTGTTTATTTATGGCAAGCTATATACATTACGGGTGGGGTTGATTGCTGAGAAAGTGAGTTGCCTAATCTTGAGCTTCAAGGTGTTTGAATCATCTTTGAATATAGTGTATATGGGTTGTAGTATGTTTCCAGTGGCATGTGCCAGCATATGGGATCAATGAGATTGGGTGAGTTTAATTAGTATCAGAAAGTGTACCTAGAGTAAATTCAATTGATTATCTATAGGATAAACCCATCAAATCTAGTAGACTTCTGCGGGCAGGAACAGTATTAGCATGAATGCCATTCCATTTTGAAATAATACTGAACTTGACTTGGAGGGTGGTACTTGGTAAAGCTCTCACCAGGACTTTTATTCCTGGAGAGTGAAGCTGGTTGACTATTTAGCTAGACAATGAATAAGCTCTCACTTTATAAGTTGTAGGTATTTTTCCTACAGAACTTGATTTAGGGTTTAGGACAATAGTATTGTCACCTAAAGTGAGTATAGGATTATCTTTTATATGGACACTTTGTTAGACTCAATTCTGAGAACCTTGGCTGCTTCTATGTATTCTTGAACTTCCTAAGGTTAACTCATGCTAAACTGGTTGACCCGTTTTATATCTTCTTGTAAGCAGGTTTTCTCTTTAACTAACTTATGGTTTAGTCTAGAAATCTTAATGCTTCTTTGGATAGATATTTTGGTGTTGTCTATATAGTTGGGATTATAACCTCTTATATGACAGCCTATGAATATATTATGGTATAATGGAGAAATGTTTAGTAAAAGGATTTTGAATAGGAAAAACTAAACAGATTAGATATGGTGGACATGATTAGAATTAGCATGAATACAAGTCTAACTTTATTTAAATATTAATCAACTTGTATCAAATTATATTACTCAGGAGGACATACAGCTCTATTGCCTACCCGTACCTTCCCGGAGCAAGGCAAGTACTTTTCTACAGTTTTGTGCATTTACATTCTTGTACTCTTTCTTGTGTCACGTCATGGCACGATATCATGTACTCCTGTACTCCTGTTTTTGTACTTACTTGTGTCGGGTGGGGAAATACACTAGCCATGTGACCAATTCCGGTTACTATACTTATGTGCCTAGCTTAGGCCTCGCATCGTTCACGCGGGCCCTAAGTCGTACCATTCATGTACTTTCATGTGCTTACCCCCAGCCGGTCACATGAGCTAGTTGTATTTCAAATATGGTGCACTTGTCATGTCTTGTACTTCAGGTTCATAGTTACATTCTTGTACTTTACATTCCTGTACTTTATTTCCTGTACTTACATTCTTGTACCTTCATGTTCTTTTCTGTACTTTATAGTTCATGTTCTCCTGTACTCATTTCCATATCATGATGTTCTTGTTCATTACCTAGAACTGTACTTTGCTTCGCTCCTGACTAGATAAGTTGCAGGTATGCTTGCAGGATATCGTTCTACCTTATGGGCCAAAGCCTGGGATCTTAGCTGAGCAGGATGGGTCATGACTTATCTTGAGGTTTCAGGTTTAGACTGTTATGTAGAAGCATGGAATTTCAGGACCAGAAATCCTATGCGCCTAAACATCACATGCGCCAGGGAGATCAGAGGAAGCACTTGGCACAACAAAGCAAAAGTATAGACATTAAAAGAGGATTTTTTATTTCATATAAAAGTCTATTACATGTCTTAAAAAGAGCTGTACAAAGGAGAATTTCTACAAAGAAAGGACCCTAAGTCTACAGCTAGGCGCAGCAACCACCATGTGCTCTCAAACAGGCACATCCCGTCATGCGCTCTAAAACAGGCGTATCTCGACATGCGCACTCAGCCAGGCGCATCTCTTCAGCAGCTCAGTTATGTGCATCCTCAGTTATGTGCATCTCTTCAGCAGCTCAGTTATGTGCATCCCTTCAGCAGCTCAGTTATGTGCCGCCCTTCAGCGCCCCACAGGCACATCGTGAAGTCTCATCATATGCGCCATCAAATGCTTTGACTAATGAAGCATTTATTGAGCAGAATGAGGGTGGCAATCAATCCTCTAGCTGGAGGAAGAGCTCTCCAAACAAAGGAAGAGAAGAGCACCGCCAAATCAATCTGCGGCTAAAGGAGCAGCTTTCAACCCAACCAGAATAGACAATACCCACTTTAGCTGGAGGAGGAGCTCTCCCAAAGCCCAAGGAAGATGATCGGAGCACCGCAATTTCGATCTGCGGCTCTTCCAGCATAACGGAGACGAGGCTCGAGCATCCCGATCTTTGGATGCAACAGGCACCTTCCGTCTGCCTCAGAAGCCCTCGACTCTGACTTTTGGATGTAACAGTCACCTTCAAGTGCATCAATAAAGACAATGCGTCGCATCTTCACCTTCGGGAGCATCTCATCAACAGAATGTGCTCGAGCAAACAAGTTCATTTCGGAAGGACGTGAGAGAACGAGAAGCAAACCCTCTCCAGGCCACTATTTATAGGCCGGGCAAATCAAACCCATGCGCCAAGTGGCTGGCTCTCCGAATCCCGTGCAATGAATTTGCATTGAATGGTGATGAACCTGACGCTTCAAATTCAGCCAAGTCAAAGACGGCTATTTAAAGTACTCGAAGAACGTAACAGTCGAGCCCATAAAGACGTGTCATGCAAAGCGAATGCGTCGGCCAGACCGCGCATCATACTGACGCGCCCAGCTCCCATCAGCCTCATAAAGATGCACCCCCATGCGTCCCCATGCGCCCAGTGGAACGCCGATTGATGCGCCCATTCAATATCCCATCACCTATCAAGAACGTTAAATGCCGAAGTCTGACAAAATTGGCAGCACGTCCCCCGAGGACTGAACAGTTGACAGCTTTTTAGAAGATGAAGCGTCGCCGACGTCAGCATCATCATTACTTTCTTCCGGCGGTTACAAGCCACGTGGCCGCCCAACTATCTCGCATGTGCCTCCGCAGCCATACGCCTAAATCTCTGCATGTGCCTCAAAAGCCATGCGTCTCAGACTTTTCTCTGATCCCTAAAGACAGAAGTTAAGTTACTACTGAAGCCCCGCATGTGCCTCAAAAGCTATGCGCCCCGACTGGTTCGTGACTCATAAAGGTTACGAGCCAAAGCCTCCTCACGCGCCCGATCCCAAACGCATCCTATCAGATCACTCCCCACCAAATCCGAGATCTTCGAGCCATGGACCTACGACACGCATCCTTTGACTTGATTCAGCCTATGAAGGGGTACTAATTACCCAAGATCTCAGCAACTGAAGGATCCTCTCCATTGCTACGTGTCAGCTCTGCTACAACCCACGACAGCAACAAGAAGGGTTCAACTCCTCAATCAGAGCTCATCGCCCATGCGCCTCCATCAGTAACCACCACGTGGCGTCCCCGCGTACAGGTGCATCCTACATGCGCGCATGAGCAGCCATCCTGCAAAGCTATAAATAGAGGGACTACTTCCTTCTTACACACAGATACACACATCGTACAACTACCAACAACATATAGAGAGAGGCAGATACAGACACTCAACGTCTTCTTTCTCTCCGCAAGCTCCGGCACCCAGAGCAACTCAGACCTTCAGAGAACCGAGAACCGTCATCAGATCGTCAACGGAGTCAACGTATTACCACTCGCTCCATCGGCACAAGGGACCCAGATAAACAAAAGTGTACTCCTAGGACTACGTCTAAGTCCTACATTGTAACACTGTTCTGTTTGTATTGAAATTACATCAAAAGATTTTAATGACAAACAAGCTGGTGATTCTGCTGGGGACCTCTTTTTCCTCCACCGAGAAAGCTGTGTCGCAATCCGACGACGTAAAGGTGGGCTCCTCCCACAAGACGCTGGTCGTACGCCTCAATCAACAGGCGTATGAGGAGTTCATCTCTGAAGGCAGTACGAGTCCTTCGAAGCGGCTGCCGAAGCCGAAGAAGACTCGCCAAGTCTGGGTGCACAAGGTCGACGCCTCTGGCACCACCACCGAAGGGGATGCGCCAATGTAGCCTTCCCTTTCTGCTGACATCCTCAGCAGCCAAGATGCGTCCACTGGTGTAGCGCATCTCTCGGGAAAATGTGCGACCGACCACATTCCCCAACCATCTCCTTCTTAGGCGAAAAAGATGCGTCGACGGAGTAATGGTGCAGCTAATGCCCCGCGCATCACCTCTGATGCGCCACAGAAGGTCTCTGTCTTTGACAGACTCACTCGCTGTAGTGGCGAGAAGAATTTGGACTCTAAGTACTATGCGCCCCAGTGGGCTGGTACGAAGAAGTCCAAGGCAGCACGGGCCATGCGCCTCAAATGTGCTATGCCGTCAGCAAATCAGAAGCATGCGCTCACAATCATGCGCACTGCTGATGGTAAGCTGTATAAGGTCGACTCGGGTGCTTCTGTGCCAAAAATGAGTCGACCTTCAAAGTCCTTGTCTCACTTGGGCGCATCTTTTGCGTTCGTAACCAAGTCGAGCAAGGCAAACCCTGTGGTCTTGAACTCCCGCGCCTCATCTGGTTGTGCGTTTGAGGTTCGTTCAAGTCACTGTAAATGTTGTTCCCGTACTACTGATCTGAGCACCTGTTTGGTGTTGGATCATGGGGCGCAGCATTCACTTGACCACCCCGACGCTTGGCCTTACCATGTGCCTGATAGGGGTGCGAAGGTGGCACTCTTCTCCAACGATCTGCGTAACGTGATCACTTACAAATGCCGGTCAGGAGAGTCGACTGACAAGCACAATGCGCCCCTCGCAGGGCACGCCTGTGCTGTAGTCACCATCAATTGTTGTTGCAAAACAGCAGTCCCACCACTAAGGCAGTCGGTGTTCCAGCGGCTGCAATCATCAACACCTTTCCGACGTCACCTAGGGAAGAGGGTGTCAATTGAAGAGGAACTAGAACTAAAGGTTGCTTCATGCAACGTAATCTCTAATTCCTCGTCAATTCGAAATGCGACTGGTCATTCCTCGTCCTCGTCCAAAAACCAGCCGAGGAGAACCAAGACAACTGTTTCATCCTCCGAAGTATTCGAAGGCACTCGAGGGAGAAAGAAGATCCTGGAGGAAGCTAGAGGTAGTCAAACCCTTGTTGATCCTCCTTCTGAAGACGAAGATGTCCTCCAGAGCACAGCTGGGGTGGATCTTCATTCTGGAGACGAAGTCAGCCTCCCGGACGTAGCTGGGGGTAGTCTGGCCCCTGTGGACTTGTGCCTCGAAGACGAAGAAGTCCTCCAAGACAGAACTGGGGGTAATCAGGCCCTCGCGGATACTTCTTTCGAAGACGAAGAAGTCCTCCAAGATAGAACTGGGGGTAATCAGGCCCTCGCAGATACTTCTCCCGAAGACGAGGGTGTCCTCCAAAACATAGCTAGGGGTAGCTAAGACGGAGCTCTAGGAGAGGCAACTCCCCTACAAGAGAGCGAGGCCGAAAGCGAAGCCTCAATTGACCCATCCGACTCCAGCCGTGTCATGACAGTATACATGACTAGGGGTGATACCGAGCCGGATGCGCCGCCAGCAGACCTCGTCCGACACATGGATACCCTGGAGGGGGGGCTCAAAACCCTCTCTGCCTCCATGTAAAGGCTGACTCAAGCAGTATTTGAGATACGGTCAGCTTTGGCCAGGGCACCGTCTACTGGTCCTGACCCCGGGGCTAATGGAGAATCAAGCGTACCCCTTCAATGGGTGTCCTTGGATACAGATCGTCGTGAGGTACCTCGGACGTCGGAGCCATCAAATACTCAACTCCAGGCTGTACCACCTTCCCCGACTCCCAGCTCCACGAAAGACGTGGTCGAGATGATCAGGGACTTGCACGAGCGCTTTGAGTCCAAGAACAGGGAAGAGGAGCGCCAAAAGATGGGGATCCTCCAACCCTATCCTCTCGAATGGAACAAAGTGGTTTATCCTCCTAAGTATAAACCACAAACATTGACGCCGTACGATGGAAAGGACTCTCCGCGTCGCTATCTGACGTACTTCCAGTCCCAAACGGGACATCTTCCGAAGGAGGATGCACTACTCACCAGCATATTTGTCGGGGAACTGAAAGGAGTGGCATACGACTGGTACTGCAGCCTTTCCAATAACTCTATATCTTCCTTCGACGACTTGACGCGTCTCTTCCTCGACCGTTCTACGACGGTGGGAAGGACATGACAATGGCGTCCCTCATAGAGATACGCCAGAAGGAGAAGGAAACAGTTCGAGTATTCATCGAACGCTTCCGACAGGCCTGCTTCAGACTGCCCCCGGGCATGCCAGAACATACACTCCTCTCCTCCTGCAGCATGAATATGCTGTCTGCAGTCAAACTCTGGCTCAACTCCACTCCTCCTCCCGACTGGAGTTCCTTGATCATCGAAGCCGAAGCAGCAGAAAAGAAGGCGTCCAATGCTTGCCTTCTGGGAGTTAGTTTCCCTGCCTTTGAGGACAAGGAAAAATGGCCTGCAGCCAACAACCCCAAACGAGAGACGAAGGGGAAACAGGCGTTGACTGTCAATGCCTCCAAAGGTGCATCAGCACCTACTCAGAAGCCTCCACTTGCACCAAGGCCAACGGAGGTTTATTCTTTCAACGATGAAGACACCCTGCAACTCTTTAAGATACTGAAGTAGGGTGACAAGATCAAGTTGCCGGACCCAAAGCGTCCCGACGAGGTTGGAAAAGTAGACAATTCGAGGTACTGTCACTACCATCGGTTTGTCGGACATCCAACTAAGGACTGCTACGTCCTCAAAAACTACATCCAGCGCATGATCAATACGGATGTTATCTCCGTCGACTACGAGGAGAAAACGGTCTCGGCCAATCTGGTGTTACTCCAATTTGGCACCTTGTTGCCAACCACAATGCAAGATGGCGTCATCCCCATCCCAAAGGCGACAATGGAGGTGGTCAATCTACCACCTACTCGTGACAACGTGAGTGGACTCATCCCACTCACCACATCTCGGGGAGAGGTCTTATGGGTTCACCCTGATCTCGTCTCCGAGGTTACTCAACCGGAGGTACACTCTGCCTCCAAAACTAAGGAAAGGAAGATCAAGTCTTGCCGTATGGTCTCTTCCTCTGCAGAAGAGGCACTTCCTGTACAGATGCGTTTACATCAGAACGCCCAACCTGACGAAGCTGCCGTCGAGGTGGTGCCTCCTTGTACCATCCCTGCTGCCCAGGAAGAGGGCCCATCTAAGCCCCCAATAGCCAATAAGCAGAAGCATGTAGAGGCCCGTTTCGACAAGCCTCTGCGAAAGAAGAATGCTTCGAGGCTAGCCAAGCCCCACAACTTCGACATACTGGCACAACTTGCCAGTACTCCTGTCCGCCTATCTCTGTTTGAGCTTCTTTGCCTTTTCAAGGACACTCGTGAAGCTCTCTGTGAAGCCCTGAAGGATGCTGAGTCCTTCATCAGTCAGGTCAAGCAGTCTGAAGATCTTTCGATTACATGTGCGTACTGTCATTGTGCGAATAAAGTTATCCCCAACATAACCTTCACCCAACAAGACATGCTGCTCAAGCACAACCAACACAACCGGCCTCTGTATTATACAGGGTATATCGGTTCCATCAAGGTGAAGCGGATTCAAATCGATCCAGGGTCTTCCCTCAGCATCATCCCAAAGACGCTGCTCTCAACACTGGGGATCCTAATGTACCGATTGGCGCCTTCCAACACAACAATCAGTAGCTTCAATGCCAGTAAAAGCGAGCCGCTAGGAAAAATACGGCTGAAGTGTCATATTGGTAACCTCAGAACTGAGGTCACTTGCTATGTTGTGGACGTTGATGTCAACTACAACCTCCTACTAGGTCGTCTGTGGCTGCATGAGTACATGGTGGTGCCATCTACACTCCACCAATGTATGAAATACGTATCCACCAATGACATCAACCGGACGGAGTTCGCGGGCATTGACCCTTTCAAGGGGGTTGAAGCCTACTTCACTGATTCTACGTTGTACAAGTCACCTGACGAGGAGGAAGCCAATGATGCTGACGATAAAGCAGAAACGACAGCAGAGCCCGACATGGAGCCAGAGATGATTCCCGACGCTCCTTTAAAAATTTGACTCAAAGGGAAGCCGCCTCAGACGTTGCCTCCCATGAACATCAAGCTACCCAGAAAAGCACCAACTGCTCTAGGTAGAACACCCACTGAAGCTCCCTTGAAGATACGGCTCAAGGGAAAGCCGCCTCAAACATCGGCTTCCCTTGTGGCAAAACTACAGGGGAAGGCACCAATCACTGAAGGTGCAGTTGAGGCACCTCTGCAGGGGCGTCTTAAGGGCAAGCCACCGCAATCATCCGTCTCATCCAAACTGCCGAAGAAGGCCCACATAGCCCTCTCGCACCCCAAGATCAAAGCTGTGGTGGACTCTCCCGATCCAATTCCAGTACTCACAGATGAAGAGCTAGGGGAATATACCTCTGCTGATATAGATGCACCCTCTCTGGACAATGTAATCCCGCGGGACAAAATCTCGTGTTTCATCAATAATAAAGTTATTCTAGTCTTCCACATTGGAATGCCATGTATACATTAGATAATGCTCTACGGTCGTTGCAAACACAAATAACGACCGTCCATCATGTAAATCGAGTAGTCCCGTCCCAAGGGGTCTGTTTTGTAGTCCTACCGCGGAATCGAGACGAAGAATCCATCATCTTCGGTAAAGTCGAGCGTCATCAAGATCTCCGACCACTTGAGCCAGAACCAGATACTGGCAGAATACAAGTCTATCGGTACACGAACAAGACAAAGTACCTCATCCAAAAGATGGGTTACGATCTAAGAAGTAACAAAGGCCTGAACTACGGCAAGGGTCAACGTCTTCCTCTTCGGCTCCCAACACCTAAAGGAAAGCCGCAGGACTACTATCATCAAACTCGATGGGGGGTGGGCTATGTCACGTCGCCGTCAACTCCAGAGAGTTCGGAAGCAGAAAAACTAGAACATTCTCATTCATCCGAAGCATCAACTTGGAATTTCGATACCAGTATCGAATCAGTATACAAGAAAGTGCTATCATCCAACATGACATCTGCACAATCTCAAGAAGATGAAGGCGAAGACCAAATGCCAGAATTCTTCGAAGAAGAACCCTGGGCTCAACGCCTAGAAGAACAGTGGGAGTCTCGTTTTGAATTACGCGAACCCCCTACCGAAGACGAAGTCGAGCAGATCGACCTTGGGGATGGATCTTCTTCCAAACCCATCTTCATCAGCAAAAGCCTAAAAGGAGAAGATCGAGAATCTTTAATCCAGATGGCTAAAGAATATATCGATGTCTTCGCCTGGAGCTACGAAGATATGCCGGGACTTGATCCCCAGATTGCGATGCATAGGCTTAACATCTTACCTGATGCCAAGCCTATAAAGCAACATCAGCGACATTTTTGTCCTGACATCAGGTTTATCCGTGAAGAACAACACCCGGATTGGATGGCCAACGTCGTCCCTGTCACTAAGAAGAATGGAAAGATACGAGTCTGTATCGACTTCAGGGATCTCAACACTGCTTGCCCGAAGGACGAATTCCTGCTTCCAATCACCGACGTGATGATCGACAACACATGTGGCTTTGAACGCATGTCTTTCATGGACGGGTATTCGGGATACAACCAGATCAAGATGTTCTCCGATGACGTAAAACACACATCGTTCAGGACTCCGAAGGGGGTCTTCTGCTACACAGTGATGCCCTTCGGCTTGAAGAATGCTGGTACGACATACCAACGAGCTATGAGCACCATCTTCCATCAGCATCTTCGCAAGACAGTCGAATGCTATGTTAATGACATTGCAGTTAAGAGCCGTCTCAAAGGAGATCACCTACAAGACCTTAAGACAGTCTTCGATCTCATGTGAGCGCATCAACTCAAGATGAACCCCGCTAAATCTTTTCTTGGGGTTTCTAGCAGAAATTTCTTGGGCTTCATTATCACGGCGAAAGACATTCATGTCGATCCCGAGAAGACCAAAGCCATCCTTGACATGGACCCTCCGAAGAACCTCCGAGAACTTCGAGGCCTGCAAGGGCGTCTGGCATACATCCAGAGGTTTATAACAAACCTTTCCAGAAAATGTCAACCCTTCACCCAGCTCATGAAGAAGGGAGTCTCTTACGTTTGGATAGAGGAATGCCAAAAAGCTTTCGACGACATCAAGGCTTACTTGACGAACCCGCCAGTCCTGGTGGCACCCGTCGCCAGCAAACCATTTCTCCTCTACGTCCGTGCCATAGATTATTCCCTCGGTGCTCTGCTTGTTCAGAACATCGATATAGGCTATGAGCAAGCTATCTACTACCTCAGTAGAACACTGATCGGGGCCGAACACCGGTACAACCCCATTGAAAAAGAGTGTTTGGCTTTGGTATTTGCCATCCAGAAGACTCGCCATTATGTCTCGGGCCAGACGATTCATGTCATCTCCCGAGTCAATCCACTCAGAGTTCTCATGACGAAACCAAGGTCATTAAACTCCCGGCTAGCTACATGGGCGATCCTGCTAACACCATACAACATGGTGTTCGTTCCACAAAAAGCCATCAAGGGTCAGACTCTGGCCGACTTCTTAGCTGCGCACCCCATCCCAGAGTCCTCCAAACTCTATGAAGACATCCCGGATGAGGTCCAGGAATCAAACGTCACCGAAGAAAGCTCCGTCTGGCGAATGTTTTTCGATGGCGCTTCAAGAACAGGCTCCAAAGGCCAAATCATTGCAGGTGTAGGGGTAGTCCTACTCTCCCCCGATCAGCTGGTCATATAGCGTGCCTACTCCCTTTCGAAGCCATGCTCCAATAATATTGCCGAGTACAATGCCCTCATCATGGGACTCCAGCTGGCACAACAGCAGGGGGTGGATCATCTGGAAGCCTACGGCGACTCAAAACTCGTCGTTAACCAGGTCAGAGGGCAATACGAAGTTTGTCATGAAGATCTGTTTTTTTACCATGAAGTTGTATTGAACATCATTTCAACCTTCACCAAGTTCTTCATCGAATATGTACCTTATTTACAAAATCTGGAGGCTGACGCTTTGGCTGGCCCCGCAGCCTCATTGGCAGTACCCCTCGAGACTTAACACTTCATCATGGTAGTTGGTCGAGACTTGGTCTGTCCAAAAAACAACCTTTGTTCACAAATGGCCCATGCCATGTCAACAAGTGCTGGTGTTAGTGTCTGAGACTGGAGGTTCCCGTTCATCGACTTCGCTGTCTACGAAATTCTTCCGGAGGACCCGAAAGAAGCCGTCTTAGTCAGGAGGTGCTCCCTTCGATTTTATTACAATACAGCTAATAAAATGCTATACCGACGCTCCTACGATGGACTTCTCCTTCGATGTTTATCCAACGAAGAAGCAGCCGAAGCCCTTCGAGAAGCTCACGATGGAACCTGCGGGGCCCATCAACCTGGTCCTAAGTTGCAGGATCAACTGCGACGCATGGGCTACTACTGGCCAACCATGGCAGCCGATGCTGTCGACTATGCTAAAAAGTGCCATACGTGCCAGCTTCACGCTGACTTCATCCATACACCGTCAGAACCACTACATCCTACGGTCGCCTCCTGGCCCTTCAAAGCTTGGGGCATGGACATTGTAGGACCGATCACCCCTCCGTCATCAAGGGGACACTGCTTCATCCTAGCTATCACCGACTACTTCTCCAAATGGGCAGAAGCAGTTCCACTGGCGAAAGTGAAAAGCTCCAGGGTGGTCAGCTTCATCAAGTACCATGTCATCTACCGTTTCGGGGTACCTCGGAGGATTATCCATGATAATGGTCCTTAGTTCATCAGCTATGTTTTCAGCAGATTCTGTGACAAGAATCGCATTCAAAACGTAGCATCAACCGCCTACAATCCGGCAGCAAACGGATTGGCTGAGACATTCAACAAGACTATCGTCAGGCTACTCAAAAAGGTCGTGTCATCCAACAAATGCGACTGGGACGAAAAGCTCGACGAATGCCTTTGGGCCTACCGTACAACGGTACGGACCCCGACGGGCAACACACCATTCTCTCTGGTCTACGGGAGCGAAGCGGTACTGCCTCTCAAGATTCAGATACCCTCACTCCGTGTAGCAATCACAAATCAACTCACAGAAGAAGACAATCAACGTCGCCGTCTGCGAGAATTGGAGGCACTTGACGAAAAGCGTCTCTTAGCTCAACAACGTATTGAACTCTATCAAGCCCGTATATCACAGGCTTTCAACAAGAAGGACAAGTAGAGGACTTTTCAAGTAGGCGACCTGGTTCTGGCAGTCAGGAGGCCGATGGTGTCGACTCACAAGACATCAGGAAAGTTCGAGCCCAAGTGGGAGAGACCTTTCATCATAGAGACGGTATACTCAAATGGTGCTTACCGCCTCGCCAAATCCAATGGAGACTTATTCATGATGCCCATCAATGGCAAGTTTCTAAAGAAGTACTACTCTTGATATCCTTCAGACATGTACTTCTATCTTCACCCGACAAGGAAGTTTGTGAATCCAATCATCAGGGCTCACGTACAATTCCTTTCCATAAAATCTTACGCTTCCAGAACCCAGCTGTTCTGTGGCGTTCTATCCTCCAGTAGAAGGACAACCACGTCCACATTACCTCTGAGTTGTTATCCTACACCCTACAAAGCAGAATCTTACACTCCGTAAGACTATGCTACCCATCATGTTTACCACGTCCACATTACCTCTGAGTAAACATCCCATACAGACAACCCCTGCATTGCCGTACATTGATCGTAGAACTTCCACGTCCATATCACCTCTGAGTAGTTCTGCGTATCCCCCCCAGAGTCATTCCTACCACATCCATAACACCTCTGAGTAGGAAGATTCTATCATTTGAATCCCATATTTGCCACGTCCACATCACCTATGAGCAAACATGTCGGTTCTCTCAAACTTATTATCTGTACCTAAAAACCAAGGTACGCAAAAGATAATAGGTCCACATAAATCATCAAGTTCATGACAGCAAAAATGAACACCACAAAGAAAAAAAACTTTGTATTCTTTATTCAAAAGTAAAGGATTACACCCCCAGCAAGAGTTGCAAATTACACAAAAAAGAAGAGACTATAATTCCTAAACATCCCCGGGGTTGGACGAAAGCTCTTCAATCCGACGCTTCAAGTCTGCCGCCCGAGTCTCTACGGTCGTCAGGACCCGGCGTTCGGCTTCTTGACGCATCATTTCTATGGCCTCAGGAGAAGTGTCATCCTCATGCTTCTCGTTCAACTATTGCCGTTGCTGAGCCAGGGAAAGAGCCTGGCGGATGAAAGCTGCTTCCTCCTCCTTAGATGCTACATGTTCAGCCTGGACTCGCTCAGCATCTAATAAGAGTTAGGCTCGCTGGTCTTCAAGGAGGTGACTCTTGGCATTAACCTCCGCTATACTAGCGTCCAACGCAGCTCGCAACTCCACCTTCTCCTGCGTGGACTGAGATAGCCTCTTCATCGCAGCCTCAGTTTCAGCCACCTCGCGTTCTCAGACACCTACGGTGGCCTGATAAGAGGACTCGGTCTCAGCGATCAACTTCTCCTTTTCTGCGTCTATCAGGGCGGAGAGATCATTTCGCTGAATACACTGAAACTCGGAAAGCAGCTGGTCCAGCTCAGCCACCGAAGCCTCCAGAATCTCAGCCATATGATCATGGCCCTGGTGGAGATGTATCAGACCGATGTGGGGAAGCGCCATGGATTTTGCCATCGTGAAACTTCCATTAGCATTCATCACTGTCGATACACCCTTCTACAGCATCTTGTACACTGCCTCAACGATGAATTTCTTATACTTATCTGCATCCGCCAGCACTTGTGGTGTCATGGCAGGAGTTGGAGGAGCTGCCCTGGATGGCGGACCTGAAGAGGACCCGCTGACCTCGATCTGCGAGGCTAGAACATCGACCTCAGCAGACCCTCCCGCATCAGGGACTTAAATTC
Source organism: Iris pallida (assembly GCA_029216955.1). NCBI lineage: Eukaryota > Viridiplantae > Streptophyta > Magnoliopsida > Asparagales > Iridaceae > Iris > Iris pallida. Next base: position 18,432,464 of record JANAVB010022999.1, on the reverse strand, counting down.
TGCTACTAGCTCGAGATACCAAAAGAGCAGAAGGAGTTGGGTAGGGTGTCGATATCGTCCCCCAAATCGAAGAAGCAACAGAGGGCTCCTACACCAGCAAGCCCTTGCCCTTTTCCGTCTCAAGGGGATTATCAACATCCGGAGTCGCCTCCTCCACCACCAAGGCACGACCTGTAACCAGCACAGAGCCTTCCTCTGGCAAGCTAGCGGGATCAACTCCCGTTTTCTGGCGGGGCACGTCCTCTGGGGTCGGGCTCGGCAGACGAGTCTCCCCCTCCTCATCAAATCCCTCTTCAGGGATAAAATCTGTCGCTACCTCCCGGTCGACAGTCACCTCAGCCTCCACTGCTGAGCCTGGGGTAGGGCTCGGCAACGCTACATTCGACCTCCCCTCATCATGACAAGAAGGGGAATCAACCCTCTCCTCTGTTTTAATCACGTCTGTTGCCCCCGCAACAGACTCACGCATATATGGAGGAACGTCATCTGAAGACGACGAACTCTACTCCACTTCTTCATCTGGAAGCCCCGTGTCTGCTGGACCCTCAACGTCCAAGGCCCCCACGCCGGCTTGCACCATCTCGAAAACTGCTTCAACATCAGCTTCCCTTCTAACATAATTTGGAGATACTGAAATCTTCGTCGGAACGACATTGTTAGAATTCTCCCCCACGGGAGACATTACAATCGGAGGAATGCGCTCGTCAGAAGAGCTTGCCACCTCCTTCGGTTTACTGACGCCCGATTTCGAAACCCGAGTCTTCTTCTTCAACGGTTCCTACAAAAGGAAAGCATATGTCACAAAAATGACAGAAGGAGCCAGATTATGGAAAATGACTTTACCTCAACAGGAACTGATTCCATTAGCGTTACAGGTGGCACTCCTGTAGCCTTTAGAGTCGTCATTTTTCTCGACCTTTTTAGTACAGACGAACCGGCTTCTACGTCAGCCCGCCTCTTCCCAGCAGGAGGATCTCCTCCCATTGATGCTACAGCAGCAGTCCGATATCCCGCCAACTCTGGTGGACGATATGACCGAGCCGCCACCAACATGTTCTTCGTAGCCTCTAGCTGAGTTCCAATGATGAAACTGGTCTCCCTATCATAATTAGGAGGCACCGTATTCATGGTGCAATACAGCTTAACGATCGAATATAAGATCTGTGGCCGAGGGTTGCGAACTGGCGTATTAAAACAAATACCAGTGTACCCGACATTGTAATATTGCCAACCCCGGGCTCTATCCAGTAAACAACTGTCGAGCAAACTGGCTTGGCAGGTATGGCTCCAGATAACACATATTTTGGTTGCGGTAGACCAAGTGGGAAGGCCGAATAGTCTGCAACCAACGAATTCCCCATTTCGACAGAGTGATCGCATCCTTACCGGAGTCTTTCAAATCTTGGTCGGCCTCGAAATCTTTGAAGATGGGACTGACCTTGACAATCTTCCACCCCTGAAGATAAGACAAGACTCTTTTGCAGACGGGGACGCCGGTGTGCAACCACTTTCTCTTGTAGAAGCGGCAGATAAAGGCGTCGCCTTCAATATGATCCTCTTCAGGACCTGGACTCATCACGTTCGGGTGATAAAGAATCAACCATCCCATCAGATAATGGAATGGTAGCTCAGCTCGAGGAAAGTTGTCGTTCCTACCTCTCCCATAGATCACATCATCTGCAAAAGTCCTCAAGCCCCGCAACATGTTACACACCATCGCGGGAAGGAGAGCCAAAGGGCGACCAAAAACTAATTTTACTGCTGGCAAAATGAGGTTCCGATTTACCCTCTCTACAGAGCCAGATCCGCCCGAGAACACACAATCCCGGAGCCATATCATCAAGTATGCAGACAATACTGCCTTAGATGAGATCCGGTGCACACAGTGCCAGAAACAGCTGTACGCATCTTCGCCACTCTCATTTGAACGGGGGGCCCTCTCGTCTAGTCGGCTCATTTCGGAAGTTACTTCCGCGGGTTTCAGCCCCTGCGGAGTCGTAAACCGGATCTTTGAGGAGTCCGCCAAATCCTGCTTGAAGACGTAATCCCTTCAAGCAGTTACATGAGGCTGAGACTTGCCCTTGTCCTTCTGCTGTATCAGATAATGATGGCTCGCCACCTCTTTAAAAATAGCCATCATCTCCGGGTCCTTCCTTTCCAGAACGATGATCTCTTCGTTTGAGGGAAAATATTCCTCGTACGGTTCCGAGCCCCAGGGAAGCTTGGACACCTCGTACATCTCATGGAGGGCCAGTCCCAACTCCCCCACTGGAGTAAAGAAAGTTCCAGTCTGGGTATTGAACGTTCCCAAGAGCGCAAAAAACATATGCTTGTTGAGATCCACGCCGGCCTGTGTGGCACGGATAGCGGCCGTCAGCCCAATCTCTTTAAGCTCAGCCTTAAACTTCGATAACACCCAAAGGGTCAACTCGTCCCACTTCAGCACGTGGTGACACCAACCTTCAACCCTAAAGCTACCTTTCGGATACATAACCTTCGATGTTAGCATCCGATTTGCAAAGGTCGAAACACTAAAGGCAAAGGTGTCATTAGGGACCTCACTATAAAGGCTCCCAGGACACAAAGTTCGGCAACTGAATGAGGGACCGGCTCGCGAGGTGGCCAAGGTATCCCTTTGATTCGAAGTAACGTCAATCGAAAGAGTACCCCCCACTGTCCCTCCTTGAGAAGGAGTAAGTTCCCATGACATCCTTCTCTTGGAAGCTGAACGGTAGAAGGCCGTCAGCGGCAATTGGCATTCGAGTTATCGCATGTACAGAACCATGCCCTTCGCAGAGAAGAACCAGTCTTCCTTGATCTTCAGTATCTTCGCCTCGGTGGAGATCAGTCTGTCACCGAACAGAAAGACAGGTTTCAAAAAGGTCACATCCTCGGACTCAGCAGATTCCAGCTTGCCGCTCTCTATCATACTCTGGAGGAAAACAGGCGACTGATTCTGGATTTACAGCATTCTCTCGGAAGGCTGATTCAGTAGGATAGCAGCTTTCGCGGGGTTAATAACTTCCTCGTCGAAATCAACTCCCATTTGACAAAGAGAAGCATCCAGAAGGACTTTATTCAGCAAAGGGATAGTCATCGATACTGACACAGCAAAAACAAAAGTCAGGCAAAAAGAAGACAAAGTGTATCGAGCAGCCTGGCGCATCATCAGGGTTTAAACCCATGCGCGTCAACATTGAAGCTTCGGCGCATCATCAGGGTGTAAACCCATACACGATAGCAGTAAAATCTCGGCACATAATCAGGGCCTAAACCCATGCGCGTCAGCGGAATAGCCTTGGCGCATCATCAAGACAGAAGTCTATGTGCGTCGGCGGCAAAGAGTTAGGGCACAAATCTCAGCCATGTGCTCCAAACTCGTTTAAAAAGGTTAAAAGATGACACCCACCCGTCACCGCAGGCTGAACGTCGGCCGGAGTCGCAATGGTGACAGGAACGTCCTCCTCGACGTACTCCGCAAGCTCCTTTCCCTTGCCAGCACCGCCACGAGGAGTCTTGGGAGCCATTTTTTGAAAGAAGGAAGTTAGGGTTTTTCAAAGGAAGAACTCAAAAAAGAAAGAAAGCAAAGAGAGGAAGAATTCTCTCTCTCTTCATCTCATGCCTATTTATAGGCTCAGTCGCACGCATAAACCGATGAAGTGTGACCTCAGCCGCCGCCTCGGGTTCTGTGAGAAGATAACTGCAAATAAATCCAAAAAAGATCATCATTAATCTTTTTTGATTATCGAAGCGTTATTATTGGCATTAACTGAGAGGAGCATACGCGCCGTCACTAATGCACGGAGTATCCATGCGCCCGAACAGGCATACGCCCCGTAGAAGGCGCCACCATGCTACTTATTCAAAGTATTCCAAAACTTGGTGAAAAGTTTTGAAAACTTTGAAGGGGGTCTTGTAGAAGCATGGAATTTCAGGACCAGAAATCCTATGCGCCTAAACATCACATGCGCCAGGGAGCTCAGAGGAAGCACTTGGCACAACAAAGCAAAAGTATAGACATTAAAAGAGGATTTTTATTTCATATAAAAGTCTATTACATGTCTTAAAAAGAGCTGTAAAAAGGAGAATTTCTACAAAGAAAGGACCCTAAGTCTACAGCTAGGCGCAGCAACCACTATGCGCTCTCAAACAGGCACATCCCACCATGCGCTCTCAAACAGGCGCATCTCGCCATGCGCTCTCAGCCAGGCACATCTCTTCAGCAGCTCAGTTATGTGCATCCTCAGTTATGTGCATCCCTTCAGCAGCTCAGTTATATGCATTCCTTCAGCAACTCAGTTATGTGCTGCCTTTCAGCGCCCCACAGGCGCATCGTGAGGTCTCAGCATATGCGCCATCAAATGCTTCGACTAATGAAGCATTTATTGAGCAGAACGAGGATGGCAATTAACCCTCTAGCTAGAGGAAGAGCTCTCCAAACTAAGGAAGAGAAGAGCATCGCAAATCAATCTGCGGCTAAGGAGCAGCTTTCAACCCAACCAAAATGGGCAACACCCACTCTAGCAGGAGGAAGAGCTCTCCCAAAGCCCAAGAAAGATGATCGGAGTACCGTTATTCCGATCTGCGGCTCTTCCAGCATAACGGAGACGAGGCTCGAGCATCCCGATCTTTAGATGCAACAGGCACCTTCCGTCTGCCTCAGAAGCCCTCGTCTCCGACTTTTGGATATAACAGTCACCTTCAAGTGCATCAATGAAGACAATGCGTCGTATCTTCACCCTCGGGAGTATCTCATCAACAGAATGTGCTCGAGAAAACAAGTTTATTTCGGAAGGACGTGAGAGAACGAGAAGCAAACCCTCTCCATGCCACTATTTATAGGCCGGGCAAATCAAACCCATGCGTCAAGTGGCTGGTTCTTCGAATTCGTGCAATAAATTTGTATTGAATGGTGATGAACCTGACGCTTCGAATTCAGCCAAGTCAAAGATGGCTATTTAAAGCACTCGAAGAACGTAACAGTCGAGCCCATAAAGACGTGTCATGCGAAGCGGATGTACCGGCCAGACCGCGTATCGTACTGACGCACCCAGCTCCCATCAGCCTCATGAGGATGCGCCCCCATGCATCCCATGCGCCCAGTGGAACGCCGATTGATGCGCCCACTTAACATTCCATCACCTGTCAAGAATATTAAATGCCAAAGTCTGACAAAGTTGGTAGCACGTCCCCCGAGGACTGACTAGTTGACAGCTTTTTTAGAAGACGAAGCATCGCCGACGTCAGCATCATCATTACTTTCTTCCGGCGGTTACAAGCCACGTGGCCGCCCAACCATCTCGCATGTACCTTCGCAGCCATGCGCCTAAATCTCTGTATGTGCCTCAAAAGCCATGCGCCTCAGACTTTTCTTTGATCCCTAAAGACAGAAGTTAAGTCACTACTGAAGCCCCGCATGCGCCTCAAAAGCCATGCGCCCCGACTGGTTCATGACTCCTAAAGGTTACGAGCCAAAGCCTCCTCATGCGTCCAATCCCAGGCGTATCCTATCAGATCACTCCCCACCAAATCCGAGATCTTCGAGCCATGGACCTACGACATGCATCCTTTGACTTGATTCAGCCTATGAAAGGGTGCTAATCACCCAAGATCTCAGCAACTGAAAGATCCTCTCCATTGCTATATGTCAGCTCTGTCGCAGCCCACGACAGCAACAAGAAGGGTTCAACTCCTCAATCAGAGCGCATCGCCCATGTGCCTCCATCAGAAACCACCACGTGGCGTCCCCGCGTACAGGCGCATCCTACATGTATGCATGAACAGCCAGCCTGCAAAGCTATAAATAGAGGGATCACTTCCTTCTTACACACAGACATACATATCGTACAACCACCAACAACATATAGAGAGAGGCAGATACAGACACTCAACGTCTTCTTCCTCTCCGTAAGCTCCGGTACCCCGAGCAACTCAGACCTTCAGAGAACCGAGAACCGTCGTCAGATCGTCAACGGAGTCAACACATTACCACTCGCTCCATCGGCATAAGGGACCCAGATAAACAAAAGTGTACTCCTAGAACTACGTCTAAGTCCTACATTGTAACACTGTTCTATTTGTATTGAAATTACATCAAAAGATTTTAATGGCAAACATGTTAGCTTTACTCTTAGATATTGATTTAGAATTTATATTACATTTCACTCTTGATGACTCGTACATTTATATACATAGAATTGTGGATTATGGTGATCATTCTGGGATACGTTTTTAGATGCTGTGATTATATACATTTATGATTATCTGGTTAGATTTCCCTAGTTTGGTACAGCTTACTTCGTCGTGTCTAATGAAGAAGGCTGGGCGTGTCTGACTCATGTCTGATTATTCAAGAGCGGGTCGTGACATCATGTCAGCATGTTTCCAACAATATACTGACAGGGATACCTTGCGGTAGTCCAAGAACAAGACGTCAGAAACGCTCAATGTAATCACATATCGGCTCCTTCTCTTTCTGAGTAGTATAGAGATCAATGTTGATATATTGACCTCAGAATCACCTTTATAAAACCTGGCCAAGAACAAAGACTTGGTCTTTGAAGGTCTTGATAGAATCATTCGACAGGTTCTGAAATGATTCAAATGCCTTATACTATAGTCCCGACAAACATCATTGCCAGGAGGGCATCATTTCATAGAGATAGAATGTATAAGATCTAAAGTAGTACATGTATTGGCAAGAAGAAGTGAGCTCATCATTGAGGATCAATGACTGAGGCTTGAAGTTGGATGGATGCACCACCTTATCCCATTCAATTAGTTAAGGCTAGGCCATACCCTCTTTCAAAAGAGTCTAATTGTGGGCTATAGATTCTGCGCAACCTTTCAATATGCAGATGGCATCTAGGAGTCATGTATTGACTGTTTATGGAATGACAATTAGTTGAATAACAGCCGACTGAGCACCCAACATCGTTGGCTGTCCTCTAACATTGAAAGGATTAGAGGATTTACAGCTGAACCATGGTTGTCGTCTGCCTCCAGGTTTACTTGAACCAAAGGTATTAGTAGAGGCACGGTTGCAACAGTTTGTATGGCCATCATCTATTGTAACATGGTGTACATACTTTCGACTATCTTCTAGGATGTATAAATATTGACCAGTATGACTACTATAGCCTTCTTTATCACGATCAGCCATATACATGCTAGTCACATGTTGGCTGACAGAAGGAGTAGTCGATAAAGTCGTATAGCTGGAGTCTACATTGTCTATTTCAAAATATGGAGGAATATTACCATAAACTAAAAGTATATCATTGTTATGTTACGATAATTCGGCTTTGGAATGGGTGCCTTGATATACCCCCTTCATGGAAATGTCTTATCAATTAACCCTTGGCTTGCTTCTGGTAGCAGAAAAGGCAGATAGAGTAAATGCTCATCTCTGATTAGCTCTTGACATGTTTCCAACATTAGAAGCGGTAGATGGAGTAAATTCTCCTCTTTCCTGTATTCAATCCCTATGAGGAGACCTCCCTACCATGTGACAGAGGCAAAGGACAAGTCTTCATCATCATGAGCATGTCTTCGCTTTCGGGATCGCTTCCTAATTGGCGAAGTATAATATAGTCGGTTAAATACTAACTACTTGGTTGGTGTGTCTGTCACGACCCGTATAACCCCTCTTCCCAAAATTTCAATTTTTATTTATTTATTTGATTTAAATAGTAATTTTTGGAATTTATAAATTACTTTTATTAAATAGTTATTATGATAGAAGGCTTTAGTCATGGTTAAGTTTTGAAGTACAAGA